>JAXQQM020086836.1:0-313790 GCA_034641835.2 Pinus albicaulis | reverse complement strand
GGTAAAATGCCTGGGTTGTTGGTTTTCTAATATCCCTCTCAGGTATTTTCAGTGTCCAAGGCAGACAGTAAGATTAGCTGTATAGTTCACAAAGAAATCATATACATGTTCATATCAACTTAAATAACTTGATGGAATAAGATAAAATATTACCTCTTTAATGATCTTGAAGTCTTTTGGAGAGCGTTGGACAGTGAAGCAGGGATCCTTCTTCAACAACTCCAAATCCTGACCCTACAATCAATCAAAGCACCCGTGTAATCTCTACCATAACATACATTTCCTATCAATTAAGTCAATATATGATAAACATTTAAACAATGCACATCTAAGCCATTCATCTCATGCTATGTAAATAATCAAATAAAATTGAAAATATCAACACATAGAATGGAAAAAACATATACAGTTCTATTAATTTGTGAAAAATGAGGATTACAATCGTCGGTTGCACCAAGCCCTCCTTAGCCTTCAAATCTCTCTATCTCTCAATGTGGTGATGTCTTGGTAAAAAAGTTCTCAATGAACCTCTTTGAATCTTGACCTTCACAGTACAAAAATAATGCTCTACTTCACAAGTATTCAAAACTTTGACAATCCTTTGACCTTGAACTAAGAGCCTTCAGCTCCATTTTATAGGAGATGGAGAGAGAAATCATTGCCCTTGTCTTTCTGCCAGTTCTAAATAGAAAAAAACCAAGATGTTTCCTCAAATTCCATGCTTTTTCATTCTTTGAGAGTTTAATTGTTTTTGGCAAGGCCCAATAAGAGATTAGTCCTTTGCAGTTTCCTTTTTGTACTGACTCTCTTGTGAGAAAAAGCTAGAAATTCAAATCATTCTCCGCGGGTTTTTCTCGTTCCAAACTCAAAACACGGGTAACACTACCCTCTAGTGTAAACATAGCATTTCCCTAGCCACTAACGCGGCCTATTCATTGCTCAGGTGCGTTATAATGCTCTTGTGCTGTTATAGTGGGGTGTTAACTTGGCAGAAGTAGGTTTAGTTTAGGTCTTTGTATTCCTTCCATATTTATCTTCTCCTCTGAGCTGATGAGGAGGTATTTTGACTTGTAACACAACTCCCCCCCATTTTAATTTTCAAAATAATCTAGACCTTTGATAAATATAAATACGGACCCTTATTAAAAATGTATTTTTAATTTTAAATAAAAAATCAAACTCCAAAAAACATTATTTCTTTTTTAAAAAAACATAAAAAAATAAAAAGAAATTAATAAAAACATCCTTGAAATTACCCTATCACAAATCGCATCCCGCATAATCTTTTCTCATTAAAAGATAAGTACCAAAATAGTGAAATCCCGATTTTGCGATGAGCGATCGGAGTTTCGCAAGCGACAACATAATTCACACATGGAAAATAAATCTTTGAAACTTTAAGCAAACTTTATCAAAGTTCTGATATTGTGACAACTCCGATTTTGCGATATTCCGATACTGTGATTTTGCGATTTCATGATATCGCGAAATCACATATCGCATAAAAAGAATGTAATGTGCTTAATAAAGACAGATTCAAAGGACGTGATGCGATGGATTTGATAGTTTTTAAATGAATTTTTTACATGAAAATAAATCATGTCAGAAACAATTAAGTGTGTTTTATCATCCCAATGCAAATAGTTATTTTTTGGTTACGGATAAATAATGGAACAACTGCTTCCCAGATGTTTTCTTTTCGAATTGGTCATTTCAAATATATCCTCCATCATTTGATAATTACTCTATTTTAATAGGGATTTTCCTTCAAGATATGTCCATACACAAAGTAATGCAAAAACACAACAAACAGACTATTGTAGAAGAGGAATATACAAAAATGTCGTCGATAGTCTCAGATATAGTCTACACTACCAATGGAGGTGCCACAAAGTGGCAAGCTATCTATACCATTATTGAAGATGAAGAACCTAAAGTAGTGTAGGTCAAAGGGACTGTTGATGATACAACACCTTCAAATTTACAGTTTAAAGATATTTCATGCTCCTTCCTTCATAGGATAGTGGCAAGGGCTACTCTTTTACCATATAAAAACATGATTAGGTGGGTACTAGACAATTCAGAAATCAAGGACAGACAATTAAGAACCGATAAGAATGAGATCTTAGGTTCTTTTAGAGCTGAAGATTTGAAATCCATGTACAAGCTACCTAACCCACAAGATATCTATGAGATTTGTTGAGAATTTTGCAAATAACAATGGGGATCCTTTCAAGACAATCCAAGGTTGGAGGAAACTAGATAACAAGTTCAAACATGATAAATCAGATATGTACCCTATCGCCTCACTAGAAAACCCCTAAAATTTTGCAGCTGTGATGCTATGTAGATTATATGTTCCCCCTGATAATACCAAATTCTCCATAAATTGGCTTCCTCTGATTGATTCCTGTGTTAATTCCCACATCATGAATTGAGCAACAATTCTTTCTGAAAATCTAACTAAAGCGATTAATGAATATCGCCAAACAAGAGCTTCTCCCTTCAAACCCGTCCCTCAATTTTTCATGAGTGCATATATTTTTGATGCTATCTGTTTTTCTACCATTTTTCTACTTATGGGTTGGAAATGGACTCCCGAGGATCCCACCCATATTCATTTGAGTCATAAAGAGATATGGGAGCATAATTATGCACCAAATTTTCATAGGCTATGTTATGGAGTTGATAGGGAGATGTTTTTTTGAAGAATCATTTTCATATATTAGAGTATTTGGAAGCTCCGCTCCCCCACATATTCTTCCTTTTTATGTTTCTGATAAATTAATGGCTAGAGAAGTCGCTTACCAAACTGTTGGTAATGGACTCACCAAATCTTTGAAGGATAGTAAAAAATCCTTATGGCCAAGTTTTCCAATTCAATGTGGTACATTAACCCTCAAAAATTTCCATCATGCATTGAAAAAATGTTAGAAGATTGAGCTTTTGAAGCTCCCTATTTTACCCTCAAGGCAGTTCGACCCAGAGAAGATTTCTAAAAAATTTACTCAGTCAGTTAAAGTCAAACCTATCATACACATTGATGATAGATTTGAAGACATTTTGCAATCAGTTGGGACTTTTGAAGAAGTCCAATTTTTTTTAAATTGAACCTAAATCCAGAAGAAATATAGAGATTCAATGAGTACATAGAACAAAGACTCAGATGTATCCCTCAAAATGTCTTGGTGACTAGTTATACGACTGAAGCAAGAAAATAAATCAGGACATAACAAACAAATTCACAGAATCAGAGTGAATTAGATAAATTCTAGATTTCAGCTAGCAACACATTGATAAATACCCCAGAGGTATCATATTCACAAAAAGATATAGAATTTCACACTCCAAAGGGACAAATAGTTTCAACAAAAGAAATCATTGAAACTCCTGGGATAACCTCTCAAGATACAAAAGTCATTCCTGTGTTTCCTACTAATGAGATTGTTCTGAGGGTAACTGACATCCCTCCACTATACGTATTCTACAGCCCTCTTCATAAAGCTGTAGTAAGGAAACAAAGAAAAAGGAGAAGGATTGAAACACCTACAGGAAATGAAGTTATGGAAGTTGTATGGAAAGACACTCCCTCAAATCCAATTGAAAATTTGACTCAGCTATCACAATTTGTAGGAGCATACATTACTGCAATGATGGATAAGGCAGCCGAAGTATCCACTTTGGTTCAAGAAAAATATCATAATATCATGCAGCTACAATAGAAATTGGATGAAGAAAGGGGTAGTCTGAATCAGAAGGTAGAGCAGCAACTCCTCAAATTTAAGCAAGATATGGAAGTTCTTAAGATAAGTCATGAAAATGACTTATCTAGCATAAACACATTTATTAAAGAATTGAGAGAAGAGCTTAAAAAATATGAAGGTATTCCTACTGCAGATGAATTCATAAAAGAGGCATTGGAATTGAATGCCTTACTCTCAAAACAACAAATTTTTTTTACCCTATAGATGTCGGACATAATCCCACACTTGGAAACAATGAACATTTGACCAATATATTCATTGACCTGAGAATTGAGTTTAATGAACTCAATACCAAAATTTCTGATTATATTGAATGGCGGGATTCAGAAGAAGGGATAAATTCAACTCTCCCAAAGATCAAAGAAATTTTCAAAGATATCCTTTTTACTGACTGGGATGCACAGGTAAACAGGTAGAGTTGGACATAGCCAGAGCAACAGGTATATCAAATAATATGGTCAAAATGATTAAACACATGATGCATACCTCTAGTTTGATTAAAGGAGGAAATCACAAATCAATTCCTAATATCATAAATCGAGAAAAAAGTTGAAAAAACACAGGTCAACTCTGAGAAGAAACGCTTGCACAACTGAAGATAATTGATTAGGAATCATACTGGAAGTTATTGGTTATTCCGCATAGTCAAGTAATGACATTGAATTTCTCTCTGGATGCCATACAGAAAATGCAACCACTTTTGCATGATGCTATATTTATTGGGAAAATGAAGACGCAGTTCAGGAAGCCTCCACAAGTTCAGCCGATGTCTGATATTTGTGAGCATAAAAGTAGAGCTGGCAGTAATCTATCATTGGGAATGATTATAAGTTAGTTTGTTTTTAATAATTTCAATTTTAGCAAATAGTCACTAGGAATGAGGAATGTTGTTTGAAACCACCTCATAGGATACTTTGTACAAATCTATTTTTGTAAGTAGTTAATGTAGTATTTAAACCCTTCTCATGCATTTAGAGAAGGGTCCATAATTTTATTGAGAGCATTTACAAAGAATGCTTTATTGTAAGTTTGTATATGCCTTGATGAAATAATGGAACACAGCCTTTTCAATTATATATCATTTTGTTGATCATTGTTGATGCAATTTTGTATTCTCTGAAATACTCATTGATAGAAGGATTAATTGTGGCCTATTATTGTTGATCAAATGAACATGATAATATACATTTGGTACTATTATCATCTATGCTAAATTATGTTTTAAAAATTAGTGATAAATTGATGGTGGCTTACCACCCTAAACCCACATTCCCACTCTCAAAGCTGCATATAAAATGCATTCCAAATTTTAGCCCAAATCATTTTAAATCTGGGCAAACTCTAACACTATGCGGAAGCGTTTATATTTCCATCTCAGATTAAAATATTAGAATATAATTCCTATGGTTATAAAACCATACCTCTCAACACACACATCTTTTATGGAAGCTTGCTTTCAGTTTTTCATTAGACCCAAATTTGGATTAAAAACCAACTTAAAAAAGGTCCACAGCTTTTATAGTTCGCATGTAACAATAATTTCTCACCCTTGTCAAATATATGGCTTTATCATCTCACCTCAACCATAATATATAAATATACATCATGTCCTCCATTCAAACATTATAATAAAACCATTGCCTTTGGATTTAAACCCCAAGCGATAACATCAACATATATATCCCATGTGGACATATCATTCAAAGTTTGACTTTTGTTAGAACTCAAAACACCAGCACATATAAAAACGACCTTCTCGGCCCACCTTTGACCTCACAAAAAGTATAAAAATTTGAACTTCAATAACACTCAGGCCCACATGCACTTACCTTGCCATTAATCTTCGAGCAGCTTGAAGATGCGACCGGCGTCCGATCCTTCGACGAATATCATCAAACGAATATCGCATAAGTTTAAGCCTTCTGATTTAACACACAAAAATAATGCGAAATTCATGGTTTTAAAATACCACTTCAAAACACACGTCAAACGCTGGAATGTATCACATTCAAAAAGGTAAAACTGCCTCGACCTCTAAATTTATGCGAAACCAGTGGTTTCATTCTTCCAAACCACTACGCTGTTCATCACACAATTCCGCTGCATCATTTCTTGTGGTTTCGCCATTATCCTAATCCACATCTCAGTATTCTCTTGCATATTAAACACTGGTATTCCCACTTCACTGTGTTGTGACTACACCGCCTTCTTCGAGTAGGCTTTAATCAACCACTATTCCACTGCGGTTGAACTTAATTTAGGTTCATTCGAACCCTCTTTCTCCGCCTTGATGCTATGAATTTAACTCGAATGATATTGATTTAAACAAACAGAGAGTTGATTCCAGATCAACATTGTTGAATAATCAGATGCTAGTATCGTTTTCATTCTTCATCAAAAAGACCAATCTCATCGATTTCCTGTAAGGAGACTTTATCACAAGAATGGGTATCATTTTATGCAAATCGAACCCAAAAATTTCATGCATGGACTTGATGATGAAATGAACTTCTAAAACCTCGTCTTTCCATTTTAATGTTATAGATTGACCTCACCAATATCAGTTTCGAACAAATAGAGTTTAATTGCAGATTTAACATGGACAAAATCACAGATTGAGATCACTTGCGTTCTTTAAAAAAAGACAAAATGCACCAGTTCTCCATTGAACTCTTCACACAAGTTTAAAACGCATTCAATATTCAATATTCAACAATCCTCTACAAAGATCTTGCTTCATCGTTTATGCATAACAAATTTTATAACTAAACCCCTCTTCTGAAATACTGGTTATGGAAACAAAAATTTACTTAGCACTATATAATTGATATCAATAAAAAACCTAGATTGTGAAATCGATCACCCTGTGATCGATTCACAGAATTCTAAACTCACTATTAAACACACAATATTATAAAGTAATTCCACACTTTATAGAATTCATAAGTAAATTCCAACTCAGAACTGGATTCTCTATATTTTCAAACACAGTAATTCCATCGGAATACTTACTCTTCAGGCTTGATCTTCAATTCAACGGCCGTTCTTCTCTCACTACTCTGCCCCTAAACAGCTATCCTCACTATCTGCCCGTAGGCTTACATTTATACAAAATATTAAGGAATCAATTCAGTTTCCCTAACAACTCACCCAAGACTCTTGGAATTATCAACATCCTAAATTTAGACTCAATCCCTAAAATAACTGAAACTGATCCTAATTCGATTGTCCTTTCACATCCCTAACTAATCACCTTCCCCTCATGTTCTCTAATGGTTCGAGAACATTTAAAATTCCTCATTATTTCATTCCAAATACTAATAATTAAATGAGAATTTAGAAACATAAGACCCCCCTATGTCTTATAAAAATACAAAGTACTTATTGAGCCTAATGCCCCTGCATCAGACTCCCAAGGTTAAAATTGATCATGATCTCCTGATCATGTGCCTTCAGTCATTGTCTTCCTAGATCCCATACTTTTCTTTGCTGCTATCTAACAACTGCATTATTCTCCGACTGTACTTCTCTAGGTTTCCATATCTTGCTCTACAATTTAACACCAACTATACTTTCACATTATTCTCTTGTCTTTCCTTTGTTAAAATTCCTTTGTTTTCTTTCTGTTGTATGTTGCTTCTGAGACACCTTCATCATCAGTTCTCTGATGCTTTCAATTTCTATGTCCAACCTTTCCTTTGACTGGAATTTACTTTCCCTTGCTATTAACACTTTAACTTTCTCTCTTTGTGTAACTACAACACCATTTTATTCTGTCTGCCTCCCAAACTACAGATATATTTTAATCTTAGAAATTTTGAGGTCTAAAATGGGCCTCCTAAAGGAAATTATAAAATAATAGTGGAAAAATCTAATAGGATTTGATGACATCGTCAATTTTTAAGAGAGAAAAATGAAAAACTACTTTTTCAATTCATATTCAACTTATCTCTCAAATTTTTTTATCAAATTTGACGGGAGTACTCATTGGATCACGGAAATTTAATTCCCACATCCAAGGAGTGCCCCATGTTGCATACTTTCGATGGGGTCCTACTACACGATAGAAGAGCGCAAAAAACGTGATTACAATCACGTTTTTTATGTATTTCTCGTTTTTGTGGGAGTTCATCAGTATGCAACATGAGTATCCTTGGATGGGGAATTAAATTCCGCATCCAACGAGTACTCCCGCTCGAAATTTGAGTAAAAATTTTGGGAGATAAGTTTAAAATATGAGTTGAAAAAGTAGTTTTATTATTTTATTATTTTTTAATATTTTTACTTTTTTACTCCAAAAATGGTGAATCATCCATTATGGATGACATCATCATATTGAATCCTATTGGTTGTTATAAATTTTATTTTTGTTGTACATTTTTCTTATGAGGCCCATTTTAGACCTCAAAATTCCCCTAATGATTTCTCCCTTTGCAACAATTTTATTTTTCTCATCACCTGCAATTTTACTCTTACAAAATAAACTTTTATTTAAATCTCTTCCTGCAGTAACATACTCATTCAGTATACTAGTAAGCATAATCAAATTTGACAAACTAGTATCTTCTCCTTTCACAACTTCAGGCATATTTACGCCAGTGCCTGCAATTTCTTCCTCTTGTTAAAATGTCCTCAGCAAACATTTCAGCCATCTCATTTGTACTTGTTTCACATCATTAGTATGCTGCAATTCAGTTTCATAATATCCCTCCTCTTCCTTGAAAATCTTCAGTAATTGTCCTCCACCCTCTTGATTGCTTCTGGAAATCAGATCAAGTTCTTCGAATTCTGCATTTTCATCCTCTATCAGAATAGAATTCTGACTTTTCATCACTGTAGCAGTTCCAAAAGTCCGTCCTCTGGTCTTCCCTTGTCTATTCAGACAAGCCAACTCTTCCTTGTCACCAACAGTAACAAGTTTTTGCATGATTGTTCCTCCTTCCTTCACGACAATTACAAAGGATGAACTGTCTCCTATAATACCTGTAAGCACAATCAAATTGCCAGTTTCAAAATCACAAGACCCAATGGTCTCACTTGCTGATCCAATCACCAAATTTTCTTTCTACAGTTCTAAGTCCCTTTCAAGACTCTGAAATTCTTCACTATCCTTCTCCTCTGACAACACATCAGTATGTTTCTCTGAGTTTCCTCCCAATTCCTTTGTCAGCACATCAGTATGCTGATTTGCATCCTCCACTAGAATATCAGCTGCTCTCTCCTTCTCTCCATCATCTATTTCATGAATTTCATTTCACTGTGATTCACCAAAATGAACTTCTTCATTTTTCTGAATCACTTTCTTATCCTCTATTCTCTGATTGTCATTCAGGAAAATTCCTCTGTCTTTCTTCTCTAGAAATTTATCCTGTGCATAGGTCCTCTGCTTCTCCAATTCTCTTCTCTGAAGATCTAATTTTCTATGAAATTCAACAACTTCAATTGGAGTAGAATTTGGGAACCTCACACAACCTTTTATACCTTCACTTATTCTTGACTGATCATCAGATGGTCCCTCATCTCTTGCCACAATATTCTCATTGGACTCCTTTGTCTTCAATTCCTCCTAAGATCTTGCTATCTCAGCATTGGTCAGAAAATATTTCAGATTCAATTTCTCCTCCTCAACAAACTTTAAAGCTTTTTCATCTCCCTATGATGTACCTGAAAACATACACAACTCTTTAGTTTAAAACCACAAGGCTTTTCAGTCTCGGTTGCTTCATTTATCAGTGCCTCAGACTGATCCTCTTCTTCTGTAGAAGCTGTAATCACCTCATAATTGTCAGATTCAAAAATACAAGGGTTCACATCATCCAGCTTATCTGGACTTTTCCAATAACTCAGGAAATCATCAATGATTTTCTCTTCAGCAAGAAAAAATTCTTGCTGCCTTTAGTCTTCATCCTAGTTCATAAGATCCTTCATATATCTGTATTATTCACCTGTACTCTGTTGTTCTTTACAAACATAAAAATATTTTCTCAACTCAGCTTCTCTGAGTTCTGCACATTCCAACTGTACACTACTTTGTTCAAGCTTTCTCAGCTTTTCTGCAAACTACATGTTCTCTTGCTGTTCTCTTCTCTGTTGTAGCCTTGGCCACTTTACTCTCTTCTTCATGAGCCAACCAACTCACTTGTTTTTCCCTATCATCATCTTCAGTTTTTTAAACTGTTCTCTGAGCTCAGCTACCTCTTTCTCATATTTTGCATCATTCAATTTCTTCCTCATGCCATTTGTCCTGGCATCTTCTTTCTCTTTTCTGTTGTTGCCTCTCTCTGAACCTCTGCTATCTCTTCTATGACTATCAGTAGTCATCCCTTCCTCCATCATGAGTTCGTCACTCATCAGCTACGCCAAGCCTCTGCAACAGCAAGCTCTCCTTCTACCACTTACCTCATGGATCCTTTCCTCCAAATCTGTTCTTCTGGAAGGTACTAGTCCCCTATATGCTGGAACCTTCTGAGCACTCTCTTCTGCTCTCTCTAGGCTTTGCTCTGCAAATTTTAGAACTCATTCAACCTCTGTTGAATGTCCTCAAGGTTCTGCCCCACTTTCTTCTTTACTTTAGAATCCTCTGCTGGACTCTTTCATCACTACTCTCAAATATGTGATCTGCTTTTGCTGAGATTTTTTCAATTTCCTGCAATTTGAATTCTGCAAAAAAAATTTCCAAACTAGAGTTAAACACTACTCATCAACTCACCTTCTCTTGAGAACACTACAATTGTTCTCCCTATCCAACCTTTAGCTGAATATCAGGTTCATTACCATCACCATAAAAACTATGTCTTCACTTTCAGCAACCATAATTCTACAATCATAAATTTCAAATCAAATTTAAAATTATTTTACCTATAAGATCCCTGCATGATCTTGTTCTTCATTCATTCAGTTCTGCAAATATCTGTTCAGTGCAATTCTATGCACCTTTTGATATCAGATTTTAGAATATGATCTTCTTTCATTCTTCATCACACATTCAAATTTAATTAATTAAAAATCTTCAATTCTCAACAAATCTATCCTGCTCTGATACCACTTGATCGCGGCTTACCCCGCTAAACCCACATTCCCACTCTCAAAGCTGCATATAAAATGCATTCCAAGTTTTAGCCCAAATAATTTTAAATCTGGGCAAACTCTAACACTATGCGGAAGCTTTTATATTTCCATCTCAGATTCAAATATTAAAATATAATTCCTATGGTTATAAAACCACACCTCTCAACACACACATCTTTTATGGAAGCTTGCTTTCGGTTTTTCATTAGACCCAAATTTGGATTAAAAACCAACTTAAAAAAGGTCCAGAACTTTTATAGTTTGTATGTAACAATAATTTCTCACGCTCATCAAATGTACGGCTTTATCATCTCACCTCAAACATAATATATAAATATACATCACGTCTTCCATTCAAACATTATAATAAAACCATTGCCTTTGGATTTAAACCCCAAGTGATAACATCAACATATATATCCCATGTGGACATGTCATTCAAATTTCGACTTTTGTTAGAACTCAAAACACTAGCACATATAAAAATGACCTTCTCGTCCCACCTCTAACCTCACAAACAGTATAAAAATTTGAACTTCAATAACACTCAGGCCCACACGCACTTACCTTGCCATTAATCTTCGAGCAGCTTGAAGATGCAACCAGCGTCTGATCCTTCGACGAATATCATGGAACGGATATCACATAAGTTTAGGCCTTGTGATTTAACACAAAAAATAATGTGAAATTCATGGTTTTAAAATACCACTTCAAAACACGGGTCAAACGCTAGAATGTATCGCATTCAAAAAGGTAAAACCACCTCAACCTAAAAATTTATGCGAAACCAGTGGTTTCATTCTCCCAAACCACTGCACTGTTCATCACACAGTTCTGCTGCATCATTTCTTGTGGTTTTGCCATTATCCTAAAGCACATCTCAGTATTCTCTTGCATATTAAACACTAGTATTCCCACTTCACCGTGTTGTGACTACACCGCCTTCTCGGAGCAGGCTTTAATCAACCACTATTCCACTGCAGTTGAAATTAATTTAGGTTCATTCGAACCCTCCTTCCCCACCTTGATGCTATGAATTTAACTTGACTAATATTGATTTAAACAAATAGAGAGTCGATGCCAGATTAACCTTTCTCAATAATAGGATGCTGGTATCGTTTGCATTCTTCATCAAAAAGACCAATCTCATCGATTTCCTATAAGGAGACTTTATCACAATAATGGGTATCGGTTTATGCAAATTGAACCCAACAATTTCATGCATGGACTTCATGATGAACCTGTTAGCCACCTATGAAATTATTGTCAAGAAAACAGGTGGCTAAGTTTTTTTATGAGCCTTCAAGAGATACATTTCCCATGAAAATATCTCATCCTTGAAGCCTCTGTGTGTCCATTGCCTTTAAAAGGATCCTCACTGTTGTTTTCCATCCAATAGGCCTCACTGCCTATGGAAAATTGTGCTCAAAGGTCTCCCCTTTGCCCTTGTACCTATGAAAAATTTCCCCCATTATTAGTATTTTTCCCACTCTTAAAAATTCCCCTTTGTTCCCCAAAATTCCTTCCTAAATCCTCTAAATCATCCTTTTTCCCTTCTAAGCCTCACATACACCCTTTTTTTGGCCAAATAACCCCTTTTCCCCTCTACCGTTACCCCTCTCGGCCTCAAATTGCATTGAAAACAGGCCAAAAAACCCATTTTCCTCTTTAAAACAGGCTAGCCCCTTCCGCCCAGCCCCAAAAACCACTTCCCCACACGACCCCAACACTGAAGCCAAGTGCCAGCCCATAAGGCACTTATCGCATCGGAGGATTGGAGCGGAATGCCTTTCTCCTTTGGAAATTAAGCCCCCGATGCGATATTGTATGTGTTATGTTGAACCCCCGCCACAATTTGAGCCGCCGATCTCCCGAGATCCGATGGCCTAGCGCTAATCGTAGTGCGCCTGTCACCCCTATCCATCCACTCCTCCGATTATGGGTGAGCCATCGATATATCTCCAGATCGGACGACGGTCGTTCAATCACATCCCGCTCCAATCGCAAGCGAAACCTCTTGCTGTGCCGCCCCTTCGCCTCTTCCGATTGCGATCCCCCAATCCGATCCTAGTCATCCATCTAAGCCGATCGATGTTCCATATTACATTGCGCCTCCCCTATTTTTCTTTCATCGGACCTTCCCAAAGGTCATCTTTAAAACCCCCGCCATTGATCACCTCTTGAGATCCAACGGGTCAAAGCTAATCACCCTCCGCCCATGACTGGGTCCCACCATTCAAGCCCGTTCCATGATGTTTTTTCCTCGAATTTTCATATGTTTCCCATGTGTTGCATTAGAAGGTCTGAATCCCATGATTTTCATTAAAACATTAGATCATCCCACCCTAACGTTTAGTTTTTAACGTTGTAAATTTGAGTTCTCGTTCCACCCAACTTCCACGTATATCTGCCCACCATTTCACTCCATATTCCCACCACATTTCAGTACATCCATAACATTCTCTCCTGTTGTGCTACCATTATCACAACGCTCCATTGCGTCCACCCCCCACCCCCATCCATGGATTCTTAACATGTTTACATATTTTGTAGCGTTACTAGCGGTGGAAACCGCCATGCTTCGTAGTCACTATTTTAGTGGCACAGGACACCGAGAAGGCCGGGTTCAGAGCCTGATATTACGGAGAAGAGAGTGAGGTGGTGCTTAGAGGTTAAATTTTCATTAAAGGACAGATTTAAATCTGCAAAACCTCTCCCGTGCCACTAAAGATTACATTTCACTGACAGAGACAATCACGAAGTGGAAAAGAGTATCAGCCAAAGATCAGAGAATTCAATTCTCAGTATTGAATATTTTAAATATTAATCCGGAGTTTAAAGGGAAAATGTACCAGATTGAAGACCTCGTCAAATCACATAGAGGACCCAATGAGACCCGATGCACAAAAAACAATATTGACAGTGTTTCACATCAGCAGAAGTTTCTTCCCATGAAAGGACAAAGTGCCCATAATGTTTTCATTCTATACCATGTTCCAGAGAGGATCTCCACCCTGACAGCAGTCTTAATGAAACCAGAGCATTTGTTACACAGTATGGCAGACCTCATAGTCTGTATCCACCTTTTTGTTTTTTCACCAGCGTACTGCAGATGTACTACAGCCGAGACCACATCAAGGACATACCTGGAGTAAATTTCAGCCTGTCAAAGATCAATCTTTCACCCAAAGAGTACAGAAGTTCTATGCATAGAAATTAAAATAGAATGGGCCTCAAGCCCCTCTTCTTACTTTTCTTTAATGCTTCATTTAGTGTTTCATCTACCTCCTCTGCCTCTCTTTCAGCTATAAAACTCATGAAGAAACTCATGAAAAGGGTTGTTGATCAGATATCTGTGAATTGTAAGTTGTTTCTCTTAAGACATGTTCTCTGTGTAAAGCTGTAAGATAGGCTGAGGAAGATGTTTTCAGACTGAACATCAAGCTGTTGGTAATGTTGTACATGATTGGTGTTGCCCTTTAATATGACAAGCACATTTCTTTGTATCCTGATTTAAAGCAGCGGTGATGTTTTTCTATCTTTGTCTTTGTTTTACCTTGTAGCGCATTACATTTCATTTCTTTTGGCACACATTAGAAATCTGGCATAGGATTTACCCTTGTTAGGTACCCTATGTTTCAGCTCTTCCTGCTTTCAATGTCTTCTGTTGTATGTGTTATCTAAGAATTGATTTCAAACTAATTTAACCAGTGTAGTGGTCAAATATATACTGCTATCTGTTGTATGAATTAATGAAGTTGTTCTTAGATGTTCTTGTTAGGCTTTAATTGAATGAATTGGGATACTGGGAGTTTAGAACTCTGTCACTGTCTCACTAGGGTCCTTTTCAATTAATTGAACCTTTCTAGGTTCCCTTAAGTTTGAGGCCGAAGCATTGGGAGTTCAAAGTCTCTCTTTGATCTCAGGTTTTCACCTTTGTGTTTAAATCTTTAATGTTTCCTTGTCCAAAGAGTTAACCTTTTAGTTTTCGGATCACAGGTTGTCCAATGGCATGTCCTTTCCCTGGATCTGATTCTTGAAAGGGTCACCTTGGAGGTTTCCTTGCTTTCCACCTTCTTTATTTCCATTTCATGCCACACTATCATCTTTAAGATCCAATGCTTTAGATGACTAGCCCAACTGAAAGCATGCATATTGAATAGCAAGTAAACCCTTTCCTGACTCCATTGCCCAATGGTCTTGTGTTCTTTGAAATCATCCCTCCTTTGCCTAAAATCCTCTTTGCACACCCTTGCCTCACATTTAACCCTTCCTTTCTGATTCCCAACAACCAAACAAGAAATCAATCAAACAAAATCGTGCCTATAACTAGCATAAAATCTTAACACAGAGCTTAAAGGACATAAAACCTTGCATACACAGAGAGATCCCTATCTAGACCTAGGAGGGCTAGATCCTAAGGTCTGAAAGTGGTTCTGATGTTGTCTCATCTTTTTGTCTTGCCAATATGGCCAAAAAATGGGAACCCCAACATAATGGCGACTCCGCTGGGGAATTTTTGAGTATTTTCCATCTTAATACATCACAAGAGCCTCGGAAAGCCAAGAATATTTGGTTAGGTTGGTAGGGAAACACTTCCACTTGCAATTCACTTTCTGCACCACTTGTTGTGTTTCTCCCCACACTCCTAGACAGAGTCTGGAAAGGGCTAGATAGCCTCCAGGTCTCACCCTCTTCCAGAGGTGAAATACCTGGTAAAATCCCTCCCAATCCATCTCTGGTTAGATTTTTTTGTGTTTGAAGAGATCCTTGGAAAAGGACATCACATAAGAACTGTGGTGGACATTGTACCTCCTAGAAACGTCCTAAACCTTCCACCTGGTGACTCCATAATTCCTTAAAGATCAAAGACTCCACTGGTGATCAATAGGCCTGTCGATTATCTTGGTTTTACATAAGACTCCATTGGGAGACTGGCCTCCATAACAACTTCAGCCATAACAGAAGTAACAAGTAGGATCAAGCTGCTTGATTCAAAAACAACATTATGGCTTGAAGAACCATTCACAAAAGAGCTTATCCTAATCCAACCCAACTTGAAATATTTGACAACTCTGAGGGCATCCTCAAGAAACATCCTATACCTAAAAGACCAACTATTTCCAGACACAGCCACAGAGCTAACTCTACACCAGAAGACTTCACAGCTCTTTGAGACATTCATTTTGACCTAGACCTACCAAGAAGCCTACCGAGGACTAGGTCATTCAGTGTTCTAGACCAGCCAGACCTTGAGCTTCTTGGTTCACTACCCCAAAGTGGTAAACACATTAGAGATAGAGAAAACCCTCCATCTACACCTCCTGATATTCACTTCATTCAAAACTTGGGGCTCTATCATTCTAAATCAGCTCAACAGACTTCTGTTGGTCCTAGTATCCCTGTCATCCATATACCAGCTGCTCAGGACAACCCCTTACCTCCTTAGAACATCATCATGGCAGCCTGTTATGCACCTCTTATGTTACCTCAGCCCCTAGTACCCTTAGCCAATGATTACCAATCAAATATCCCACACTTCACTACAAAAGAGTCTACCACAGCTCAACATCATGTAGACAGGATGGAATATTCTTTTGACTACATGGAGATAGATGATGATACAAAGAAATGACCTTGCCCAGCTAGAGGTGATGTGAAGAAATGGTTTAAAGGCATGCCTCCTAATAGTATCCAAGACCTTCCTGCTTTATATCAGACCTTCATCAACAAATGGGAAGTTAAGGCCAACCCTCTCCAAATATTAGAAGAATACAAAAACCTTAAAAGAAATGTGGGAGAGAGTGTGCATGACTACTCTACAAGGTTCAATAGCGTTTATAATGCTCTTCCCCCACATATGAAACCTCCCCATGGTATGGATTTAGTGAAATACCCTGAAAGATTTGATGCTGACATGGCCTACCAACTTAGGGAGAGAGATTACAACACACTGGAAGACATGCAAAAATGAGCAGTGAGTGTAGAGGCTAACCTGATTGAGAAGAAAGCAAGATTGAGAGCTGAGAAAAGGGTGACATATAGAGATGACTCTGTAGCTTCCACATCTGACCCCAATTATGACCGTCTATCTAAAAACATGGAAAATATACAACAAATGATGGAAAAAGTGGTTATCACAGTTAATAATCAGAACAAAAACAAAAATCATAACCAGAACCAGAACTTTAGAAGGAACAATACCACTCCCAACAAACAAAGAGAATCAGATCAAAAATTCATACCCCCATTTCAAGAGAAATTCCTCAATGAAGATGAGGGGATAATAGAAGATTCTGAGGAGAACACAGTAAATATGTTTGAGACAGATGACTCAATCCACAATTGTTCCACAGAGGAAGATCAGCCCTCATCCTCATATTGGGATGAGAAAAGATTAGAATTTGAGGATTATAGACTAGGATTTGAAAGCGCCATCATGCAAGTCAGAGAACAGTATGAGCTTAGAAGTAAAAAGAGCTCAGACATTTCAAAACCAAAGGTTTTTGAGTTTACCATCAAGAAAAGGCCTGAGAAAACTTCTAAAAAAATTGTTGAAAGTAACAAATCAACAGCTGAGAGTTCTGGGAAGAACAAAGAAAAAGACAACCAAAACACTGATAAACAAGCTCAACCAACTAGCAGCACTACCACTGTAGTTAGTGCTCCTGATAAGATAGTCCCTAACATTTCACATAGTGAGAATCAACCCACTCAGCCTGCCACTAAAGTAGTGGCTAACAAAACAGAGTTGAGTGTCACAAAGAGTCAATCTCTCTTCAATTTGGAGAGTGAGATTGCTAAAATCAAGATCTCTGTCCCACTCTCTGAGCCGGCCACTCAGGATGTATATAAAGGCCAAATTTTGAAAGAATTAAATCTAGGGGAAAACAGTGATACTGTCAATCTGAGCGATGATCAACCAGCTCTCCTATTCGGTCCAAAGATAGAAGGGAAGTTTCAGAAAGAGGTAGTACCTCCTTTTTACATCAGTCTCAATATTCATGACAAAATCCTTCACAACATGATGCATGACTCCGGGGCATCACACAACCTAATGCCTAAGGTAGTTATGGAAAAGCTAGGCCTAGAGATAACCCGTCCCTATAAATATCTATATTCATTTGATTCTAGCAGGGTAAAATGCCTGGGCCTAATCAAAGACCTATATGTAAACCTTACCCAGATTTCTACCAAATGTATGGTTATGGATGTCGTAGTGGCAGATGTGCCCCCTAAGTATGGTATGCTATTTTCAAGGTCATGGGGAGCCAAGCTACAGGGTACAATGCAGATGGATGGGGCATATGCCACAATCCCTGTCCTTAGACAACTTAGGAGACTGTATAGAGAGACACATATGAGATTCCTGGTTAGCAGCCCTGAAAAGCCTGAAAATTCTCCTCTGTACTCTGTACTCACAGATCTGGACTCCTTCATCCTCTGCAATGATGAATCCTTAGAAGATCCAGAGCTGGAAAGAAAAGATTTAAACAATAGGGAAGAGCCCATAGATTTCACCATAATGGCTTCTCTAAACTTAGAAGAAAACAAAGATGAAATTTGTGGATAGTGCACTGAAAACGAAACTCCGAGTAAGCAAGAAACAAAATGTGAACAGCTGGCTAGTCACTCCTCACAAACTCATACACCACACGAAGAACAAAACCATTCACAGCCCAAGAATGAACCCTTATGGGAAATTAATTTTGATGGGTCATGCACCAAGAAAACCACAGGGGCAGGAGTGTGATTGTATAACACAGAGAGTGACTATGCAGAGAATCATGCCTTCAAACTAAACTTCAAATGTACCAATAATATCGCAGAGTATGAGGCTCTTATCCTAGGCTTGAGTCTGTTGAAAAAATTAGGAGCTCGTAGGATAGCTGTGCACGGAGACTCTGAGCTGATCATAAAACAAGTGAATGTTGAATACACAGTGAAACAGCCTAGGCTGAGAGCATACAGGAATGACGCTATGGATTTATTAAAGGCCTTTGTGGAATATGAACTAATGTTTATTCCTAGGAGTCAGAATGTAATTGAAAATGGATTAGCTTGTATAGCTAGTTCATATCACAAGCCTCCCAGTGACCAAAAAATCATCATTCAGACGAAGTTCAGAACTACAGTACCTGATAATGAGAAATATTGACATGTTTTTGAAGGGGATAAGCAAATTGAGGATTTCCTGATAGGCAGGAACGAGTTTGAATTTTTCGATTCAGACTCTAAGTCCAATAATAGTTGCCTAAGTGAAGAACCCTTATAAGAGGAAGAACCACCCTGTAACATAGAAATAAGCACTTTAAACGAACAGATTGGAAATCCAACCCAAGAATGTAAAAATGTAGATAATGAGGAAATAGAGGTGCTTCAGGAAAAAGATAAGAACATACCCCGAGGTCTAGCACCTTTAGAAGATCTTTTCGATTTCGATGATGTAGCGAAAAGGCCCACTATTGAACACTTAGACTCTGACATTGAGGAATGCAACATAGGCACTGAAGACAAGCCTAAGATGATTAAATTGGATAAGTCCTTACCCGCAGACATGAAAAATAAATATATTGACTTATTCAAGGAATTCATTGATGTGTTTTCCTAGAGCTACGAGGACTTGAAGGCCTATGACACAAACATCATACAACACAAAATACCTTTGAAAGAAAATCAGAAACCCTTGAAACAGAAGCTGCGCAGGATAAACCCAAAACAATTTCCTGCAGTAGAAAAGGAAATAAAGAAGATGTATGAAGCAAGAATAATAGTTCCTGTGAGGTTCTATGATTGGGTCTCAAACCTTGTAGCCGTGATAAAGAAAACAGGTGAGATAAGGTTGTGCATAGACTTTAGGAACCTTAACAGAGCCTCACTTAAGGACAATTACCCTTACCAAAGATGGAACATATCCTGCAGAGGGTAGTTGGCTCAAGGCAGATCTCCCTGTTAGATGGTTTTTCAGGTTACAACCAAGTTCTAGTACTCCCAGAAGATCAACTCAAAACTGCTTTCACCACTCCATGGGTAACTTTTATGTATGTAAAAATGCCCTTTGGACGGATGAACATTGGCGCTACCTTCCAATGAGAAATGGACATAGCCTTTTTAGATGAAATAGGGCACTTCGTTTTCATCTGTCAGGATGACATAACTGTCTATTCCAAGACTGATGAAGAGCACTTAAAACATCTGAGGAAATTTTTTGAAAAATGTAGAAGATTCGGTCTGTCATTGAATCCTAAAAAGATTGTATTCGGGCTGCAAGAAGGTAAGCTTCTCAGCCAAATTATATCTGAGAAGGGAATCAGGATAGACCCACAAAGAGATGAGGGAATACTACAAATCACACACCCAAGAAATATTAAAGAGTTACAGTCTTTCATTGGGAAAATTAACTTCTTAAGGAGGTTTATTCCCAACTTAGCTGAGCACCTCGGGAATATGACCAATATGCTGAAAAAGGGTGTAGGGGTTAAGTGGACTGTTGAGGCTAAAAAAATCTTTTGAATTGGTTAAACTTGCACTCACCCGGGATCCTATCCTAATCAGCCCTAATTTCTCAAAATATTTCCTGATCTTTTCATTTGCCTCCGAGCATACAGTGGTTGCAGTTCTGCTAAAGAAAAATCCAGATGGAGTGGAACAACCCATTGCTTTCTTCAGCAAAGCCCTGAGGGATGCACCCTTGAAATATAACATAATGGAAAAATAGGCCTATGCCTTGGTAAAGGCCTTGAAAGACTTTAGGGTGTACATACTGCATTTCCACACCATAGTCTACGTGCCAAACATAGTGGTGAAAGACATTCTGTCCCAAGAACCAGATGGGAAGAGGGGAAAATGGATTGTTGTGATTTTAGGATATGACCTGGAAATAAAACCCACAAAACTGATCAAAGGTCAAGGCTTATCTCAACTAATGGCTGAATCAAATTTACAAGCCCTTGACATAAACATGGTAGATGCCTTGGATGAGTGGGAAGGATTGCCTGACACTACTGTTGAGGAGAAATTTCGAAACTCTCCTTGATATTCTGACATCCTGTACGTGCTCACGAACCTCAATGCCCCTCCTAAACTATTAAAAACTAAGGCGAGATTCCTAAAGCTAAAGGCTAGAAACTACTGCATATTGAATGAATGTTTATACTGGAAAAATGCAAATGGTCTATTTCCTAAATTTTTGCCTGAAACTGAAGCAGAGAGGATTAAACAGGAGTTCCATGCAGGAGAGTGTGGAGGCCACCTGAACTGGAAAGCCACTGCTAACAAAATACTCAGAGCCAGCTTCTATTGGCCTACACTTTTTAATGACATCCATAAGATGATAATTTCCTGCCATAAATGCCAGATTTTTGAAGGCAAAAGAAAGCTCCTCCATCTACCTTTACAACGCATCACTGTTGAAGGTCCCTTTATGCAATGGGGCCTAGATTTCATAGGAGAAATACACCCTTCTTCTTCTGCACAACACAAGTGGATCCTTATAGCCACAGACTACTTCACTAAGTGGATAGAGGCCATACCTTCTAGGAATGCCACAGATTCTGTCATCATTAAGTTCCTAGAAGATCACATCCTCTCTCAGTTTTGCTGCCCAAGAAAAATAATCACTGATAATGCTGCTGCTTTTGGGTCCAAGAAAATGGTTGATTTTTGTCACAGGTATCAAATAGCACTCGGTCATTCAACTGCTTATTACCCACAAGGTAATAGGTTAGCTGAATCATCGAACAAGAGCTTGGTGACCATCATCAAAAAGCTACTAGAAGAGAACAAAAAGTCATGGCATAGTAAGCTAGTACATGCTTTGTGGGCTGACAGGCTTACAACAAAGAAATCCATTGGCATGTCACCATTTTATCTTGTCTATGGGACAGAAGCAATGTTTCCTACCAGCCTTGGAGTACCAGTGATTAAACTTGTCCAAGAGATTCAGAAAGAAGAAAACAACATGGTAAGGAGGATAAATCAAACAATTCATCTCCAACAAATGACGGAATAGGTCTATAATAGAGCTCTGAAATTTCAGGAAAATATAAAGAAGTTATTTGACAAAAGAACCAAGGCCTCAGATTTCAAAATAGGAGACAAGGTTCTGAAGTGGGACTCCAGGAGAGAAGACAAAGGAAAGCATGGCAAGTTTGACAGTTTATGGAAGGGTCCATACATCATCCAGGCCACTGTCGGTCCAAATGCCTTTTTTCTACAAGAACTAGATGGCATAGAGTTTTTTGGGGGTCCTGTCAATGGCAGGATGCTCAAACACTACTTTTTCTGATTTCCAATTTACAGTTTTCATTTCCATTGTACATACCATTGCAGTGTTTTGTTTTAAAAATAAAAGAGAAAATGTTTCACAAAGAGAAAAAGAGAGGTTCAGACATGCTCAAACATGAACCTCTAAAGTGCAAATATTGGCTCTTACATGATCAAAACCTGAGCCAAAGGAAGTAAAGAGAGCCGGTTCTAACATGCCCAAAATCTGAACCAGCAGAGAAGAAAGAGGAATTAGCTCTAACAAGCCCAAAATCAAAGCTTAAATAAAGAATAAGATGACTCTAACAAGCTCAAAATCTGAGTCACAAAGTAAGGAAGGAGGCTTAAAAGTTTCAGTTTTCAAGTCTTCAAGATTTTGTTCTCAGTTTTCTGCAAATTTCTGTCCATGTGCAATTATCTTTATGCCTTGGATCCACAGCAAACTAGACTATCTAATCCTAGTTTGACTGTTTTTAAATTTCTGTTATAGAATGTAGAGAAGAAATCTGCTGGACAGTTTAATCCCAACAGATACTAGATTAGGTAGAGAAACATATGAGGCCAATAGTTTAATTTGGTCTCATGGAGTAATAAGGGTAGAAATAGAATAGGTTTATTTTCCTATTTGTAAAAATTCGATGATATAAAGGGTCTACTAGTACAAATACACCCTGAAGAGAACATGATAGGACCATAGTCTGGGTAGGTAGTCGTTTGGGAGAATTTTACTGCTGATATGACGAATTCATGATTTGTGGCAACTGGTCCAAGAAAGAAAATGGATGGTACAAGCAGCAAGCATTTGGCCTACAACAAAGATCATTCTCTAAATTCTTGACTCCTTCAAGAAGAAGCCATCCCCATGTGGAGCCACTGTTAGCCACCTATGAAATTATTGTCAAGCAAACAGGTGGCTAAGTTGTTTTATGAGCCTTCAAGAGACACATTTCCCATGAAAATATCTCATCCTTGAAGCCTCTGTCTGTCTATTGCCTTTAAAAGGATCCTCACTGTTTTTTTCCATCCAATAAGCCTCACTGCCTGTGGAAAATTGTGCTCAAAGGTCTCCCCTTTGCCCTTGTACGTATGCAAAATTTCCCCCATTATTAGTCTTTTTCCCACTCTTAAAAATTCCCCTTTGTTCCCAAAAATTCCTTCCTAAATCCTCTAAATCATACTTTTTCCCTTCTAAGCCTCACATACACCCTTTGTTTGGCAAAATAACCCCTTTTCACCTCTACCGTTACCCCTCTCGGCCTCAAATTGCATTGAAAACGGGCCAAAAAAACCCATTTTCCTCTTTAAAACAGGCTAGCCCCTTCAGCCCAGCCCCAAAAACCAATTCCCCACATGACCCCAGCACTAAGACCAAGCGCCAGCCTGTAAGGTGCCTATCGCATCAGAGGATTGGAGCAGAACGCCTTTCTCCTTTGGAAACGAAGCCCCTGATGCGATAGTGTATGTGTTATGTTGAACCCCTGCTGCAATCTGAGCCGCCGATCTCCCGAGATCTGATGGCCCAGTGCTAATTATAGTGCGCCCGTCACCCCTATCCATCCACTCCTCTGATTACAGGTGATTCGTCGATCTGTCTCCAGATCAGATAACGGTTGTTCAATCGCATCCCGCTCCAATCGCAGGTGAAACCTCTTGCTGTGTCGCCCCTCCGCCTCCTCCGATTGCGATCCCCCGATCTGATCCTAGACATCCATCTAAGCTGATTAACGGTCCGCATTACATCATGCCTCCCCTATTTTTCTTCCATCGGACCTTCCGAAAGGTCATCTTTAAAACCCCCGCCGTTGATCACCTCCTGAGATCCAACGGCTCAAAGCTAATCACCCTCCGCCCATGACCGGGTCCCACCATTCAAGGTCGTTCCGTGATGTTTTTTCGTCACATTTTCATATGTTTCCCGTGTATTACATTTGAAGGTCTGAAGCCCATGATTTGCATTAAAACATTAGATCATCCCGCCCTAACGTTTAGTTTTTAACATTGTACATTTGAGTTTTCGTTCTACCCAACTTCCACGTACATCTGCCCACCATTTCACTGCATATTCCCACCGCATTTCAGTAAATCCATAACATTCGCTCCTGTTGTGCTGCCATTCTCACGGCCCTCCATTGCGTCCACCCCCCGTGGCCCCCCCACGCATGGATTCTTAACATGTTTACGTATTTTGTAGGGTTACTGGCGGTGGAAACTGCCATGGTTCGTAGTCACTGTTTTAGTGGCACAGGACACCGATAAGGCCGGTTTCAGAGCTTGATATTATGGAGAAGAGCTTGAGGTGGTGCTTAAAGCTTAAATTTTCATTAAAGGACAGAGTTCAAATCTGCAAAACCTCTCCCGCACCACTAAATATTATATTTCACTGACAGAGACAATCATGAAGCGGCAAAGAGTATCAGCCAAAGATCAGAGAATTCATTGCTCAGTATTGAAGATTTTAAATCTTAATCCAGTGTTTAAATGGAAAATGTACCAGATTGAAGACCTCGTCAAATCACACAGAGGACCCAATGAGACTCGATGCACAAAAAAAAATATTGACAGTGTTTTACATCGACAGAAGTTTCTTCCCATGAAAGGACGAAGTGCCCATACTATTTTCATTCTATACCATGTTCCAGAGAGGATCTCCACCCTGAAAACAATCTTAATGCAACCAGAGAATTTTTTACACAGTATGGCAGACCTCATAGTCTATATTCGCCTTTTTGTTTATTCACCAGCATACTGCAGATGTGCTATAGCCGAGACCACATCAAGGACATACCTGGAGTAAATTTCAGTCTGTCAAAGACCATTCTTTCACCCAAAGAGTACAAAAGTTCAATGCATAGACATTAAAACAGAATGGGCCTCGAGCCCCTCTTCTTACTTTGTTTTAATGCTTCATTTAGTGTTTCATCTACCTCCTCTACCTCTCTTTCAGCTATAAAAGTCATGAAGAAACTCATGAAAAGGGTTGTTGATCGGATATCTGTGAATTGTAAGTTGTTTCTCTTAAGACATGTTCTCTGTGTAAAGATGTAAGATAGGCTGAGGAAGATGTTTTCAGACTAAACATCAAGCTGTTGGTAATGTTGTACATGATTGGTGTTGCCCTTTAATATGACAAGCACATTTCTTTGTATCCTGATTTAAAGCAGCGGTGATGTTTTTCTATCTTTGTCTTTTTTTTACCTTGTAGCACATTACATTTCATTTCTTCTAGCACGCATCAGAAATCTGGCATAGGATTTACCCTTGTTAGGTACCCTATGTTTCTTCTCTCCCTGCCTTCAGTGTTTTCTGTTGTATGTGTTATCTGAGAATTGATTTCAAACTAATTTAACCAGTGTAGTGGTCAAATATATACTGCTAGCTTATGTATGAATTAATGAAGCTATTCTTAGATGTTCTTGTCAGGCTTTAATTGAATGAATTGGGATACTGGGAGTTTAGAACTCTGTCTCTGTCTCACTAGGGTCCTTTTCAAGTAATTAAACCTTTCTAGGTTCCCTTAAGTTGGAGGCCGAAGCATTGGGAGTTCAAAGTCTCTCTCTGATCTCAGGTTTTCACCTTTGTGTTTAAATATTTAATGTTTCCTTGTCCGAAGAGTTAACCTTTTATTTTTCGGATCACAGGTTGTCCAATGGCATGTCCTGTCCCTGGATCTGATTCCTGAAAGGGTAACCTTGGAGGTTTCCTTTCTTTCCACCTTCTTTCTTGCCATTTCATGCCACACTATCATCTTTAAGATCCAATGCTTTAGATGACTAGCCCAACTGAAAGCCTACATATTGAATAGCAATTAAACCCTTTCCTAACTCCATTTCCCAATGGTCTCGTGTTCTTTGAAATCATCCCTCCTTTGCCTAAAATCCTCTTTGTGCACCCTTGTCTCACATTGAACCCTTCCTTTCCGATTCCCAACAACCAAAAAAGCAATCAATCAAACAAAATCGTGCCTATAACTAGCCTAAAACCTTAACACAGAGCTTAAAGGACATAAAACCTTGCATACACAGAGAGATCCCTCTCTGCACCTAGGAGGGCTAGATCTTGAGGTCTGAAAGTGGTTCTGATGTTGTCTCATCTTTTGGTCTTGCCAATCTGGACAAAACATGGGAACCCCAACAGAACCGACCTTCTCAAACCTCGTCTTTCCCTTTTAACGTTATAAATTGACCTCAATAATATCAATTTCGAACAAACATAGTTTAATTTCTGATTTAACATGGCCAAAATCAGAGATTGACATCACTTGCGTTCTTTAAAAAAAAAGACAAAATGCATCGGTTCTCCATTGAACTCTTCACACAAGTTTAAAACGCATTCAATATTCAATATTCAACAATCCTCTACACAGATCTCGTTTCACCATTTATGCATAACAGAGTTTATAACTAAACCCCTCTTCTGAAATACTGGTTATGGAAACAGCAATTTACTTGGCACTGTATAATTGATATCAATAAAAAACCTAGATTGTGAAATCGATCACCCTGTGATCGATTCACAAAATTCTACAATCACTATTAAACACACAATCTTATACAGTAATTCCACACTAAAGAATTCATAAGTGAATACCAACTCAGAATTGGATTCTCTATATTTTCAAACACAGTAATTCCATCGGAATCCTTACTCTTCAAGCCTGATCTTCAATTTGATGGCCCTTCTACTCTCACTACTCTTCCCCTGAACAACTATCCTCACTATCTGCCCGTAGGCTTACATTTAGACAAAATACTAAGGAATCAATTCAATTTCCCTAACAGCTCAACCAAGGCTCTTGGAATTCTCAACATCCTAAATTTAGACTCAATCACTAAAATAACTGAAACTGATCCTAATTCGACTGTTCCTTCACATTCCTAACTAATCACCTTCCCCTCATGTTCTCTAATGGTTCGAGAACATTTACAATTCCTCACTATTTCATTCAAAATACTAATAACTACATGAGAATTTAGAAACATAAGACTCCCCTATGTCTTATAAAAATACAAAGTACTTCTTGATCCTAATGCCCCTGCATCATAAATTCAGATTTCATGAATTATGTATGAAATCGATTGTTTCTGTTTGAAATATCAGTTTCACTATTGTATGATACAAATATAGAAATTGATTTGTTTTATATATGATCATCAGAATATTTACGATATTTTTACATCTTATTTTGATTAACTATTTCTCAAAAGAATCATCTCACAAAGTATTAATTCTATTAAGTCTATGATTGATCTAAATCATCACAGACTGAATAGATATCATTCTATATCGCATAAAATTAGCATTATCCTGGGTTAGATTAGATTAGACTTAATTCAAAGTTTTTCATTTTAGAATAAATTTGTTTTAGTTTTTAGTAATTGTTTATGCAAATCTTTTGAGAGAAACCCAAAAATCATACAAAAACCCAAATCTAGGAAACTAGTCCCATTACACCCAGTTGGAGCCACTATCCCAAACGGAAAAGGAACTGATTTAAGGTCCGAACCGGGTGGTTATCCACCTTTGTTGTTGCCACAGATTTCTGAGGCCTCAACATTTTTGGCATTAGAAGGAGGGCGTGACTATGAATGGCATATAAATCTAAACCTCAAACTAGAAGCCCTCATAAGATTCGATCTCCCCAAAAGCATCCTACATCTTCTCGATCAAACTCTAAATTACCAACTCAGAAATCAAAAATTTTAGAAACTTTCCCCTCATCTCCTGAAATATCTTAACAGTCATCTGCTTCAGAATTTACTCCTGAATCTCCCGAAGTTCAATATTTAATTCATAAATTAGAAGGAATATCTATTTCTGCAGAAAATCCTATTAATCCATAAGCTTCTGAATAAAGTGTTACTTCCCTATTCAAAGAAACTGGTATTTTAACCCGATCCAAAAGTGAAATACTTGGAATTCCTCCTTTTGAATTTCCAATACAATCACATCGCAAAAAAGTTTCTATATCCAGATCTAAGTCAGATATGAGTGAAGTCACATCAAATTTTCCTTCAGTTACCTCTTCGCATCTTCTTATTCAATCTACATCTTCTTATTATGCCATTTCCTCTAATCAAATAATCAGTACTATCACAAGTAGTATTGTTCCAATTGTAAGTTCTACATCCATCCCTCCTACTTACGGATCTACTTTTGTATCTTCGCAAAATTCAAATCTGATTATGGCTAATTGGCCTTGGACGAATCCTGGTACTGTATTGATTGCAAATCCAAATCCTCTTCCAGATCATCCCGAAAAATGGTTACCAAAATATAATCAAGATGATGGTCTTCCTGTTGAAGAACATATCAATAATTTTATGTTAGCCATGAATCTTAATGGAGTTTCTCATGAAGACATTGTAGCCAGATTGTTTCCTTATACTTTACAAGGATCTGTAGGATCCTGATACTTTTCACTTCTAGTAGGATCTATTTCCGTTTGGAAAAATTTTGAACAAGTTTTTCTTGCAAAATTTGGAGATGATAGAACTGTTGCATCTTTAATCAATGCCCTTTCCAATCTAAAAACAAATTCAGGTGAAAGGATCAGAGATTTCAACTCTAGATTTAACAAGTTATTGAACAAAATCCCAACCACTTCCAAGCCTGTTGTTGATGTACAAATAGAGTGGTTTATTTATTCCTTACCTTCTAATATTGTTATTTTTGTAGATAGAGCTAGTAAAGCTACCCTTTTATAAAACATGAAAGAATCTCTTATTGTAGAGAAAAGAATCTTAGGATTAGAAAAACGATCAGAGATAGAAGACAAAAAATCAAAGAAAGTGACATTTAGTCAAGATTCCAAAAAGAAATTCTTGAAAGATCCATTTGATCATGAAGGTCTTCAAAAAGTAGTAAAGACTATGTCAAATGACATGATTGATTTAAATAAACAAGTTTTTGAATCATCAGTACCTAAAAAATCATATCACCCATTTACGAAAAATCCTTCTTCAACTTCTCAGCTTCCAACTTTCATTTCAAATGCCGAATCTAATCAAGATAATGAAGATCCCTCACCATCTGAACAAGAACCAGATTCCAAGGAAGAAGTTGAACTGAATGGGTTATGGGATTTCATTCTTCCCATAGAAGAAGAAAGAGAAGCTATGCATGTGTCTACAAGAAGCAAATCTTCTTCTAATTCAAATATATCAAATCAAAAACATAAATCTCTCCCAACAAAGGAGAAAAAATTAGTCAAAAAATCTAAAATTATCCAGACAGATGATATTTCATCTGATCCTATTAAAACTTCCAAAACTTTGATAGTTTCAGATACAGTGGAATACAATATAGTTGAAGATATGAAAAATACCAAAGAAAATATTTCATTACATGGAATGACCAAATCTAAAAAACAACAAATTTTTTTACTTAGAGAACTCAAGGCAATCCCTGTAGATCCTATACAACCACCAGTTATAGCCCAAGCTTGTAAACATATGGGAAAACCTCCATCATATCCAAACAAAATAAATACCAATGATATTGTTTTAATTGGTGATAGATCTATTTCTCACACTCCTCCTTTACTTTGGACTTATGAGATTTTCAACAAAAATGTTCATAACTGTCTTATTGATTTAGGAGCTTCTTCAAACATTATGCCAAGAACGGTGTACAAAATTGAATATCACTCCTCAAAAATCTTTTGTACATATAGTTCAATTAGATAGAACAAGATTTGAGGTCATTAGAGAAATTTTGTTAGTATCCATTAGATTATCATCCAATCCAAAGGTATTGCAAGTAATTGATATTTTGGTCACGGAAATCCTTGAATTTTATGGTCTTATTTTAAGTAGGGATTTGTCTAAAAATTTACATGGATATTTCGCTACCGATTGGTCATACAGGTGGTTACCATACAATGGTAAAGCAAATAAAATTAGAGTTGATCGTGAAAAGTTTATGAAACATACGCCACTGAACTAGAAGAAACAAATGAGCCTGTAGAATTTACCAATAATATTATTGGAAATTATTCAGCTGAATCGTTTCTTGGATCGTTCAATGGCCAGATTTCACCTTTTTCAACAAACACTGCTATTTCTCAAATTGAAAACTTTTCTCAAACAGACACTTCTGGATGTGTTGATCTTAGAAATAAAATTTCAAAAAATTCTTTGTTTTGGACTTTATACTTTGATGGTTCAAAATCAGAAGATGGTGCAGGATCAGGTTGCATTTTAATCAATCCACAAGGAGAGAAAACAATGCTCGCTTGTAGACTCGAATTTCAATGCATAAATAATACCGCTGAATATGAAGCATTGATGCAAGGTCTGTACAAAGCTATTATTTTAAATGTTAAATATTTGCAGGTATATGGATATTCTGAAATAATTATTACAGAAGTCAGAAATACAATTCATTGTATTTGTGGACATTTGAAACACCATCAAACTTTAGCTCAGAGATTTACATCCCATTTCTTTTCATTTAATGTCTCCACAGTTCCTAGATTACAAAATGCAAGTGCTGATTGAGTTGCTAATGTAGCATCTAAGCTTATACCATCCGAAGAATTTAGCCCAGACAGATTTTCAATTGAGTTAATTTTTAGGCCTTCCATTCCCGACAATGTAACAAATTGGAGAGTATTTAACAATGATGCAGATATAGTAGACATTCTTACATCAGATAGAGCTTATGAAGGTCAAATTGTAGATGAACATGAACATGACTTACAGATTGAATAAAAACAAAATACTAATCCAATTCCCAAAACTGTAGTCAAAATGGAAGATCTCTATGATTTAAAATATAGGTTTAAAAAGATCATTAATTCAAAAACTCAGAGTTCTACTCCAAAATTTGAATTGAGTAATCTTGGTACACCACAAAAACCTCAAAACATCAACTTAGGTCTTGGTTTAAAACCTGAAGAAAGGATGTCATTCATTAAGTTGTTGAAAACATATAAATATATCTTTGCATGGGATTATTCAGATATCAGGACACTTCCATAATTCAGCATACCATACCTATGATCTCAGATGATAAGCCAATCCAACAAAATCTTAGAAAGATCCATCAAAATTTAGAAAGTCAAATTAAATATGAATTAAATAAAATTCTCAAATCTAAAGTTATTTTTCCTGTTAGACATTCAAAATTGGTGTCAAACATGGTCCCAGTTACAAAAAGGAATGGAGACATTAGGATTTGCATGGACTTTATAAATTTGAATAAAGCTTGCAAAAAGGATAATTTTCCCTTGCCTACCATGGAACAGATATTACAATCAGTTGCAGGATCTGAATTGATGTCTTTTCTCGATGGATTTTCAGGATATAATCAGATTATGGTACATCCGGATGATAGATTAAAGACAACATTTGGGACAAAGTGGGGAACATACGCATATCAAAAAATGCCTTATGGGTTGATTAATGCTGGTGCTACAGTTCAACGTGCTATGGATATAGCTTTCAAAGGACTAATCAATAGCTCAATTGTTATATACTTAGGTGACATTACTATTTACTCTAAGCATAGAAACAATCATGTTAATCACCTAAAAAACATTTTTGAAAGATGTATAAAATTCGACATTTCTTTCAATCATAAAAATTTTATTTCGCCTTATCAGAAGGTAATTATTAGGGTTTATTGTTTCTAAAAAATGAATCTATATTCACCCTGGCAGGGTTCAGGAAATTGAAAACATCCCTCTACCACACAATAAAAAAATGATGCAATCATTTTTAAGACAAATTAATTTTGTAAAAATATTTGTTCCTGATTTCTCCTAAATCACCTTACCCCTGCAATCAATGATTAAGAAAAAATCATTTTTTAAATGGGGAAAAGATGAGAGAAATTCTTTCGAGCTGATTAAAAAGGCTATCATTGAAGCTCCTTCTTTAACGATTCCTGATTTTCTTAATTCATTTGTATTATACATTTTCTTCTGATACATCATACACAACAATTTTGACACATCTAAATGATCAAAACATTGAAGCATTGATTGCTTTTTTTAGTTCTAGGCTTCAAGGTGCTGAGTTAAATTATTCAGATGTGGAAAAACAAGCTTATGTTGTGTTTAAAGCTTTGAACCATTTTAGACCTTTTCTCCTAAAAACACATAGTAAAATAATGGTACCTTACTCAGTAGTAAGGCAATTATTAATCCAACGAGAAGTAGGAGAGAAGAGAGAAAATTGGGTCACTGCACTTCAAGAATATGATGTGGAGATACATCTTGCTAAAATTGTTAAAGGTCCAGGACTTTGCAAGATGTTAATTGGAGCCTCTCATTTACCGACAGAAGAAGATCAATGAAATGAAATACAATTATCCGAGGTAAGCCTAAACGATTCTCAGTCACAATATGTTGATCTGAATTTTTTCTTAAGAAATGGATATGCTCCATTATATCTCAATTATACAACAAAGCGTGCTCTGAGACTTAAAGAAAATCAATATCAACTCATAGATGATTTCCTATTAATAAATAATTATGATCTTGTATTATTGAGATTTTTAGAGAAAACTGAAGCTGAAAAAGTATTGCAGGAATTACATGATGGACCAGCTGGAGGTCATTTCAGAGGAAACACCAGAGCTCATAAAATACTGCATGGTGGTTACTATTGGCCAACTCTGTTTAAATATTCACATGAATACGTGAGAAAATGCAAAGTGTGTCAAACTACAAGAGGGAGAGAAAGGAAAGAAGCATTTCCACTACAACCAGTAAATATCCAACAACCATTTGAAAAATGGGGGTTAGATATAATAGGTGAAATAACTCCAAACTCTTCTAAAAAACATAAGTATATTCTAACTGCAATAGATTATTTCAAAAAATGGGTAGAAACTATTCCATTAAAGGTGGTAAATACACAAATTATTACAGATTTTATTGACCAGTTCATAATCACCAGGTTTGGCCTCCCATCAAATTTGATATTCGATAATGCACCTTACTTTTACGGAAATGTTATGATTGAATTTTCTTTGAAGAGAGGATTTAAATTAAAATACTCAGCTAACTATTATCCACAAGGTAATGGATTAGCTAAATCTACAAATAAAAACCTTATCAGAATCATCAAATGAACTATAGAACAAAATCATAAAAATTGGCACAAAGCACTATTATTTGCTCTTTGGGCAGATAGAATCGCCCAGAAAGCCTCAATAGGTACTTCTCTATTTCTGTTAGTTTATGGGAAACAAGCAGTTCTACCCACAAATATAACAATACCATCATTTGCTTTAGTGCAATTTATTGATGAAAATCCTTCATCTTCCCTTCAACTTAGACAAGATCAAATTTTTAAGATGGAAGAACAAAGAGAAAAAACCAAAGCCATACATGCACATCATCAAAAAATAGTGAAAGGCTCATTTGACATAGCATCCACCAACTCAAAAGCTTTTGGAATTGTAGACCTTGTTTTGAAATGGGACAAGGCACATGAGGAAAAAGGTAAGCATACCAAATTCCAAATATTATGGCTTGGTCCATTTCAAATCATTGAGAAAATAGGCTTATCCACCTTTTTTCTGCAAGACTTATTAGGTAAGAAAGATTCCTTGCCTGTGAATGGTCAAATTCTTAAAAAGTATTTCGCTTAGATCAAGCTTTAAATTTTAATTTTTTCTTTAGGAAAATAAAAAGTTAAAAATAGCATCATTTTTGGTTGATTCAAATTTTTAAAATTTCTGATAAATTATTTTGATCTTTTGCTTCTATAAATAAGTGAAGTAAAAATATGATTATAACTATGAGAATTGAATAAGCTTTACTCTTTTGAAGTAATTTGAAATTTACTAAAGGAATTTACTTTCTGAAAAGACTCCTGATATCACAAAATATAGTTGTTATGTATCAGTCAAAAAAGGAAAATTTTAACTTAGGAAGGGTTCTCTACAAAAAGGTATCTACCATCTCTATAATCATCATCCATAACTCTTAAACGAGCTAATGATTCATCCCATCTGATAAAATTTCTTCTTCAAAGTATAATTCAAAAAAGAAAAAGAAATCATATACGATGTACAAATTCAAAAGAAAATAAGTTTCATCATGAGCTTCTTTATCATGATAATAGAGAAATAATCTAGACTGATATTACCAATACTGCATCCTACAATAGGCTAATAGCTAAATGATTATAAAAATCAATAGACAAGGGGTCTCATTACGAGCCAGCTTGTTCAGTCTAAATTACTATCAGTGAATGACATTATCACTATCAGGCCACCAAACCTGGAAAATGATTTTGAAAATGTTTCAAAGAAAAATAAATTCAATTACATGTCAAATTATATTTTGAAATAAGAAATCAAATTCAGATGGTACCATGAAACATTATTAGTTAAAATATAACCCTATCGAGGCTATAAACGCGTGCTGCCAAAAGTGGCTCTATCTATGATAAATGAGTAAAAATCTATGAAACCAATTTTAGAGAATACCTACTTTATATTTTTAAATCTAAGTACTGATTGATACAGATACCTATGTATTAGGACTGAAAGGGGTTAATTAAGAAGAAATGAGATAGGTAAATAGATTATATTCCGAAAAAACATTGGTTAATTCATGAATCATACTATTTTTTATTCTTATATCTTTTTCTTGTTTTCAAAGCTTAGAAATTTCAAAATAAACTAATCAGAGATATTTGGTTCTCCCAATTGAATCGCCAATTGTTGTGCTATGCAACAACTCCCCCCTTTTTTATTTTCAAAATAATCTAGATCTTTGATAAATGGAAATAGGAACCCTTCTTAAAAATGTATTTTTCATTTTAAATAAAAAATCAAACTCCAAAAAACATTATTGCTTTTTTTTTAAACCATAAAAAAAAAAAAAAATTAATAAAAACATCCTTCAAATTACCCTATCGCAAATCCCATCCCGCATAATCTTTTCTCATTAAAATATAAGTAAAAAAATAGCGAAATCCCAATTTTGCGATGAGCGATCGGAGTTTCGCAAGAGACAGCATAAATCGCAAATCGCGAATAGATCTTTGAAAATTTAAGAAAAATTTATCAAAGTTCTAATATTGCAACAACTTCGTTTTTTCGATATTCGAATACTGCGATTTTGTGATTTCGCGATATCGTGAAATCGCATATTGCATAAACAAAATGTAATGTGCTTGATAAAGAAGGATTCAAAGGAAGCAATGCGATGGATTTTATAGGTTTTGAATGAAGTTTTTAGGTGAAAATAAATCATGTCATAAATAATTAAGTGTGTTTTATCATCCCAATGCAAATAGTTATTGTTTGGTTATGGATAAATAATGGAACAACTGCTCCCCAGATCTTTTCTTTTCAAATTTTTCATTTCAAATATATCCTTCATCATTTGATCATTACTCTATTTTAATAGGTATTTTCCTTCAAGATATGTTCATCTGCAAAGTAATGCGAAAGCACAACAAACAGACTGTTGCAGAAGAGGAATATACAGAAATGTCATCGATAGTCTTAGATACAGTTTGCACTGCCGATGGAGGTGCCACAAAGTGGCAAGCTATCTATACAATTCTTGAATATGAAGAACCTGAACTAGTGGAGGTCAAAGGGACTATTGATGATGCAACACTTTAAAGATATTTCATGCTCCTTCCTTCATAGGATAACAATAAGGGATACTCTTTTACCATATATAGACATGATTAGGTGGGTACTGGACAATTCAACAATCAAGGATAGACAACTAAGAAATGCTAAGAATGAGATCTTAGGTTCTTTCAGAGCTGAAGATTTGAAATCCATGTACAAGCTACCTAACCCACAAGATATCTATGATAATAGATTTGTTGAGAAATTTGAAAAGAACAATGAGGATCCTTTCAAGGCAATCCAAGGTTGGAGGAAATAGGATAACAAATTCAAACATGAGAAATCAGGTATGTACCCTATCGCCTCACTAGTAAACCCCTACAATTTTGCAGCCGTGACGCTATGCAGATTATATGGTCTCCCTGATAATACCAAATTCTACATAAATTGGCTTCCCTTGATTGATTCCTGTGTTAATTCCCACATCATGAATTGGGAAACCATCCTTTCTAAAAATCTGGCTAAAGAGATTAATGAATATCACCAAACAAGAGCTTCTTCCTTCAATCCCATCCCTCATTTTTTCATGAGTGCATATATTTTTGATGCTATCTTTTTTTCTACCAGTTTTCCAGTTATGGGTTGGAAATGCACCCCCGAGGTTCCCACCCCTATTCATTTGAGTCATAAATATATATGGGAGCATAATTATGCACAGCATTTTCATAGGCTATGTTATGGAGTTGTATTACGGTTACATCAATTTATGTTTGACAGAGTAAGCCCTAGGTTCACTAAGGAAGCCCTTACAGACCTTCAAATGATAGGGAGATTTTTTGTTGAAGAATAATTTTCAAATATTAGAGTATTTAAAAGCTCCACTCCCCCACATATTCTTCCTTTGTATGTCTCTAATAAATTAATGGTGAGAGAAGTCTCTTACCAAACTGTTGGTAATGGACTTACTAAATCTTTGAAGGATAGTAAAAAATCCTTATGGCCAAGTTTTCCAATTCAATGTGGTACATTCACCCTCAGCAATTTCAGTCACGCATTGAAAGAATGTGAGAAGATTGAGCTTTTGAAGCTCCCCATTTTACCCTCAATGTAGTTCAACCCAGAGAATATTTCTAACAAGTTTACTCAGTCAGTTAAAGTCAAACCTATCATACACATTGATGATAGATTTGAAGACATTTTGCAATCAGTTGGGACTTTTGAAGAAGTCCAAAATTTTGTCAAATTAAACCTAAATCTAGAAGAAATATAGAGATTCAATGAGTACAGAGAACAAATACTCAAACTTATCCCTCAAAATGTCTTGGTTACCAGTTATACGACTGAAGCAAGAAAATAAATCAGGACAGAACAAACAGATTCATAGAATAAGAGTGAATTAGATAAATTTTGGATTTCAGCTCGCAACAGATTGATAAATACCCTAGAGGTATCATATTCAAAAAAATATACAGAATTTAACACTCCAAAGGGACAAATAGTTACAACAAAAGAAATCATTGAAATTCCTGGGATAACCTCCCAATATACATAAGTCATTCCTAAGTTTCCTACTGATGAGATTGTTCTGAGGGTAACTGATATCCGTCCACTGGACGTATTATATAGACCTCTTCATAAAACTGTAGGAAGGAAACAAAGAAAAAGGAGAAGGATTGAAACACCTCCCGGAAATGAAGTTATGGAAGTTGTATGGAAAGACACTCCTTCAAATCCAATTGAAAATCTGACTCAGCTATCACAATTTGTGGGAGAATAGACTACTGCAACGATGGATAAGGCAGCCGAAGTATCCATTTCGGTTCAAGAAAAAAATTATAATAACATGTAGCTACAAAATCAACTGGATGAAGAAAGGAGCAGTCTAAATCAGAAGGTAGAGCAGCAACTCCTAAAATTTAAGAAAGATATGGAAGTGCTTAAGATAAGTCATGAAAATGACTTATCTAGCAAAAACACATTGATTAAAGAATTGAAAGAAGAGCTTACAAAATATGAAGGCATTCCTACTGCAGAGGAATTCATAAAAGAAACATTGCAATTGAATGCCTTACTCTCAAAACAAAAAAACTTGTTTATCCTACAGATGTAAGACATAATCCCACACTTGGAAATCGGTGAATGGTTGACCAATATAGTCATTGACTAGAGAATTGAGTTTAATGAAATCAATACCAAAATTTATAATTATATTGAAAGGCAGGATTCAGAAGAAGGGAGAAAGTAAAATCTCCCAAAGATCGAAGAAAATTTCAAAGATATCCTTTTTACTGACTTGGATGCACAGGTAAAACAGGCAGAGTTGGACATAGCCAGAGCAGCAAGTATATCAAAGAATATGGTCAAAATGATTAAACACATGATGAATACTTCTAGTTTGATTAAATAAGGAAATCACAAATCAATTCCCGATATCAGAAATTTAGAACAAAGTTGGAGAAATACAGGTCAACTCTGAGAAGGAACGCTTACACAGCTGAAGAAAACTGATTGGGAATCATACTGGCAGTTACTAGTTAAGCCGCATAGTCAAGTAATGACATTGAATTGCTCTCTATATTCCATACAGAAAATGCAGCCACTTTTTCATGATGCTATATTTACTAGGAAAAATGAAGATGCAGTTCAGGAATCCTCCACAAGTTCAGCTGATGTCTGATATTTGTGAGCAGAAAATCAGAGCTGGCAATAATCTATCATCGGGCATGATTATAAGTTAGTTTTTTTTTAATAATTTCAATTTTAGCAAATAGGCACTATGAATGAGGAAGGTTGTTTGAAACCACCTCATAGGATATTTTGTATAAATCTATTTTTGTAAGTAGTTAATGTAGTATTTAAACCCTTCTCATGCATTTAGAGAAGGGTCCAGGATTTTATTGAAAATATTTACAAAGAATGCTTTATTGTAAGTTTGTAGATGCCTTGATGAAATAACGGAACACGGTCTTTTCACTTATATATCATTTTTGTTGATCACTGTTGATGCAGTTTTATATTCTCTGATAAAACTCATTGATAGAAGGATTGATTGTGGCCTATTATTGTTGATCAAATGAACATGATAGTATACATTTGGTACTATTATCATGTATGCTAAATTTTGTTTTAAACATTAGTGATAAATTCAACTTTCATGAATTATGTATGAAATCAATTGTTTCTATTTGAAATATCAGTTGCACTATTGTACGATATAAAGATAGAAATTGATTTGTTTTATATATGATCATCAAAATCTATGCGATATGTTTTACATCTTCTTTTGTTAACTATTTCTCAAAAGAATCACCTTACAAAGTATTAATTCTATTAAGTCTGTGATTGATCTAAATCATCACAGACTAAATAGATATCATTATAGATCACATAAAATTAGCATTATCCCAAGTTAGATTATATTAGACTTAATTCAAATTTTTTCATTTTAGAATAATTTTTTTTTAGTTTTTAGTAATTCTTTATGCAAATCTTTTGAGAGAAACCCAACAATCATACAAAAACCCAAATCTGGGAAACTAGTCCCATTACACCCAATTGGAGAGACTATCTCAAATGGAAAAGGAACTAATTTAAGGTCCAGACTAGGTGGTTATCCCCCTTCATTGTTGCCACAGATGTCTGAGGCCTCAATAGGCCCATAGTCCCTTTCCATGTTAATAAGTACTGGCACGTGGAACCCGTGATTAACCTATTTTGTTATGCGAGCCCACTAGAAGCCACCACTGTGGCCCTTTCCACATGACCATGCCTCTCTCCAAATAATATAGGTTAAGCTCCCATTTTTTCGTGACATAATAGACTTTTATCTATTGGCTCTAAGAAGTATTTTCCATTCCTCACCACTTTAACCATGACCTCGTTTTCTATAACGATTGAAAAAGTGTGAAATCCCTATGGTGGGATGACAAATTATATGCCAAGAGACATGAAACATTCTCATATTGCACCTTCTGTCAACCGAAACTTGGCTTGTAAAATGAACCCTTGAACCTCCTAGGGTCCACAACTTATAATGACATCAGGTCATAGTCATGATGCTACATGTCCTCCTTTGTGGATGCCACGTATCACATTATCTGCATCTTGTGTATGCATATATCCATGTCATCTCACCACGTATGTCTTGTCCTAGATCCCACTTGAGCGCAGACTCACTAACAAGATTGCATGTTTTCATTATAATATTTTTTGGTTTACCATGGTTGACCCCTCCTACAACACTTCCACGTCATCACACATCACTTCCATCTAGAACATAGTAAGGTTACCGCCATATAGGGCCATGTTATGATGGGAAGATAAAAATTATATGATGAATACATATTTTTGTCTTGTGATCTCCATTAATCGGACCACCCAAAGTACTTGTTGCCCCACCAAGGCCCATAGGGCAACATGAACATCTCCATCTCCTAACGGGGAGACTTTTCACCTCACACCATTCACATTAGTACACTACTCCGCAAGGCCTACAGTGTGACGAGAAAATCATGGTGATACTTAATGGGAATGAACCTCATTAAGTTCCTAAAATCACTTAGAAGCATTCCTAGTCTACCTATTCCTCCTATTTGTTGCAACAATAGTAGGGAAGTATAATGGATCTCATACACAGAGATCACGATTCCGCAACTTCTTGATCACAAGATTTATTCTCTATTAATACCAAGGGAATAGTAATGAAATTTCCCCACATTAATCACAAATATTTTTTCCTTTGCACAAATCGAACAAACTTTCATACAAAATTATAAAGAATAATATACATACAACAAGTCTGCTAGCCTATTCACTATTATTGTGAGCATTTTATTACATAATTGAACATGAACATGTAAATTCACAACCATTCACAAGCATATCAACATGCATAAATATACACCTCTCCCTATGAGATGCTACTATGTAAAAATAGTAATAATCATTCTCATTATATTAACACGCACAAAAAAATAGTAAGAAAATTATCTTGTGGAGTAGATGATTGGCGACTAAGAGTGGGACTTCAACTCTCTAGCCAACCATAGGCCGATTGCACCACTATTGTTTCTTACAGTAAGCCACCCTTGAGTTTGATTCATAGTATAAGGAGATAAATTTCCCAGGATTTCCTAATGATTCAACCAATTATCAAAGGAAAATTCCATTTCTCATGTGATTCCCCTATAGCATCTCGATTGTAACACCAAAACGAATCTCAACCAACAACTATACAACCACAAGGGTTCAAGTAGAGCCCAAAGAGTCCCAATTCAATTTTGGAGAAGGATGTGTATGTATAATGGAAGGTTTATAAACTATATTATCTATTCTAGGGACAAGAGCACACCTATCCAATTATTTTATCAGTGGGTGGTAGAACCAGTGGTATCAGTCTTAAGGATACTCTTGTTGTTTATCAATCCCACAAGTATTGAGGTGCCTAAATCTATCTATTAATTTCTCAACCCAATAATTTTCCCCATGTTTTATCAACCCTGAGGCAAGCCCCTACTTAGGTGGTTTATCAGTGAATAAGCCCTCATGGGTTTATTAGCCGAGAAAGCGCATGAGTATCCCAAACACAATGGACTCTCTATAGAAAAAAACACACATGCACATGCATAGGACTTAGTAAAGCATAACATAAGAAAAAAATAAACCACAAAAATAACAAAAGGAATCCATCCCACAAGCATATAAAAATTTTTAGAGAGAAATCAAGTCTTCCAGGAAGATCGGAGCTTGTAATATTCCAAAATTTAGACTTCATATAAATGGAATATTATAGTTTGTTTTATCAGTAGGTAGGTGAATAAGTGGGTGGGGAGACTCATAAAACCCCTTTTAGAAGGAATAATAATACTCCTAATGTGAAAGGAGGAAGAATAAGCAGCTGGATTAAGCACCTTTGGGTGTGAACAGGGATTGGATCATGTTGACTTTGTCAACTTTGACCAAATCAACAACGTTGTCATGGAGTAGTGGTCTTTATGATGAGACAACGTAGTTTTAGTGGAGGAAAACTTGCATGTGCTTGGTGGAAAGTATGGATGGGACCCAATGTGAGGATGCTCTCATGCTATATATGGATGGGATAGCAACCATTATTATTCATGTTTTGGATTATCATTTGATATTGGTATGTTTAGACTTTTTCTTCCCCTTGCTGTTTAGCAGGGTTGCTGTGTTGTTTAGCACAATGGTGTTCCTGATCGGGAATCCCTACCTCATCCTCAGGGAAGGAGAGGTTCTTTGAGCTGCATTTTATCGCTCTAGCATTCTGGCCAAGCTACCTCATTTAACTACAATGCAGTTTCTTTTTAGATTTTGGTTACGTTGCAGGGTGCAGCAAAGGAGGATCACATAGAGCTATTTCTGAGCTTGTTTTTTAGTGGAGAGGTAGCATATCCATTGGAGGATCAGCAAGGAGGGCTCCTGGGCATATTTTCACATATTTGGCACTAGGCCAACAATCTACCATCCCTCACAGCGCAGTCACATTTCTGAACTGCATTATTTTTGGAGGTAATTGCTGGGAGGGTTCATCGAGCTCATCAGGAGGGTTTATGTCCGAGTAGAGGGATCAGCCTTATATTTAGAAATATAATTGGAGGAGGACATCATTATTTTATATCTGTCATAGCCTCATTTTATTCAGAACCATTTTTCAGTGACATCTTAACCCCAGGGTTATTTGTCACATTGTATATTTCCTAGTATTTCTACCAATCTTTTTCGGGTTGGCTAGAAATCATGTATTAGAACCCACATCTTCTTTTCTGGGAATTTCTTTTATTTATATCAGCCATATTCCATTCATTTATGTTTACAGTAGTAGCTACACTGATATAGATAGCGTTGACACTACTCTCTGGCATTCTATACAGTTGCAACAACTCATGTGATGATTGTTTTACTCATTGGCAGCTTGTTTTATTTCCTTGAGTGGCTTGTCCCTCATGATATTTTTGTATATGGTTTCAGATATTCTAATAAAATTATGGATTTATATTGTTCCCTCTTATGTCATGTTCAGTTTTTTTGTGCTTTACATTTTTATGAGCTATATTTCAGTTATTTCCAATTTAGAATATTACAGTGGTATCAGAGCATAATCTTGGCTCAACCTGTGCATTCAAGACATTATGTCATTATAAGGAGAAGCTTATTTTCACAAAAAAGAGAAGTTGCACAGAAGAAACAAAGGCAAGACTCCATTATTTGGAGAAATTAAGGAGGAGAGGATCTCCCAGCTTCTTTTCCAAACTGTGAAGAACATAAAAGAAGATCTCCATGAGATGAAAGTGGAGAGGTGTAGAAAAATTCCAAGAGGGTTTAAAAGTGAAGCAAGACCTAGATATTCACATAATGGGTGTGATGATTCAACCACACATGCAGATCCACATCGCATTTTATTGCCCACATTCACTGCAAGAAGGATGGATGAGGAAGTTACACCAAGGGAGGAGAGCTTGAGTGACTATCTTCAGGAGTATGAGTCTCAATCATGGAGATTCAAAGAGCACTTGGACTTCCAAGGGTTTTACCAACTCAAGGAAGACGGAAGATCCAACAGCCATAATAGAAGCAAGAAAGGTAGAATCTTTCTATCGAACTTTGATGGATCAGTAAAGTGCACAGCCAAAGCCTGGGTGGAGGAGCTAGATTCCTATTTTTAGCTACACCAAGTTTTAGAAAAGAAGGCCATTAGAGCAGCAATGCTGCACCTCAGAGGTATGGACCATGATTGGTAGTTTTGTAGTTCTTATTCATGTTATCATGCAAATGTAAACACTTATGCATGGTTCACTAAGAAATTAATGAGAAGATTTGATATCAAACATTGTAAAACATCATTTATTGAACCCAAAAACTCAAAACCTTTGCATGAGTTGAAGAGATCTATTCTACCAAATCCACTCCTTATTTTTGTTAAAGGGAATAAAAGAATGCACAATGCCTTGCCAAGGGAATCAAGGGTCTCTCATTGATGATGAGGCATTTTCAAAGATTGATGAGGAGGATGAGCAGAGAAGAGCTAATAGTGTTGTACCATCAGGAGGAGATCCATCACCACATAGAGATGAGAAGGAAGCCACTACTTCCATTAGAGAAGCCCTTGTGTCTTTTGCAAGGAGTTGCAAATGATCCAACATGTGGGAACCAAAACACAATTCCGAAGCAGCATGCATCAGTTATTATGGGTTGTGAATCTTGTGAGATGGAAGAAGAGAATGATCAACATCAAGGGATGATGAGCATTCAACCTTATTTATTTTATGAGGTTTTTGCACAAAAGAAGGAGAGTATATTACGCAGTGAAGAGAGGGACAAATATGTCCACTCATATATACAATCCACTTCATATTTTTATGTCTCACTACATGGGGGCATTCCATCGAGGAGGCCACCAGATCTTGAGTTGGTGAGAGACATATTGCCATTTTTTTCACCACTCTTAGATTCCAGAGGGGTGAAGACCTTGGAGTAGTCTAGTATAGTGCAGAGAGTTTGGGACATACTGAAGGAGGAGGGAGACATTCTCCCATTTTCAGCATTACCCACTCTCACTACATATACTGCGCTGACAGAAGTTGTTGCAGTGATGGAGGATGGAACCTTCATGGTGCATGGGAGTTGCTCCATGGATTTGGAAAAAAATAGGGTACTTCCTTTGAGGGAGGAATCCTCCATAAATTAGAGTAGATTGAGGCCACTCATGATTACATTAGCCAAGATCAAGAGGTCCTTTTTGGATGGGAGCTTCTCATGGGAGGCCAACTTCCAAAGGTCACCACTTTTATTTAAGCATGAGAAGCTGCATGATGAGAATGGAAGTACTTTGGAGGATGAATTTGGCATGGGGGATGTCAAAGGAGTAGACAGCAACATGTGGGGAGCTTCACATTTCATATCATCATCGTTGTCTCTTGGGAGGATTGATCCATGTTGTAGCTCTCAACTTTTGGTAGAGTACTCCAAGGATCTTGGTGTTGCATGATTCTTGATGACCCAGAGGGAGATGATAGATATATGGTGGATGATGTGGTCATCTATTCTTATGGCATAGTCTTCTTGACTAGAGCTTATGAGCTCAAGGAGAAGCTGCTACATGCAGCACATGAGGACTTCCTTTCTATGCACTTTGATGCATATCATTATTTGGTGGAGAATTTCACTTGGGAGGGCATTCAACATGATATATTTCAACATATGGAGAGATGTATTTCTTGGATGCTAATGGATAGGTTGTCACAGCCACTTCCCTACTCATGGAGAGTGAGGGAGAACTTTCAGTTGAGCCATTTCTGTTCAATGACCAAAGTACATAATAGAGGAGGTAAATTTTTGCATTATGATTTGTACTTATTTACTTTATACAAGCATCATATTGGCTTTCTTTTATATTGTATTGTCATGTACTTGAGGCCATTTTCAGCTTTGATGTTTTCCATTCTATCGGTGGTTTGTGGGGGAAGCCACATGATTCTTGGTGTGCACCATTGACACCACATTTTTCATTCATTATTCCATCTTATGGGATCATTGTGGCAGAAAAAAAGTGGCTGGAAGGGCACTTGTTATTCTTCTTTTTGAGGCAGGAAAGGGATGCACTGCATTGGTTCCACGTGTGGAACTATGATCTACTTTCCGGTTGTCATATGGAAAATTGTTTTCATTAGGTTTTTCTTCCATATATTGCTGATATTCTTATTTTCATGGGAATCTTTGTTTGGAGAGTGGGATAAGATTTGGAGTTGCCCATTGGGAGTATGATTCTCCCCAATTTACATATTTTATGTTTCAGGAGAAACAATAGGAAAACCATGATTGCCATACTACATCTCTTTTCTTCATTTGGGAGGAGCCATTTGGAGAACTTGAGTTCTTAGAGGAGGCACTTCATGGTTGTTTTCTTTGGTGGGGTAACTTGGGCCATTCTTGGAGGGCATGAAATTTCAGCCCAATATCATCAATATGCCCATACTTATCATAAATGGAGATAGAAATAACTTGGATGGGAAAATCTAAACTCTCCATGCAGCCCCAACACATTGCACAAACTAGAGTTTGAGGATTTCTTTGATGAGCTACCTAGAATGGATCATTTCATTTGGATGATAGCATGGGTATGGGAGACTCTCATTGGGGATGAAATTCCCTATGTTTATCATCACTCCTACCTTGAGGAGGCCACATGATTCTTGGTGTGCACCATTGACACCACATTTTTCATTCATTATTCCGTCTTATGGGATCATTGTGGCAGAAAACAAGTGGCTGGAAGGGCACTTGTTATTATTCGTTTTAAGGCAGGAAAGGGATGCACTGCGCTGGTTCCATGTGTGGAACTATGATCTACTTTCTGGTTGTCATATGGCAACTTGTTTTCATTGGGTTTTGCTTCCATATATTGTTGATATTCTTATGTTCATGGGAAGCTTTGTTTGGAGAGTGGGATAAGAGTTGGAGTTGCCCATTGGGAGTATGATTCTCCCCACTTTACATCTCGTATGTTTCAAGAGAAACAATAGGAAAACCATGATTTCCATACTACATCTCTTTTCTTCATTTGGGAGGAGCCATTTGGAGAACTTGAGTTCTTAGAGGAGGCACTTCATGGCTGTTTTCTTTGGTGGGGTAACTTGGGCCATTCTTGTAGGGCATGAAATTTCAGCCCAATATCATCAATATGCCCATACTTATCATAAATGGAGATATAAATAACTTGGATGGGAAAATCTAAACTCTCCATGCAGCCCCAACACATTGCACAAACTAGAGGTTGAGGATTTCTTTGATGAGCTACCTAGAATGGCTCATTTCATTTGGAAGATAGCATGGGTATGGCAGACTCTCATTGGGGATGATATTACCTATGTTTATCATCACTCCTACCTTGAGGAGGCCATTACACAACAAGAGGGTTTCCACTTGCACCTTCCAATTTCTCATGATGTACACCATTTGGTTTTTCATACTTGGGAGGAACCATTGGAGGGCACATTTATTGCAGATTATGTTGAGTTGTGGTGGGAACTATTGATGAGGAGGCCACTAGAAGAGGAAGGGAGGAATTTTTCTCCACCTTTACAATTGCTTGAGGACAAGCAACATTTTCGAATGGAAGATGTAATATTCCAAACTTTAGACTTCATCTAAATAGAATATTATAGTTTGTCTTATCACTAGGTAGGTGAATAAGTGGGTGGGGAGACTCATAAAACCCATTTTAGAAGGAATAATAGCACTCCTAATGTGAAATGAGGAAGAATAATCAGCTGGATTAAGAACCTTTGGGTGTGAACAGGGATTAGATCATGTTGATTCAGTCAACTTTGACCAAATCAACAACGCTATCATGGAGGAACTGTCTTTATGATGAGACATCACAGTTTTAGTGGAGGACAACTTGCATGAGCTTGGTGGAAAGTATGGATGGGACCTAATGTGAGGAGGCTCTCATGCTATATATGCAGGGGATAACAACCATTGTTATTCATGTTTTAGATTATCATTTGATATTGGTCTGTTTAGACTTTTGCTTCCTCTTGTTTTTTAGCAGGGTTGTTGTGTTATTTAGCACAAGGGTGTTCCTGATCGGGAATCCCTACCTCATCCTTAGGGAAGAAGAGGTTCTCTGAGCTAAATTTCCTCATTTTGGAATTCTGGCCAAGCTACCTCCTTCAGCTACAGTGCAGTTTCTGTTTAGAGCTGGGTTGTGTTGCAGGGTGCGGCAAAGGAGGATCATATAGAGCTATTTTCTAGCTTGTTTTTAGTGGAGAGGTATCCTATCCATTGGAGGATCAACAAGGAGGGATATTGGGCATATTTTCACATATTTTCCATCAGGCCAACCATCTACCATCCATAATAGTGCAGTCACATTTCTGAAATGCATATTTTTGGAGGAAATTACTGGGAGGGTTCATCAAGCTCATCGGGAAGGTCTATTTCTGAGTAGAGGGATCAACCTTCTATTTAGAAATACCGTTGGAGGAGGACATCATTATTTCAGATCTTTCATAGCCTCATTGTATTCAGATCTAGTTTTCAATGAAATATTAACCCTAGGGTTATTTGTCACATTGTATATTTCTTGGTATTTCTAGAAATCTTTTACGGGTTGGCTAGAAATCATGTATTAGAGCCCACATCTTGTTTGCTGGGAATTTCTTTTGTTTCTATCATCCATATTCCATTCATGTATGTTTATAGAAAGAGCTACACTGATATAGATAGCACTGACACTACTCTTCGGCATTCTATACAGTTGCAGCAGCTCATGTGCTGATTGTTCTACTCATTGGAGGCTTGTTTTATTTTCTTGAGTGGCTTGTCCCTCTTGATATTTTTGTATATGGTTGCTGACATTCTAATAAAATGATGGTTGTATATTGATCCCTCTTATGTCATGTTTAGTTTTTTCGTGCTTTACATTTTTATGAGCTATATTGCTACTATTTCCAATTTAGAATATTACAGAGCTAGACACAAAAATATTCTCTCCATGTTCCTATACTATTTCCACACTCTATCTAGGAATTCCCATCCCTGTAATATGCATCCCTCTATCGCTATATTTTTGTCTCAAGAATCATTTTCAGGACACTTTTCCCCTCACTCCCCTTTATATGTTGACTCTATCAACATAATGTACAAGGAAAGTTTGTCAACTCATCCTCTTCTCAAGAGGCCCATTCTCCTCATTAAATGGCTACACAATAATGCCATTAAACCGACAACGATTTTAGGTGACAAAATAAATGAAAGGCTTAGGTTTTAGAAGAAATTCCTGCTCCTTCATTCTACTAAATCTGTGTCCACTTGTTAGTAAGTTAATGCGTTACATTTCCACATTGTTTACATGAATTACATTGTTTACATGGATTATCTACAACAGTTTCACATACCCCACCCCCTTAGAGGAGCACCATCCCTCGTGTTATATACTCTAACACAAATATAACCATGCTCTATACGAAGCATAAACTTCACTCTAAGCTTTATACATACAACTATTTACATTTATTTACAGTCATATTCACATTTGCCTAATCAACAAAAAAAAATGGGTATGACACCCTCATTTTCTTATCCATCTCCCATGAGGATTCCTCTAGTTTGAAGTGTCTTCACTACACCTTGACCTACTTGATTACTCGATTCTGGAGTGCAATATACCTGTAGTCTAGAATACATAGATGTTTCGATTGGAATTATCCTTCTAGTTATATTGTAGCACATACCAACCAATCACATTATTAGGATCTTATACATATTTTTTAAGTGAATAAACAAGGAAAAAATTGTGAACCATCACTGTAGTGTCAAGGCCAATCTATATTCCATTGGTCCTCTTCTCTCTAAAAGTTAAAATGGTCCACAAAATTGTCATGCCAGCATGGCACAAGACCCAATTCTCAATGAAATTTTATTTGGTATAATATAAATATACACATGATCTCCCACTTTAAATTCTTTGTGCACTCCATGTTGGTTTTCAAAGTTATTCTTCCCGCCTTGATCTATATTTAGTTTTTTCCTTATGGAAATTGTTTCCTATGCCATCTCCTTTAGCATATCTGGCTCGATATGCACCCTTCTCACTGGGTCACTCTATCTGATAGGATTATTGAAATTCCTACCATAAATTGCCTTAAATGTACTCATATTTAATGACTCTTGGTACCCATTGTTGTAAGAAAACTCTACCAAAGGTAGATACTCTTACAACTTCCTTGGTTGGTGCATGACACACATCCTGAGCATATCTTCGAGTGCTTTACTTACCCTGTTTGTCTACCCATATGTCTAAGTATGATATGTGGTACAAAAATCCAATTTTGTGCCCATATGAGCAACAAATCCCAAAATTTAATGGTAAACTTTACATCCATATTAGAGATAATTTTCTTAGGTAGTCCATGAAATTCACTATATCTTTCATCAAAACTTAGGTAATATCACGTGTTCTATGAGTATACTTGAAAACCATGAAGTGAGTTGCCTTTCTCAACTTTTTCACCACAACCATGATGACATCATGTTGCCGAGATGTCATTGGAAATCCAATAATGAATTCCATTTAAATGACCTCCCACTTCCATTCTAGAATGGGGACTGGTTGTAGAAATCTCGTTGGGTGCTTACATTCCACCTTTACTTGTTGGCATTCCAAGCATTTATATATAAACTCAACCACATCATTTTTCATTCCTTGCCAATAATATTACTTCTTCATGGTTGTTATCATTTTTTTTATAATCAAGATGACCAAAATACGATCTATTATGATGCTAATCCATAATGAGATTCTTCCAGTCGTCCACACAAGGTATATACCATTTTTACTTGAACTTTAGTAGTCCATCATCTGTAAAAGAGTAATTATTTCTTAATGCCCCTTCGAGCTCTTGTTGCAAGAATTATTTTATCTACCAATAATGTTCATCTTGCTACTCAACCTCCTTAATATATCTTTAAATATATAATTCACAAGAGTTCATCGCCCCTACATGTGCCACTTGCAGCTTTCTATTGAGTGCATCGAATACATTATTTTCCTTTCCTTTCATGTATTTTATTTTTAAATCAAAACCACTAATCAATGCCAACCACCTTACCTACCTAGAATTCAATTTGGGCTAGTCCAAAAAGTACTTCAGCCCTCAATGATCAATGATCAATGTAATTTTTTTCTGAAGAAGGTAACATCTCCATATTTTAAGTGCATGAAATATTGTTTCCAATTCTAGATCATGAATGACATAGTTTTGTTCATGCCCATTCAAGTTCTCAGACTAATAACAGACTACTTATCCCACTTGCATGAGAACTCCACCAATCCATTCCTTGTAAGCGTCTGTGCACACCAGGAAGTCTTTCTCTAGGTATGCTAACTTTAAAACTGGTGCATATGTTAGTAAGTGTTTTAGCTACTCAAAACTTGTAGCACATTCAACTATCTATAGAAACTTAACTCAATTTTTTTGTAGTGTTGTGATTGGGTGGCCAATCCTACTAATGAATATCTTATAGTATCATATCAATCCCATAAATGATCTGACTTCTACTACATTTTTAGAGTTGGAAATTCCATAATTTACATAACCTTTTCTGGGTCAATTGCCACTCCCTCCTTTGAGATTATTTGTTCCAGATACTAAATTTGGGACTAAAATAACTCACACTTGCTAATGTTTGCAGAAATACTATGCTTCCTCAACAATTGTAGCACTATTTCTAGATTATCTTTGTGCTCCTCTTTGGTTTTTGAATATATCATCAACAATAAATAATACAATTTTTCCAAATATGGACTCAGAAAATTCTTCAATAATCACATGAAAGTAGGAGGAGCATTTGTAAGCCCAAAGGGCACAACCACAAACTCATAGTATACATAGCTGGTTCTAAATGTTTTTTCATGAATATATTCATTGTTTATGAATACTTGATGGTAGGCAAATCTTGAGTCAATTTTCAAAAATATTGTTTCTTCCATTAACTTGTTGAATAAATAAGAAATATATGGCAACAAATATCTATTCTTAGTGATGGATTTATTGAGCTATATGTATTATTTGAACAAAATCAATATGGCATCCTTCTATCTTACAAAAAAAATTGGCACTCCCCAAGGCGACACACTCGGCCTAATGTGACCATTGTCTAAGATTTATTTTAATTGTAACTTCATCTTATCAACTCCAATGTGCTCATTCAGTAGGTTTCCTTATATTACGATATTATTCCAGGAAAAAATTCAATGGAAAAATCAACTTCCCTTTGTGGTGGAAATCCTAGAATGTCTTTAGGGAATGCATCTTGGAATTCCTTCAGAATCAAATGTTTCTTCGAACTATTTTCATTACCTTTAGACTCATTAGTTATTTGAACAACAAATAGTATACACCCTTTTCAGCTATATTGTTTTAGTTTTAACACTATTATCAACCTGAATGACATTGGTTCACTTTCCTCTACAACATTATGTTTTCCCAACTATTATTGAAGCATTTGATCAAATTTTTGTAGGAATCAATCTTAGCCCTATATTTCCTTGTGAGCCAACATATCCGAATGAGGATTTCGTATGCACCCAAAGGAAATAAATTTAAATCCATGGTGGTGAGCAAGCCACTCAACGTGAGTGGGAATGATTTCACCATGCTCTCAACTTGTCTCTTCATCATGTGTCCATATAGTCTAATCATAACACATTGTGTGCTTCTTTCAATAGTGCACACTTCTTTGCAATGGTAGGACTAACATAACTAAAATTTGAGGAGGTCAACTAAAATTGTAATAATTTAGCCATTGACCATACCTTCCATTTTAATCACTAAGGTTACGTGATCAACCTGTCTATTGTTCAATGTTGACAATTATCCCATCTAGAGTTCATAAAAATCCTTAGCCTTTCTATCATAATACCTCTCAGATAGGTAATTCTCCTGAAAATATCTTTCAAATATTCTCTAAGACAATTCTTCCTCTTGAATTTCATCTACATTCTTCAAGTATTCCCACCAAATGCTAAGCATACCTATTACACTCATTAGAGGAAATTTCACCCTAAAAGTGGCCTGCTAAGGAAAAATAATAAAATAATAGTTAAAATAATAAAATAAGAGTTATGAATTTTGGAGGGAAAACAAAAAAACTACTTTTTTAATTGTATTTTTGGCTTACCTCCTTATAGTTTTACTCAAATTTAAAGTTAGACACTCATTAGATGCGGAATTAAATTCCACATCCAATGAGTACCCATTATGCATACTTTTGAGAGGACCCACATTGATAAAAAATGCAGATACATTAAAAAACGTGTTAAAACACATTTTTTAATGTATCTGTAACTTTTATCAAGGTGGATCTTCTCAAAAGTATTCATAATGGGTGCTTGTTGGATGTGGAATTTAATACTGCATCTAATGAGTGTCTAAACTTGAAATTTGGGTAAATCTATATGGAGATAAGCCAAAATACAATTAAAAAAAGTAGTTTTTCTTCTTTTCCCTCCAAAATATTTACATGTACCTCTTTTTAAATTAAATCATTTTGATTGGTTTACATATTATGACATGGATATTACATGAAAAATTGATGGGAAATTTTAGGCTAGAAATTCTTCTAATGAAAGGTGGCTACTATTTCCTTCATATTTTCAGAGTAATTGTGAACCCCCAAATTTTTTTCATTCCAAGTAGCCATGCCTCTCATTCCTCAGCCTTCTTCACTTATCCATTTAGGAGGATTTTCATTTCTGAATTCTTTTGGCATGAAGTCCTTTCCCTTCCTTCTCTACTAGGAATGCATTTTTGTTGTATTACTAAGAGACTATTCAAGACTTCTTGTCATCTTTTATACGGTACTTAGAGGAGTTCCATGGCTTACCATGTCTTCACTTACTTGTCTATGCCTCATTTTGGATCTTCTTCCTTTTGCACCATCAATATTTAACTCATATCTTCCAAGTCAAGATGAACTCCACTTAAACTTATAGACAACTCCCAATTCACACTACTTTCATCTTTGCAGGTTTGGTAAGATTTATGAGATGACTGCATTCATTTTTTCCTACCTTTACTGGGCCCTAAAAAGCTTCTCATTATTATCCTTGTAGGTTATGAATTCAACTATTAGACTTATAATAAAATCCATCCAATTAGGGGAACCTTCCTCTCTTATTTTCTCCATTGCTCTTCTTCATGTCCATGTTAAGATCTGTTAGTGCTACAGTACACCATTTCAGTACTCATTCCTTGTTCCTTGCCATCTTATTATCTTGTGGTGTCATACACATACCAATTTTATCCAATAAAAATATAAAAAAATATATTTACCATCATCTTGGTTCAATTGTAATAATATTTTTGGTGTATATCCATCTAAAACATCACAGCTCAAGTCAATAGATCAATTAGAAAAATAATAATCATATACCACATGTAGTACATAATCACATGTTATGAACAACACACATCATTAATCAATTCAACTTTTACACTTTGTAACAAAGTTCCAAGATCATCCTTTAGGCCCTATCCAACCCAATTTTTGTCCACGCTCTTATCCCTCCTTTGCAACCTACTCAAGCATATTATCTTGTTTCATTATAGTACCAAATGTTTATCTCAAGAGGCCCAATGTTGATAATTCTACTCTGATACCATCCTGTGATGCTCCCTCTCAACCCTCAGGGCTCTCCAAGCTGGATGGGAGGTGTTAATAAGTTCCCTAACTTGACCTCCATGGTCTCATAAGTGGAAATATAGTTACAAATTTTGTATTTTCCCAAAGTTAGTAGAAATAGCTTTGGACAACACCATCATGTTTAGCTCATTGAAAATTTTTCTGGTGATATAAATTTTATCGAAATTTGATAGTCAAATAAAAAGTTATGGAAAATTAAGGTTTGGCCCATAACCCATTTCCACGTCAGTAACTACTACCATGTGGAACCCTTTCTTATACTATGTGGCTATGCTAGCTCATCAATGACCAATATTTTGTCCCATGTCACATCATTGTGCCTCTCCCCAACTAATACAATTTAATATTGAATTCCATTGTGGCATGACAAACTTTGTTCATCTACTGCTAGAAGGATTTCACGTTGCTCATTCCCCTAATAGTGACCTCCTTCACTATAATCTTTGCCATATAATGGAATCTTGATGATGTGATAGTAAATTCTCCGCCAAGAGATGGGAAAAATTATTGTCTCATGCCTTCCATCATGGATTAGATTTCAAAATTCACCCTTGAACCTCCTAGGGCCTGCAACTCACAATGATGTCATGTTGTCGCAATGTTGTTGCATGGTCTCATCCGCGGGTGCCATGTGTCATGCTTTCCATGTCTTAAATCTTCAACAATCCATGTCATATTTCCATGTAGATATTGTCTGGGTCCCACTTGAGCCCATACCCACATGTAAGTTTTCACTTCGTCATTATAATATTTTTTCGGTTTACTATTGTGGACTCATCCTATGGAACTTCTATGTCATCACACCCTACTTCCCTCTGGAACATAGTAAGGATACCACACTATAGGGTTGTGGCACAATGGGAAGATAATAACTATATGAGAGATAAACCTTTCTATCTTATATACAAATATAGGTGTTATGTAATGGGTATGAACCCAAATAGTTAGAATCCTTTCTAGTCTACCTATTCCTCACATTGGATGCAACAACACTAGAGAATCCTATTGTCTCTGATACACAAATATTATGACTATGTGGTTTCCTGATAACATGATTTACACTCGATCGATCAGAAGGGAACACTAATAGAATTTCCCCACATTAATCATAGGTCTTTTGGCCTTTGCACAGATTTAACAAACATCCATGAAAAATTATAAAGAAAAATATACATACATCTATCCTATTGTCCTATTCACTGTTATTGTAAGCATGCTATTACATAATTAAACATGAACATGTAAATTCACACCAATTCATGAGCATCTCAACATGCCAAAATATACACCTCTCTCTATGAGAGCCTGTTACTTAACAATAATAATATTCATTATCATTAAATTCACATGCATAGAATCATAATAAGGAACTCATCTTGTGGAGAAAATGATTGGTGACTCAGACTGGGACTTGAACTCTCCACCCAACTAGAGGATGACTGCACCACTATTCCTTCTTATATATAACCACCCATGAGCTATATTTAGATTTCAAGGAGATATTTTTCTTATGAGTTCTCAACCAATAAGCTAATTATGAAAGGTAGACTCCAATTCTTAGGTGATTTCCCAATAGTTTCCTAACTGTAACACCACAATGACTCTCAACCTATAACTATACAATTAAAAGGTTTCAATCAAAGCACAAAGAGTTTCTTTTCAGTTTTGGAGAAATATGTGTACATAAAATGGAAGGTTTATCATATGTATTAGCTACTTTAAGGATGATAGGACATGACACCGATCTAGGTAGTTTATTAGTGGGTTCTAGCACTAGTTCTATCAACCCTGAAGTTACACTTGGTGTTTATCAGTCCCATAATTAATGAGGTGCCTCAATCTATGTAGTAGTTTCTCAAACCAATAATTTTCCCAGTGGTTTTTCATCCCTGTGAAAAGCCACTACTTAGGGGATTTATGAGTACGTAATCCCTCATGGGTTTATCATCCTAGTAACAACTTGAGTATCCTAACTTGATTGAACTCTCTCTAGAAAAAAATGCACAATCGTGCACACAGGACTTATTAAATAATCACATAAACACAAAAAAAACATCAAAAATAGCATTGGGAATCCATCCCACAAGCACAAAACACTGTTTAGAGAGGAATTGAGCCTTCCAGGAATATCCATAATAGTTGCTAAAATCCTCTCTCCCTGTCCCTTTACTCATTCCACAATCCATCCAGGAATTCCTTTCCATGGAATATGAATTCCTCTATGTCTATTTATCTATCTCAAGACTCCTTGTTAGAGCCTCTCTTCCTTGACTCTGCTTGCATGTTGACTTTGTCAACATAATATGTGAGGAAAGTATACAAAATAATTCCCCTCTTAGGATTCCCATTCTCCTTAGTAAATTATTGAACAACAGTGCCATTAAATCAGCAAGGATTTTAGGTGAAAAAATAATTACAAGGCTTGGGGTTCACAAGAAAATCCTCGTCCTTCAGTCTTTTGAATCTATGTCCACTTCTTAGCTATGAAATATGTTACATTTACACATTATTTACATAAATTACAATTGATAATAATATTTACAATAGGTATTAGCTATAGGACTATCACAACTGATCTTGATGCTCTTACTGCCCCTAAACCTCTAGACAATCTATTTACCAATCAACATGAAAACTAAGGATAATGCTTTACACATTATGGAGCAATTGAAAACCTACTTCCTTAGGTTCCTAATCCATTCTATGATTTTTTTTTCCATTGAATTATTCATTTCTCATGGTTTCTCCCCACAAAGATATGGAATTTAAGATATGTCGTATACTTTTATCCACCATGGATTTGGTGAAGGGGGTAAGAATTTTAAGTTCCTAGCCACCCAGGTGTTTAGGCTTAGTAATTTTCTCCCATATTATTAATGTTTTCCCTTTAAAAGATTGAAATATTTACCAAAGGAACTTGAGACTGATTTACCTGATTTTATTAAGGACCCCTTTCAAAATCTTCACTATGGGTGCCCAATATACAAGAATTCTATGTATAACTAATTTAATTAGTACTAATCTTCCACCTCTTGATAATAGTCTATTTGACCATATAATAATATTTTATTCTACTTTCTTCAACATCCACAACCAATATGAGGATTTATAGGTGTAGGGATTTACATAAAAACCCATATATTTGAAGTGATCCTAAAAGTCAATGTGACTAAAATCCATGCATACCTTTACATATTCTACGATTGTTGGGACTATGCTCCACGAAGAGATGATAATGTTTCTTCGTTTATTTTCAAAACTGTGAAATTCTTGAAACAATGTAGAATAAAACTTAATTGGTCAATTAAATAGAATCGTTTCTCAGATCAAGATCAAAATATCATCAATAAATAACAGGTGTGAGATCCACGACCAATCAACCACATTGATTCGATTAAGAATACATTTTTCCATAGTTTGTTTAATCAATCTACTAAGAGCCTCCACCACCAACAAGAAACAAAGGGGCGGTAATGGATAACTCTTTCTTAGCCCATGCATAGCTTTGAAATTTTTTGATGGAGTCACAATCGTTAAGTCAACAAAAGTAGCCATCAAAATGCATAATATTACACTGTTTATTAATTTAGGCCTCATCGTGAGCTTGTGCAAACATAACCGTTAAAATGACCAATTTACGCGATCATACACCTTTGATAAATAAATATTGGTAGCTATGGTATCGAGATTTTGGGTATTTATTTAGTGAAGTATCTCCTAATAAAGGGAAAATGATGTGTATTTGTTGGTTATGGAGGAATCCAAAATGTTCTTCAGAGATAATGTCACTCAAGATGGGCTTCAATGATTTTTGAGATGATATTGTAAAGAATGTTCCAACGTGTTGTGGGACAAAAATCATTATAAGGCATGAGATCCTACTTCTTTTTAATTAAAAATAGGATCATGGACTTGATATCCCCATGCATGCAACCTTTTCTCTATTATTATTGAATTAACTTCAAAATATTTTCTTTCACTAATTCATAGAAACCAATGAAGAAATCAATAGTAAACCAATCCGGGCTTGGGAATTTTATTTTTTACAATAATGCCAATTCTCCGCAAGCCTCTTTCTTTGTTATCTCTCCCTCTAGTAAATAATTTTACTCCTCGCTTACTAATGAAAGAAATAGGTTGAGAAATTCCAAATATTCCATGATCAAATATCCTGGAGGCTCTTAGAAGAGAGTCTTAAGGTATTCAAACCCCGATTTCGATTTCTTTGGGAAATAATTGACCAAATGTCCTACCTTTTCCTCTATCTCCCTTACTGTATTCCTATACTTCCTACCATTAGTGAAATTGTGAAAAAAGTTTATGTTCTCGTCACCTTCCTTTATCCATAATTCTCTACATTTTTTCCTCCAAAGCTCTTCTTTGTGGGCTAATATCTCTCTTTTTAAGCTTCTAGTGTTCTATTTTAGCATATCCCATGAGAAAATACCTAAAAAATTATTCTAAAATATATCAATGATCATATCTTCAATAATTTTTAATGTTTCCCTTTGTTTTTCAATGAAAGTTTTAATTCATGTCTTAAATTTTTATTTTATATGTTTCAAGTTGTTGGATAATTGTCCCATGTAAGAGACATGTGGATCATCTTGTATATGTAACCAATATGCTTCAACCATATTGATGAGATATTCTTCTTTAAGCCATGATTGCTTAAAGAAGAATGGAAGAGGCGTCATTTTATCAACTTTTTCCATTCTAGGGAGGATCGGGTTGTGATTTGAAATTCCTCCTAGGTCCATCCAAGTGGCTATTTAAATGTTATAAGTCACGATAACTTCAAAGAGAATGAATTGATCTAGTCGATTTGAAATGACATCATAACCTGAATGCGAATTGCACCATGAGGTAGGTTATTTAGTAGGTGTTACGTCCATGAGTTTCCTAGAGTCCAAAAAATGGGCGAAAAATGCCTCGAGAGGATCCAAACACGACCTTTGTAACCATAACTCCCTTAATGAGAGGGTGAAGTTAGATCACCTCATATAATAATGTTATTTCATTTAATAAACCTAAGTTCCCCCACAGGGGCTTCACTAGGGGATCAATACCATACCACATGCATCCATATTGAGGTATATATTTTGAGGAAAATATGACATAATATATTGAGCATATATTAGAGGGTAAAGGGTTTTTATATTGACAGGTATAAAAAATGGAGCTCAAAGTTAATGAAAAAATATAAAGGGGAATAAAAAATCTTAAACAAAAAATGGATACCTACAATATTTAGTGAAAGTAGAGGTTTTTTAAAATGGAAAGGTTTATTGGATTCGTATTAGTAGGGGGTTAAATAATGTTATTTTTAGAGGTATTTTACAATATGTATTCAAATTAGTGGTATTATTTAGTATGCCATGAATGCATGTGATATGTCATAGATTCATTGAGTGAAACCCCCACGAGTTCCCCAAACCTTCCTATAAAATTTTCCTTTCTGAATAAGGACCATAAATGTTCATGACTTTGAAAACTATATCTAATTCTTTTGACACAAGTTCAACAACTATCCCCTCGAATATCCATGATAGTTGATAAAAAAATCTCTCCCTATCCCTTTACTCACTCCACACTCCATCTAGGAATTCCCTTCCCTGGAATATAAATTCCTATATCTATGTCTATTTTTCTCAAAATTGTTGCCATTATGGCTAATGTGTTGTCCTTGATTTCAACCTACTTGATAAAGATGTCAACATGATAAAGGTTATGCAAATTCTATGGGTGATATAAACAAAGGAATATCAATTCAAAGACATAGGAATGATAAAGGTGAAGATTGGAAATTATACGTGGGTCCTGTGAAGAAACACATCATACATATGTAGGTATGGTGAAGAAAATTCATGTACAATTTTCACACCATGGTATCATCAATACCAGAGTTATTTACCATGGTATTGTCCCATAATAATGAGTGCAACAATGGATATTTGATCCCATCAAAGAATACCATTGGAATTACTAATGGAATGGACTAAGGTATTTGCTAAGGCCTAAGCTATAAAAGGAGATGGAGATTAAGTGTTAGTGTGTGCATGTGATGGATTATTAATGAATGAATTGGTCTTAAATAGGTATACACCAGGGAGCATGGAGATGGATAAGATATGATAGATCTAAAATGACTACATATTAAATAATATTTTTTAGGTCGATAGATCTGTGATGATGATATTATGATGTGTGTTTATAATAGTGTATGCTGACATTTGGGTTTGACATATGTTGTGTTGTGTAGTGAAGGTGTGATTAAGTGGTTACATATATGTACGCAGGTTTGATTAAAAAATGTCGCGTACATAAGTGGATATTCTTTTGGGTAGTTGTGTATACATTCTGCAAAAGGTTAGAATATTTATGAAGGTGTCAAGAATTAAAGGCATGTACTTACAGGGTTGTGCTTTATAAGAGTCACATACAGCTGCTAGGGTTTTGCAGTATGACCTATTAATGATGTTTAATCAGTTATTTATGTTTTTTGTTTTCTTTCAATGATGTATCTCTCATGATAATTTGTGTTTGACAGTACTGTTTGGGTTGAAATGAATTTGGAATGAAATTTTGTCCAATGATGATGTTTATGTGTGATGATATGTATTTGGTTTTGTAATATGTGATGGGTTTAGTATGTGATTCAGTAATTGATTCAGTGGTGCATTTATTTAGATTCAACATTTAGTATTTCAAGATTTGTATGCATGTCATCTTAAAGAGAAGCACGTACATATGAGGATATGATGCATAAAATTAGCGTATATATTCTAACATATGCTTGATCGGCGTTTACAGTAGCAACAATTGGTTTCTGGTGGGTAAAAATGTTTGGATTAGTATATTGATGAGTGGTTGTGTATTAATATGATCTGGTTTAGTTTTATCTAGTTGTATTGGTTGATTGAGAGTCAATGATTGATTTGTTGGCTCAGTGATTTGTGATGGATTGACTATGTGATTCAGTGATTTATTTAGTGTGACAGTCATTCATATTCATGTATCAGTGTTTTGATATATATATGTGGGTATTCTTCAAGAGAAATGCGTACATATAAAGGTATGATTAAGAACAATAGCATATACAATCTGATGCATGTTTGATTAGGGTTTGCAACAGTTGGTTTCTGTGATGGGAAATAATGTTTGGCTTGATATGTTGATGAGTGGTTGTACATTGGATTTCTGATATGTTTTGGTTTAGTTCGATCTAGTTGCACTAGTTGGATTGGTTGATTGAGATTCAGTAATTTATTTATTTGGTTCATTAATTATGTAAATTAATTTAGTTTTGGTTTTAGAATTGTTATTTGATATTGGGATTAGGTGATGGTAGTTGGTCCAGTCTGAAATTATGATGAAACATTGCCTATATATTTTTATGGTTTGAGATAGGTGGATCTAATATGAAATATTATGAAATTTGGCCCACAAAGGTGTTGAGGGTTGAAGCCTTCAGTGAGGGATTCGAAGCTTCCTTCCATTGGCAGCTGGTAATTTTGTTTAGGGGGTAGGAGCTCCCTTCTAGTGGGTGTCGGTAAACAAGATTAGGGGGTTATAGCTCCCTTCCAGTAGTGTTGGAGAATGAGATAAGGTTTTGGCCTTCTATAGGTGGGTGTCAGTGTACTGGTATGAGTTTGCACTGGTACGAGATTGTAACATATTTTCCTTTCTAGTAAAATATGAAGGCAAAGACGCCGATAACAATGGTTTTCTCCCACATTGGGTTTTAAACTAGAATCCTGGTGTTTATGTGTGTTGACGTTTTTCTTGTTCTATCTTTTCTTTAATACTCATAGTTTCTTCTTAATACATGTATAATGAAGTAATGATGCACTGGTTAAATATTAACATATGATGAAATATATGAAAATATAGTTAACTAGAAAAACGCAATATGAATTGATCACATTTGTGTACATACGTGGGTTCATAAAGTAGTAGTCGCGTGTTGAAATTTGAATAAGAAAAGAAAATTTGAAGGAAGTTTTAAAATATTGATTCACCACCACCGCACCCCCCTCCTAGTATTTTTCCCAACAATTGGAATCAGATTAGGTCAGTTCTGTTGAAGCTTAACCGTTGGAGTGGATAAAGGATGATGGTAAAGAAGAAGATATATCTAAGGAAGGAGTTAGACAGATGTAGTAGTGACAATGATATATTATATGCAGCGACAGTTACAGACGTCGGAAAATATTAGGTTTTGGGAGCACCTCTCTTTCTATTGATCAAGAATGAAGAAGACAGTAACAAATCATTATTAGGAATGTGTTTTTTCTAATTGTGTTCCATTTCCTTGTCTATGTAATAATGATGATAGTGAAGAATACAATAAATCAACTGAAATTGTACTAATGGGTAAAAGTGAAAGTAAACATTCTAAATAGAAAACAGATTAAAAAATGAAGGCCCTAAAAGAAGAAGAGCAAGGAAAGTCAGAAAAAATGGAAAATGATGGTATGCCTACGCTAAAAAATTATAATTATGAAGAATGGAAGGAGAATATGAAGTCTGACCTAATGAGCCTTGGATCTGATGTTTGGTATTTATTTTTCAATCGTTTCACTGAAATTTCCCCATCATGTGAAGAATTGCAAAAGAACAGTAAGGCATTTAGTTACATCATTAATAGCATACATGATTTAACATTAAATAGGGTTATGCATTATACAATTGCAAAGGAAGTATGGTATAAACTATAGGAAATACATGAAAAAAACCAAAGGAATATTGTTCATTAGGAGAACCATTAGGTAATGGTATCTCTAACAATATGTCAAAAAATGAATATTACAATAAAACAACTTTTGTTTTGTCAAATGGAGTTATCGATTCAAAAGAAGACATGTAGAAGATAATTTTAATCGCAGAATAAAACTTGATCTTGATTTGAAAATTATTATTTATCTTAAGGATAAGTTGCGGGCATATGGTAAAAAGGATCTTGTTATATTAAATGTTGTAGTAGAATCTAAACAATATTGTGAAGGTCCTGAAGCTAATATAGTCTCTCTAAGAGCAGATCTTGAAAAGCCAGAAAATTTAAATGAAGATCTACTTCAAGTATTTGAAGAAAAAGTTAATGGGTTGAAGGAATATATTATCAAATTAAAGGAGCAAGTAGAAGAATGAAGATAGATTGAAGAAGGAATGAAGAAGCAATATCTAGAAAAGGAAGAGCAATACCAAAGAATGAAGGTTGAGGTAAACATTATAAAAGGTAAGTTAGAAGAAAAGGATAAACACTTGATATTTCAAGCTAGTACTAATATTTTGGATATTAACATTCTTATTAGTCAAAGGTATCCTTCCATTAAATCTGGTCTTGGTTTTCATGGAAGTGTTAAAGGAGAATCTAGTTCAAAAGCTAGTGCAAGGAACCTAAAGGGTAATAATTTAAAATTGGAAGTGCTCAATAAAGAGATAAGAAGTAAACATGATGAACAACCAAAGAAAGTGAATCTTTAAAGGAAATCATTTGCTCCTAATTGTAGAAGTGACAATCGATTCTCTCTTATGATCAATAATGTTGAATCCTTTATATTTCATAATTAAGGACATGTTGCAACCAATTGTAGAAGCATATTGTTTCAATCAAGGAGTCATCTCACAAGAAGTACATCAACTCCCAGGTACTCAAGTTTATTCAAGGGATATTATTTTACTTGCAACATATTTGGCCAAAAAGATATTAATTGGAATAGAAGGAATATGAAACATAAATATTATTGTTCCTCTGCTCCCTTTCCTAGTCATATAATATGTTATACTTGTAACAAGTTTGGGCATGTAGCAAAAGAATGAAAGAATAAATCAATGAATCTCCATAGACAACATGGAAAGAAATAAGATAAGAATATTGATATCAAAATACATGAGAAATATGGAACCACCAACAATTATCATAATAATAAATAAGAAGAATAAGAGATAAGGTGTGGCCTAGCTCTCTTCTCGTTTGAAGATGAAGATGAATGGTACATAGACAACAGATGCTCTCATTACATGACTGGAGATAAGATAAAGTTTGAATCTCTAAGGAAAAACCAATATGGTAAGGTTATTATTGGAAATAGTGCTCCAGAATTTTTTTTGGGAAAAGGTGATCCAGGTGGATATTGGTGGCCACCCACCTATTCCATTTGGACCCCCACCATCGGTTCTTTTAGTTTTTCACTGTCAGCACAACTTACTATTTTTAGCAGCTTTTCGGGTCCTGAACTTCTGGAGCCGTTCTGGGGCCCTAATAATCCAAGTGGATATTGGTGGCCACCCACCTATTCCATTTGAAACCCCACCATTAGTTCTTTCAATTTTTTAGTGTCAACAAAACTTACTATTTTTAGCATTTTTTCGGGTCTTGAACTTCCAGAGCCATTTTGAGGCCCTAAACTACATTTTTTGGGAAACCCGGGAGCAACATGGGACCATGGGCCAATGTTTCTCACATAAAAAGTTGTATTCCTTGAACAAATATTTCTAATGAGGTATGGTGCACATCAAATAGAGATTGTATGCCAAAGTTATGTCCCTGGGAAGTTGAAACACCAATTTACCCAAACGGGGCCCATAGTTTTGGCACTTTATCTCCTAGGGTTTGGTTTTTGGATGTTTAGTGTTTTCCATTATTTCTAAATAATAAATAAGCCATCAACCCTCATTGTAACACAGTTCAGAGGCCTGTATCCTCCACACATATTCTCAGAGATAAGCTACCAACGCCCTAGCTAGTTTATTTCCATTATGTGTGTAAGCATATTTATGTTATTTGATATTAATTAAATGAAGTATTATTTCCATTGCATCTCTGTGTTTATGTCTATTTCTATGTATTACTGCGTTCCTGCATAAATTCAGATCAGTGGTATCATAGAGGTCTTCTCTTTCTCTATTTTTCTTTGCATGTCCCCAACGAGGTGAGGGTATAAGGAGTTAGGGATCGATATCGTTGAACCCTTGCAGTATCAACCTCGCAAACCCCAACGACCTCCCATGGTGGAAAAAAAGAAATATGAGGGAGTAGGAGATCCTATAAAAATATTTCTCGATGAGGCCCTTGAGAAACAAAGGAACGCGATGATGGATATTTTTTCTCAGATCCTTCAACGACTACCCACCTACGACGCATCTGCATCCAACAACCACTCTGGAGGCACCACTCCCTTCAAGGTATAGGTAAAATTTGACTTTCTTGTATTTGAAGGCCAGATAGATGTAGATGTCATAGGCATATGGTTGAATTTTCTAGAAGGGAATTTCTCGGTCCATGATTTCTTTGACCGAGAAAAGATTATTTTTGCACTCGTTAAATCCGCCCCCCATGTCAAATACTAGTGGGAAACCTACTGTGAGAAAAATGACGAGAGGGAACCCTCTCTGCTCTTACTTGCACCCACTTGGAATTCATTCAGAGATGACATCAAGGAACAATATTACCCCATGGGGATCTATGAGGACAAGTACATCCAATGGACCACATTACTATAGCAAAGACATCAAGATGTGCACGAACTGACAAATTTGTTCTATACCCTCTGCACAAAGTTGGGTATTAAATATTTATAGAGACATTTCATGCTCAAGTACCATAACTCTATGCACAGACGCATTTAAGAGGAAATGGAATTCCTCGACATTACCTCGCTTGGCACAACATATCACTATGTTGCCAATATCAAGAAGAAATTTAAGCAGAAGAAGTGAGACTTTGGATCTGCGAATCCGAAGCCAGGGAAAGGTGATCCCAAACCACAGAATAGGGGGCAGAAACAAAGTGAGGTGACTCAAAAAACCACCACAAATCCAAAGAAGGACAGAAGGAGGTGGTGTGAATTTCATAATAGCCCCACTCATAGCACAAACAAGTGTCGGGTTAAACAGTCGCTGGTGGTCAAACTGAAAGCACCTGAATTAGATGTATGCTATGATCCTAAGCCAGAACAAGGAAAGGGAGATGAAAAAGGTAAGAAAATCATTGATGCAGACCCCAGTGCCATTTTTTTGGCCACCAAGATCCAGATGGAGGATCCCGAGGATGCATAGGAGGGGGATTGCCTTTTCCATTCGCAAATGTGGGTGAAGGGTTCTCCACTGCAATTTCTTATCGATAGCGGAAGACAAAAGAACCTCATTTTAGTAGAGGTCATGAAGTGGCTTGGCCTACCAAACATATCACACCCTCATCCATATACCATCGTGTGGCTTCACCCAGGGAAAGATCTCTGCATCCGCCAACAGTGTCACCTTCCCTACAACATCAAGCCATTCACATATGAGGTATTGTGTGATCTTGCTCCTCTTGATGTATTTGTTCTATTATTGTGCCAATCATACTTGTGGAGATGCAATTTTTTGTATGATTCTAGGCCTCGTGATGTTATTATTACTTTGGGAAATAACTTGTACATGATACTAGAGGTAGTACTGCCTCCTACCATCTCTTTGACTACTGCAAAACAATGCAGTAAGATTGTTTTCCAAACCAGGAAACTTATTTGCATTACCATTCGCCCGCAAGGAAAGAATAATATTTTGGCCACAACCTCTGAAGAGGGCTCCCCTGAATAGCAGCAGCATATGGAAAAAGGCATGGAGGAATACGAGGACATTTTATCCTCATCCAGAGAGGTTCCTTTACATTGTCAGGTCAAGAACTCCATTGATCTGACCCTAGGCATACTTCCGCCTGATATTTCCATACCTCATGTGACCACACAGATAGAATCCACACATGTGCTCTGTGAGGCTAATAAATAAACCAAATTTACTAAATGCATCAAGCATGTCCACCAGCGGGTCCCTGACATCTTCGACAAATCCAATACCCAGTTCACAAGAATTTGCCTCATCTCTTGGAGGATCTTAATGCAATGGGGACCATTTCTTCCTAAGGGGGGAGGGGGGATGATCTAGGTGGATATTGGTTTCCACCCACCTATTCCATTTGGACCCCCACTTTCGGTTCTTTCAGTTTTTACTGTCAGTGCAACTTACTATTTTTAGCAGGTTTTCGGGTCCTGAACTTCTGGAGCCGTTTTGGGGCCCTAATGATCCAATTGGATATTGGTGGCCACCCAATTATTCCATTTGAACCCCCACCATCATTTATTTCATTTTTTCAGTTTCAGGACAACTTAATTTTTTAGCATTTTTTCGGGTCTTGAACATCTGAAGCCATTTTGAGGCCCTAAACGATGTTTTTTGGGAAAACCGGGAGCAACATGGGCTCATGGACCAATATTTCACACATAAAATGGTGTATTCCTAGGATATATATTTCTAAAAAGGTATGGTGAGTGTTAAACGGATATCATATGCCAACGTTACATCCCCGGGAAGTTGAAACACCAATTTACCCAAACGGGGCCCATAATTTTGGCACTTAATCTCCTAGGGTTATGTTTTTGGATGTTTAGTGTTTTCAATTGTTTCTCAATAATAAATAGGCTTGAGAACCTCATTGTAACATAGTTCAGAGGCCTGTAGCTTCCACATCTCTTCTAAGAGATAAGCTACCAGTGCCCTAGCTAGTTTATTTCTATTATGTCTGTAAGCATATTTCTGTTATTTGATATTAATGAAATGAAGTATTATTTATATTACATCTTTGTGTATATGTCTATTTATGTGTATTACTGTGTTCCTGCATAAATTTGGACAGTGGTATTAGAGCGGTCTGCTCTTTCTCTGTTTTTATTTTCATGTTCCCAACGAGGTCAGGGTATAAGGAGTTAGGGCTCGATCTCATTGAACCCTTGCAAGATTAGCCTCGCAAACCCCGACGACCTCGCATGGTAGAAGAAAATAAAGACGAGGGAGCAGGAGATCCTATCAAAATATTTTTCAAGGAGGCCCTCAAGAAAAAAAGGAACGTGATGATGGATATATTTTCTCAGATCCTTCAACATATGCCCACCTACGACGCATCTGCATCCAACAACCACTCTGGAGGCACCACTCCCTTCAAGGTATAGGAAAACATTGACATTCATGTATTTGAAGAGCAGATAGATGCAGAAGCCGTACATAAATGGTTTAATTTTCTAGAAGTTTATTTCTCGGTCCATGATTTCTCCAATTGAGAAAAGATTATTTTTGCACTCCTCAAAGCCACCCCCCATGTCAAAGACTAGTGGAAAACCTACTGTGAGCAAAAGTACGAGAGGGAACCCTCTCTGTTCTTGGTCACACCCACTTGGAATTCATTCTGAGATAGCATCAAGGAAAAAAATTACCCCATGGGGAGATATGAGGACAAGTACATCCAATGGACCATGCTGCGGCAAGGGATCAAGATGTGCACGAACTGACAAATTTGTTCCATACCATGCACACAAAGTTGAGTATTAAAGATTTGGAGAGACATTTGGTGCTCAAGTACCGCAAATTTCTGCACACACACATTCAAGAGGAAATGGAGTTCCTCAAAATTACATCGCTTAGGATAGCATATCACTATGTCGCCAAGATCGACCAGAAATTTAAGAAAAAGAAGCAAGACTTTAGATCCGTGAATCCAAAGCTAGGGAAAGGCGACCCCGAACCACAGAACAGGGGGCAGAACCAAAGTGGGAAACTCATAATGACATGGGGAAGTGGTGTGAATTTCATAACATCCCCACTCATAGCACAAACGAGTGTAGGGCCAAACAGTCGCTGGTGGCCGAACTGAAAGCACCTGAATCAAATGTATGTTATAATCCTTAGCCAAAAATAGACAAGGGAGATTACAAAGGGAATCAAATCATTGATGTTGACCCCAGTGCCATTATTTCCACCACCAATCTCCAGAGGGAGGATCTCGACGATCTAGAGGATGGAGAGTGACTCTTCCATCCACAAATGTGGTTGAAGAGTTCTCCACTGCAATTTCTTGTCGATAGGGGAAGCCAAAAGAAATTCATTTTAGCAGAGGTTGTGAAGCAGCTCGACCTATGACCATAGAACACCGACAACCGTATACCATTAGGTGGCTTCACCTAGGGAGAGATATCTGCATCTGCCAAGAGTTTCGCCTTTCATACAGTATCAAACCATTCACGGATAAGGTACTGTGTGATGTTTCTCCTCTTGATGTGTACGACCTATTATTGGGCCAACCATACTTGTGGACATGAAATTCTCTGTATGAGTCTAGGCCCCATGTTTTTATTATTACTTTGGTAAATAAATTTTACATGATACTAGAGTTAGTACCGCCTCCTGCCATCTCTTTAACTACTTCAAAACAACACAGTAAGATTGTTTCCAAAACTAGGAAATTTATTTGCATTACCATTCACCCACAAAGAAAGAAGAATATTGTGGCCACAGCCTCGAAACAGGGCTCCCACGCATAGCATCAATAGATGGACAAAGGCATGGAGGAATATAAGGACATTTTCTCCTCACCCACAGAGGTTCTTCTACACTGTCAGGTCAAGCACTCCCTTGATTAGACTCCAAGCGTAACGTTGCCTGATATTTACATACCTCATGCGACCACATAGAAAAAATCCACACATGTACTCTCTAAGGATGATAAAGAAAACAAATCTACTGAATGCATCCAGCATGTCTGCTCACAGGTCTATGACATCTTTGACAAATCCAATACCTAGTTCACCAGAATTTTCCTCATCTCATGGAGGATCTCAAAGAAATGGGGAACATTACTTCCTAAGGGTGGAGGAATGGTCTAAGTGGATATTGGTGGCCACCCACCTATTCCATTTGGACCCCCACCATCGTTTCTTTCAGGTTTTCACAGTTAGCACAACTTACTACTTTTAGCAGATTTTCGAATCCTGAACTTTCGGAGCCATTTTGAGGCCCTAATGATCCAGGTGGATATTGGTGCCCACCGACCTATTCCATTTGAACCCTATTGTATTTGGAGCCCACCCAGCTATTGTATTTGGGGCCCTAATTTCAACATTTTACTTTCTGTACGAGGATCACATGAAGAAAAATCACGTATATACACGAGTTTCGTTCTAGACAATAGCATATGTTTCTATACGATGAGGAAACATTGGGACATAATTAGGGAGAGGTTACGGTATATTTTAGTCAGTTTTTCTTTGTCCGTGTAGTTCTCGTTTTGATTGGTTATAGTATGTTTATATTCAAATGCTACTTAGAAGTGGTATTGGCTTATCATAGTTTATGAGTTGCTGCAATATTATATTGATACTTTGATAGATTTACTGGTTGATGAAGATGCTTTGATGACTTTACTTATGTATGAGTTGGATGTGATAAAACTTGACAGTGAACAGTTGGCACAGGTTCAGGGGGAGCATTTGTTATGGTTCTATTAGTCCATTGTTGGCATTATGATTTCTTGAGAAGTCCTTGTTGCATAATGGTGTTCATGAAAAGTATATATATCATTGGTGATGTTGTTGAAAATACATATGTTGCTAAATTTTTGGATATATTTCTTACATTTCACTTAGTGAATTTTATCCTACATAATACACTTGATGAAGAATATGTGCATGATCTAGTTGAATTTATATGTTGTTGTCATTATATCTTATGTTATACACAAGTTGTTGGGTGTGTGTTATATTTTTTCCACGACTAGTCGCACGCCGAGGGGGGCCACAAGGGGGGAGACAACCCAAAAATTCATTATGTTGGGCACAACAGGTTGTCACACGGAGCGAAAGTCCCCCCTATTTAGGGATTTGTAGGGGTGTTATACAATATTTTGTCACACTCCACTTTATGTCGTCATGCCACCAATGTCACAAAATACCTTCTCCATCAAACATGTTTGAAACATACCTCAAGATCTGAAAGAAGACTTGCTTTAAAAAGATTTGGGAAAGCTTTTCAAAAACCCTATTTTACAATCTCAACACACTATGTACTGCTACTGACGCGCACTTGTCACCTTTTTCAAAACATGTGTCTCATGCTAGCAATGCGACCTTTTTTAGGAAAATCTGCATTGGCCCTCTTCACAATTTTTTCTGAAAAATGGAGGAGAAGATTCCCTACTAGAAAGCTTGAGAGTGACGACATGTTTTCAGGTTGTTGATGATAGGAGAGAGACCTCCCATTCATGGCCATGGATCCTATTTAAATGGATATTTCCCTTAATATGTGGAACTCCTCCCACCTTTTATGGATCCTCAAATCCCTCTCCATCCCTATAAATGAAACCCCTACCAGCCATTACTAGTTGGTTTCCATCCTATGAGCTAAAGCATGCTCAATTGCTGCCCATCTGTGAAAGAGGAAGTTGTTTGAAGAGCCGAGGCTAGGAAATGGATTCTCATCTGAAGGGGACGTCCAACATCAAGGCTTATGGTTTTACTTCTCCCTTTACCATCATATTAATATACATTATGAGTTTCAGATATATTGGAATTCAAAAGCCCACACCAGGTAATGCTCTTGATGGAGAGTACATATAAGTGTTTATGCCAATCAAATTTCCTGAACTATCAAGAAGAGGACCTCCAATGGTCCTTTAGCATCTGTCTGGATCACATGGTCTATTGGATGGCCAGTTGCAGCTGAAATTATCTACCTGGAAAGCCCACTAATGATAGCAGTCATCAAGGTGTGATCCAAACCAAATGGATTCCCAATTGCATACACTTTTTGTCCTACAAAAATATTTTCAGAAATTTCAACTGCCATGGGTATCAATTTATCTTTTGGCGCATTCATCCATAGCACTGCAACATCGTTATCTTGATCATGTCCAACTACCTTTGTGTCATGTGTTGACCAAACACCAATAGTTACTCTCAAATATAACAAGAAATTCTTGTCTTGATATGCTTTAGAAATATCTAAAACTGTCTATAATAGTGCTCACTTACCACTTGTATATTTCATGAATCAGTTTGGAAAGGGTATCATTAGTAAGATCCAAGATAAGCAGGTGGGAGAGCTTTAATTATGACTGTAAGTTTATTTCAAAATAACACATGAAAATACACCAAAATGCATGTCTAGACTCCTTATAAGTTATAACTACTCACCTGAGCAGCATGCCTCAAAAATGCTTATGCAATTTGAGTTATTGCATCAAAAGGCTGATTGCCAACATCATATCTACTTTAAGTAGATATTGTTGGATGAAAGAGAAGTTTGCTAGCATTGATGCTTAAGTAATAGGTTTGTTTCCTCCAGCTAACATAGAAGGAATTTTGGCACTACAAAGTTCAATTACTACTTGGGATATTTACAAAGTGTTATTGCAGGGACATGAAAGTCATCATCTGGTTGAACACTTTTGTACTCTCCTTGATTGTAAGTTAGATATCCTACAAACCATCTAATATGGTTAGCCTCCTTTTAGGTAAGGATGGGCTTCCTTGACCCTCTATAATGATGTTTACAATTTGGAGACTGTTGTAGCTCTTGGAATAGTATCTTGGTTTGGTAACTGATGTGGATCTCATGTTTGAGTTTATGGATAGGCCGAGGATTAGAAGATCATAATATGATTTGGGCAAGATATCACCACCTCCTTTGTTTCGGTATTGTAGCAATGAAGATCACTTTGACATCCTTTTTCCAAATTTGTCCTCCAAACAACTCCTAAGGCCTCCTCAAGCTACCCGTCAAACTGATCCACATAATATTCATCACTTTGACCCAATACTTGACAAAAATTTTCTCCAAGTTTGTTGCCCAATCACTGTGGCAACTATCACTGGTTTAGCGCATATAACCATGAGATTTGTCCCCTCCTCATTGACTTCCACATGCTGCCCTATCACGATTTAAAACTGATCCACAAGTTAGGATCCAACATCTACAAGAATGCACTGAAATACATACCTTAAGTTCACTGTTTTGAGGTCTCCTTCATTGCTACAATCTAGGCCTGGTTAGGGAATCACACAGTCCATTCTTCTAGCCTTCAATTTTGCCCATAATTTCTCTAGATGAAAGTGGCTGCCCTTTGGAAGTACCCTCCTCCTCCACGTTATTTTCCTGGGCATGAGTACATTCCTTTGGATTCACAAGTTGCAAATATTTGTACAAATCCCCTAGCAAATGCAAAGTTTAAGATGCCTAGGGAGAGACTACGTTTGGTGGAGAACACTTTCCTTGCAAAGAAAGCATTTATAGTTTTTATCTATTGCTCAATTAGCTCTATAACACTGATGGCATATCAATAAGACTGATTTATACCATGTAATGATATGCTCCAACAGATCCATCTTCCTAGTTTCCTATGTGCAACAAAGAGAGAGCAAAGTGATGGATGGACACTAATTTGTTGTGGAAGGAAAGTGGCAACGATGCAGAGAGAGAAAGTGAGGGCACATGCATGCTTCCAATTTGCATATACCAAACTCATCCTTGTCCAAAATTTAGAACTATTGTTCATATTTAGCATTCCAAATAGCTAGAGTTTTCTTTTACCAATTGTAGCATGTAAGATCCCCAAATAGGGATAATAGAAAAATAACAATATTTCCAAAACTTGGGCACATAAAAATCTGAAAATTTATTGGTATATAAAAAATTCTACACTAAACCCAGATTTATATTCAAATCACTGATCTGATTTTTCCGCTAAAAGAAGTAAATTTCTAAGTATTTATGAACTTAGAAAAAGTACAACAAATCCCTTTATTTCTGCCTAGAAATTCTAGAAATGAAATACAATAACTTTCTTTTAATTTTTCTGAGTTAAAACAAAATTAAGTATGTACATTTAAACACAAAGTACCTCATGCACTATTTTTTAAACCCTAGTCATCCTCTTGAATGTTCAAATTATTAGAGCTGTCATTTGTGTGAATACAATTTTTTGGTTTCTTATGATTAATCATTAACCTATAAATCTAACAAATTTGTATATGCCCATTACTTCAATAGTTTTGATAGTAGTAGATGGTATTGGTTGCATATTGTTTAGTTTTCATTTATCATTTGTCTCATTTGATTGTACTTCTTTTGTAGGTTATTGACCATGTTTTTATTGTAATAACGTTTTTGGACATTTTTTCCAACTAGTGCACTTTCTGGAGGTTTCTCTGACACAAGAACCAACTTAGAGGCACCAAAATTTTCAACATTTTTTGTAGCAGTTTCAGAAAAGGAGAATAAAAGTTCTTCAAATGTTTCTGTGAAGAATAATGTTGCAAATATTGGTGATGCTTCCAAGGTAGTTTTCAACAAGAAGAAGAAAAATAAGATTTATATAATGCTTATAAGGTTCAAGAGAAGGAGGAAGATGTGAACCTTCCAAAACCATCCAAAGTAGTAACCGATGTTGTCAAGGGTAAGACTTCCTCAAAAGAGCCTGAGAAGCAAGTCCTGAAAGAAGTGGATGACTGGGAAGATGCAGTTGAGCTTTCAACTCCTATGAGTCAAGTAACTATTTTAGTTACTAAATGTTCAGGAGACAGAAAGTACTCGAGTGAGTTTTTTTGACAATCAAGGATCAGTGTAAAGATCTACCAAATCATCTTGAAATTTGTCCAGACACTATTGAATTACTTGGAAATTCCCAAGAACTTGCAAGTCATGTAGGAGAGGCTGATGCATTAGCAAGAATTGCAAGAGGTCTTGAAAGGCAACCGAGTGGGAATTATCTACTTGAACATTGTGGGAGAAATATGGCTAGTTTGGATGATGATAGATGGGCCAAGCCGGTGGATGCTTTTGTTGTTGGCTGTGATATGCAGATGGATGTGGGTCTAAGTGGTTCCTCTTCTATGTTTCAACTTGGCTAAAGTTATAATACTGGCTTTACAAGAAATACTTGTGCAACACAAATGAGTATGAATGGCATCCTTCCTGGAGGGCCTTATGTGTAAGCACCATTTCCACAAGTTGGACAAGTGAGAAATAATTTTGATGTTGATAGGTGGTAGCGTGCTTCTGGTTCGCAGAAGGGTTTGATTCCTCCTCCACAGCCTTCTTTGCCCACAATTCATAAATTAGAGAACCGATATGAAGTGGGCAAGGTTTCTGATGAGGATCAGTTGAAAAAATGACAAATTAAATCCATCCTTAATAAATTAACGCCCCAAAAATTTGAAAAACTTTTTGAACAGGTCAAAGAAGTGAAAATTGACTCTACATCATGTCTTCATGGTATAATATCTCAAATATTTGACAAATCCTTGATGGAGTCGACTTTTTGTGAAATGTATGCAAAATTATGTTTTCAGCTTGCTGCAGGATTACCAGAATTTTCTGAAGATAATGACAAGGTTGTTTTCAAGCGAGTTCTTTCAAAAAAATGCCAGGAAGAATTTGAAAAAGATGAAAGAGAAGAGGTAGAGGCTAAGAAAGAAGAAGAGGATGGTGAAAAAATCCTTTCAGTAGAAGAAATACGGGAGAAGAAGGCTGCAACACAACGATGAATGCTAGGAAATATAAGGTTTATTGGTGAGCTTTATAAAGAAAGTATGTGGACTGAAAGAATTATGCATGCATTCATCATGAAATTAATTGGTGAATTTCAACATGCAGAGGATGAAAATATTGAAGCTTTGTGCAAACTGATGAGCACTATTGGTCATATGATTGACCATTCAAAGGCCAAGGAACATATTGATGCTTACTTTGATAGGATGACAAAAATGTCCAATACCCAAGGGCTTCCCTCTAGGCTGAGGTTCATGTTGAAGGTTCTGATTGATCTGAGGAGGAATGGATGGAAACAAAGGTGGAAGGTTGAGGGCCACAAGAAAATAGAGGAAGTGCATTGGGACGCTATGCAAGAACTACATAGAGAGGGAGGCCGCTCTCGAGGTACCAATATGGGACATGCAGGTCGGAGACTTGTGACAGCACTTGATCATGGTGTGAGAGGACCTTCAATGCCACCTTACATCGCATGTGCACAAATGGGTTCACTTCCAAATATGGGTGGGATTAAAGGGCCACAACCCCATATGGGACCACGTGATTGTGGATTCACCAGTCAAGATGCTCAGATTGTGGATTGGGCTCAATTTGAAAATTGGTCTATGCCAAGCCCTTCAACACACAGATCTTCTAATGATGTCCACTTGAATATTGGTCCTAAGGGAGGTCTTGGAAAGGGAATAGAAGGGAGGGCTCAACCTCTGCCATATGCCAAGAGTGCTCTAGCAGATATTCCACCATTCACATATTTGAGTGATAGACAAAGAGGTGTATGTATGATTTCAGGTTGCAGTTCCGACCAGATGCCAATTGGTATGAGAGATGAAATTTTGACAAGGACTTATGCTACAAAAAAAGCTTTATTTGCAAAATCACGTGTCCAAGAAATAAATGTTTTGGATAATGACAGAAGAGAGTTTAAGAATTCATATTCCTCAGGTGACAGAGGCGGGAAGACTGCAAATGTTGAATTTCAACAAGTGACAAGGTTGTTTCAATCATGGCAAAAACAAAGTGATTGAAATAAGGGTCAAACCATGCTGCCAATAGGAAAATAAAACTGTGCGAAGAAGGGGTGGGCAACATTTTGGTTGGCATAAAAGGATCTACCAACATCACCTCGAAGAAGCACGTAGTTTCGAGAGTATTTTTCTAGGAGAGGTGGGAAGGTATGGTCGAAAGTTGTTGGTGGAAGAATTGTGGCCTGCACGCAAACCCGCACTCGAAAAAAACAAAACCACAAGAAGCATAAGGTGGAAACTCACTAAGAAGGAAGAAGCACGTGCTAGACTAGTCGACACCACTCAGCCGTTGAGAAATCGCGAGGGAAAAGACACACAAATGACCGATAGAAGGGCAATTGTCAACATAATTATTTTGTGGATGGAGGAGTGCTATCAGAGCCAGCTAGACCTGTGTCAGTGCATGTTTAGTATCCACCACATATGTGATCGAGTAGCCTAGTTGAAGTCACAGTGATGTGTCATCAGGCACAATATGACCGAGAATTGGAGCAACTGCAGTTAACAGGATGGGAAGCGCATAGATCATAGTCATAGGTAATCTAGTGGACTGTCGGGTCGGGTGCAGGAGCCCGTGTCAAACTTCTTACACCTACATCCAAAATAGTCTTGCCTTCACAATGGTGAACATTCTCAAATACAGTTTTTTAATAAGCATACATCCTCATGTGTCACATTTGGGAAAATATTTGTAGGGAATCTCCATAGTTCTCTTACTGCCCATGTCTTTCCTTGTACCAAATCACTAACATTTGTGCATATCCTTTACTAAATAGATAATATTTTCTCTCTTCAACATTCATAATTATAATGAAAAATTTCCTCAAGATGGTGTTTAGCAACAAACTTTGCTTCATGAGAAGGTGTCTCATCTCGAGGAGAAATTTTCTCATTAACAGACTATTTTGAGGGAATTTATAAAGAGGATGATAGAATAAATTTAGGAGCGATAGTTAAATATGAGTTCATATTTCCCCAATTTTGTAGGTGAGGTGGGTAATGAGGTATTTATGGATCAAATATCAAGGGAATAATTACAAACAATTTTGCACTGTTTCCAAAAGTATGAGAACCCTCAGCCACTTCGCAAGACAATATAATTCTTCTAGGGGTTCTATGACTTCCTTCAAACAAAGCAACTAAGAATTGTTGACAAATTAAAATACACATGCAGGATTTGGGAGCTTTCAATTCAAAATTTCAGGCTTTAATCCCAAAAATTAGACAAGAATGAGATGATTTCAGACCCATATCACTATGTAATTGCATCTATAAAATCATTGCAAAAATTAGTGCATGTAGGGTCAAAATCCACTAAGCTGATTCTGTGTCATTATAACAAATTTTCATCCTTCCTAGGAAACAAATCCCTTATGGAATAGGAGTAGCCCAAGAAGGAATTTATAACATCAAACCAAAAAATTACAAGCAATGTTAGTGATTTTGTCTTTCCAAGGCATACGATAGAGAAAAATGGCTTTATTTAGGGCTACTCATCCATATAGGGTTCAATGTGAAATTGGTTAACTAAATAATGAATTGTCTTTCCTCAATATTTTTGCAATTATAATTAATGTATCAACCTATTCTTCTATCATTCCTACAAGAGACCATGGGTAATTATGACTAATGGCTCCTTTTCTATTTTTGACTGTAGAGTAGGTGGTCTCAATAGATTTGTAATAGAAACAAATCAGATTCAAATTTTATAGATATAAAAGATAAAAACAAATGTCAACGTATTTGTTTGATTGTTACTTGACTCTGCTGTGGGCATGTTACATGAAATGTGATTGGAAAAGGATGGCAAAATAATGCATATCACGTCTTGGATATGGTTCATTTGTTGTTAGAGATCGCTTAGCCACTTGAGCCGTCGACTTTGGAAATGTTTCTAGTAGGAATTCCTATAGTTTTTAATGTCGTGATTATTTCACCTCATGGTTATTTTGGGCAAGCAAATTTTTTAGGAATGCCAGACACGACATCGGTGGACAGGTAAACAAATATTTTATAATTGCAATTTCCACTTCATGATATCCTCTCTTTATTGTTTGATTGTATTTTGGATGTTTCTTTTGATTTTGTTTTGTCTTTTAACACTTAGTATCATGTTCATTTAAACAAAAACCAAAGCTTGAAGATGAAATTAGTATTACACTATATTGATTGGAATCCTTATAGCTATTTTGTGTTAAAATATTTTCACAACTATCAGAAAAGGTTACTTTCATGTTCTTATTTGAGTACATGTTGTTTATGTACTTGACTAAGTTCATGCGTTAGAAAATTAAATGTTGTTGTGAATAAAATTACAAGGATTAAACATCATACTTCATATTATTTGTTTTCACAAGTTATCCACACTTTGAGCTTTTTAGCATATAACTTAGCTGACATGATTTTTCCTAAGCTTTCCTTGAAATTTGAATACTAAGTTACTAAGGTGCTCTTTTCTATATATGGTGACATTTTATTTTCTTTGTTTATATAGGTTATCTAGCCACATTATAGTGGCCATTATCGCCCTAATGAAGAAAATTTGTTCGAGTTTCTTACTTGTATGGGGAAAAATGGCTTTGGCATTGCTGATGTTGAGGTATATGTCGTATAAACTATTTATAGTCTAATTTAGTTTATATTCTAGTGTTCATTGTCTTTCATGTCTTACACTCTACATTGTATCTTCTTCTTCTTTTTTCAGAAAATGAACTCAATATTGATGGTAAGAAGTAGGAATTGAAAATAGGGGAGCAATAACATTGGACCAACAAATGCAAAAAGAGAGAGGAGAATTGGTTTGGTGATACCATTATAGACAATATCCCACATAAGACACACATAAATACTGATGGTCATTTCTTTCGAGTTTGTGAATTCACCTACAATTCTTTGAAAACACAATCATAATGTTTTTAAGTGATGAAACATCATTTTGTGTGTAAATTGTAGTCCAACCAATATTAAGTTAGAAACCCATATTGTAATATTTTAACATTTCATATAATATAATTTATGTGGTTAAAATTATTTATAGTTGCATTTGATATTGTTTAGTATTCTAATTAACATATGCGACTTTGTGTTTTCATATTAGATGAACATGCACATTGTATGCCATTTTTTAAATCATACAAATTAATTTATGTTGATTAATAATAAACACAAAATCAATTTGAAACTAGTAAATTAGTAGTTTATATTGATTAATGATGAACACAAATAAAATGAATATACGACTAAATTAGTAATTTATAATGATTATTAATGAAAGTAAATGAAATGAATATAAACTACTAAATTAGTCGTCTATATAATGAATATGAAACTACCAAAAAAAGATAAATGACTATTTCAAATGATAAATTTGTGATTACAAATGACGACTAAATTTTGCATATATACGACTATTAGTAGCTAATTTACAGTTTCTTATAACACGACCAAAATTTAGCCATATTTCTTCGGTCATTAATTGGTTTTAAACTATGACTAAAACTTGCATATATGTGACTATTAGTAGGTAATTTATAGTATCTTATAACACGACCAACATTTTGGTCATATTTCTTTGGTCATTAATTTGTTTTTTCAGGTAACCATATAGTAATATATTTTGTTGTATATTTGGTCATTAATTGTGACAATTAATGACAAAATCAAAGATTAAATCAATGACTAAATCAATGACCAAATCAGTGACTAAATTAATGATCAGGTCAATGACTAAATTAACGACCAAATCATTGACTAAATTAATGACCAAATATACTACTAGACAACATAATTGAGATAACCAATTAATGACTAAGCTAAAAACGACTAAAAGTTGGTTGTGTTATAAGATACTGTAAATTAGCTACTATTGGTCACCGACCGAAAAATAGTCGTTTATATGCAAATTTTAGTCGTTTTTTTAGTAATTAATTAGTCGTTTTCTACTAGTGAAAGCAAGGTGCAGCAGAGGGTAGCATGAAAAGAGCAGCAACCAAGGTGCATAAAAGCCACAAGAATTTCATCATATGAAGTCTTCAAGTGGGCAGCACTGCATACAATCATTATAAAGGTATCATTGTACTTAGTAATTGTAAATACATTATTGTACAAATTGTACTAGTGTCTATCTGCCAAGGGTTGAAGAGGCAGTGTTGGGAGGTCTAGGATCATCATTAGGTGGTTGTATTAAATTTGGGGTTATGGGCTAGTATATCTTCTTCTTTGCATCATTCTATATCATAGTAAAGTGGACCATTTTCCCTGGTACAGGAGTCCATTATTCTTTTATTCTTCTATAGGGTAGTAGGGTGGTGCTAGGGTGACTTGTAGGTCATTGGATGTTGGGGCATCCGTTCAGTTGACTACTGAAGAATCTCAGGCATTGGAGTATCCATCCAGTGGGAGCTGGAGAAGAATGATTTTCTAGATTCTAGGAAGTTGGAGCTTTATTTTCAATTAGAGTTGAATATTAAAGAATTATTAGAAAAGCATTAGGTGGTTTTTGTCCCGGAGTGGGTTTCCACCTTAAAAAATGTGTGCATTTGTGTTCCTCTTGTTTGCTGCTATCATTGTACAAACACTAATAATAATTGAAGATTAACTATTGCTCTAATTGAAATAAATATTGATTCACCCCCCCCCCCCAGTATTTCCAACAATTGGTTTCAGAGCGAGGTTCCTTCAATAGAAGTTTAACAGCTGGAAGGAGGTCATGGAGCATACCAAGAATGGTGTACCTCTATTCAATGAAAATAATTATGAACTTTGGAAAGGAAGAATGGAGGTCTATCTATTGGCGCAAGGTATGCCTGCTCCTGCATCATTTTTAGTGCAAGACCCATCAAAATTCATGCTCCAAAGAGGGTTGTTTTTGGATTTGTGAATTGTTTTATTTTTTTCATCTCTTCCCTCTTCATCTTTCTGTTCTATACAAGGGTCTGCACTACATTTTTCTTTGTTTAGTTCCTCAAAGTTTTCAATTTTTTGAGGTTTTACTCCTTGATTCTCATGATATGCATCATGCTTATGACTATTCTGGACCTCAAGACCTTTACTATGTTTATTGTAAATTTCTAAATCAGCAAAAAAAAATTTAAATTCTTCTTTGTTTTCCTCTTTATCAATGGTTGTAGCTATGTTTGAAAGTGAAGTGATCACAACATTTGATGTTTTTTTCACTGATTAGCTCTTTCTCTTTTGGAATATCATCATTAAAAAGAATGAAAGAGTCAAGGTCAGTGTGGATGGAATAGAGAGGAGAATTCTCTGGTCTTTCTTGGTTACTCACCATATATTTCATGTGTGTTTCCCTATAGAGTCTTCTAGGTTGAATGAAAATAGGAATGGTGGCATAAGTCATATCCATTTGCATCGTTCCTTGTAACTTAGCAGCCCATGACCTTGAAAGGAGCATGCCATATTTGGGGGGTATATGAGCCACTACATTGTCCATCACTAAGCTCTTGGCTGGTATTTGAGCTAAGTTAACACAAAGGTCTTTTATTAAGCCTAGGCATCTCACCCTACTTGAATCGAAAGAATATAAATCTTTGTAGGGTCTAGTTACCTCTAAGCCTAATCTTTCAATTATTACCTTGGGCAAGAGGTTGTGTGATGCTCCTAAATCAAGCATGGCATTGTGAAAAATATTGTCATGAATGTTTAAGCTGATGTAGAATGGAGGGGTGGTTCCTTCTTGAAATTTTCCTTCAATTTTTGGTCCAAAAATGAGCTCTGGGGTATCATCATTTAAGTTAACTGTGTCATGAACATCTTCTATGTTCAAAGCTTTCAAAATATTGCCTCTATAAATATTTTGAGTGACTAGTTCAGTGAGTGGGACAGAGATTTTGATTTTAGAAATTTCATTCTCTAAGCTGAAGGGAATCTATTTTTTTTTTAATGTTTAATTCGGCCTTCTTGTTCACTAACTCATCAACAAAATCAGTTTGCTGATTTCTATTATTTACAGTTGTTAAAACAGTTTTTCAGGAGCATTAGCTGAAGTGCTAGTGCTACTGGGGTTAACACTCTGTTTTCCATTGGCTTGGGTGTTTTTCCCTTTGTTTACAACCCCTTTTTTGTGAGTTTCAACTGTCTTTTTGGATGCATTTTCAGGGATGTTTTTGGTATATTTATCAGAGGTTTTGTTCCTGGGAGTTTCTTGATTCTTCTTACTTCTCAGGTCATATTGTTTAGGTGATCCTATGATGGAATTTCAGAGTATTGTTCATAATAATCAGTTTGTGGTCTTCTATCATCATAAGGTGTATATAGACTTTGTTTTTTTCTCAAAAATGAGATCAGAATCCTCATTATTTACTCCTAGCATGTTCATGTTGTCATCCTCTATTGGTTCATTGGTTTCTTCATCCTCATTCACATAATTTTCTTGGAAAGTAGGTCTGATCTATTGATCATCCTCTCTTTGTCTGTTTTGAGGTTGATTTCTCCTAAAGTTTTGATTTTGATTTTGAGATTGATTTCTGTTTTTGGGAGCTGATTGATTTTCCCTAGATTGTGCTCTTTCAAGTATGCTCATTTTCTTCATCATTTCCTCCATCATTCTTTTCATTCCTCATCCTAGCTCTTTTTTCAATCATATTTACTTCCACAGCAAGAGCTCCTTTCTGAATGTCTTCTAAAGTTAAGGGATCTCTTTCTCTTAGTTGATATGAAATTTTAGGATCAAATCCTTCAAGAAATTTGGCCAAAGCCGAGCCTTGTGGAGGTTTCAATTCTGGGGGTAGGGCATTATAAACACTATTGAACCTAGTGCAATAATTTTGAACACTTCTCCCACTGTTTCTTTTGAGGTTTTTGTAATCGGAAAGAATTTGGAGAGGGTTTTTCCCTAACTTCCCATTTGTTTAGGAATGATTGATGGAGAGTCTGGAGGTGATTGATAATATTAGGGGTTAAGATTTTGAACCTTTTTTTTGCTTCTCCACCTAGACTTTGAGCAAACAATCTGAGTTTGACAGTTTCATCATCTATCTCACTTCTATCAAAATAGTCATTCATCTTGTCCACATGTTGCGAAGTAGTAGTAACACCATTGGCATCATATAATGGAATATTGCATTGATAGTCATGTGGTAGATTGACTAAAGGTAAAGTAAGGACTAAGGGAGCATACCATGTTTCCATGATAGGAGGTTGTAGAAAAAATGAGGGGTTTACAGGTGGAGGATGTAAGATGGGAGCAGGTTGGTGAAATGGAGTAGTTAGAACAGTTGGTGTATCGGTAACAGAAGTGGATGGACCAACAAGAGACTATTGAGCTGATATTGGATGAGAGAAACCAAAATTATGAAGGAAATGCAAATCAGGTGGGGTAGTTTCTCTGCTAACGGTTTTCTCACCACTATGTTGGGGTGAGTGTGAAGGCTCAAAGTCTATCTGATCAATATCATCAAGTGACCTAGCTATGAATGGGTTTCTTGAGTCAACTTGTGAATCTTGTAGAGTTGTAAAGTTTTCGGGAACATAAATAGCTCTATGGATTGGTCTGACAACAGTTGAAGTTTTAGACTTAGGAGACTTCCTAAGTATACTTTCTGGATTATCAACTATCTCAAGAGGATTTGGGTCAGGATAGTCTCTAGTATAAATTCTTATAGAAGCCACTATGTGGTTTTTTCGGACCCAATAATAAGAAAATTTCAACCAAGTATGACAATCTTTAGTCGGCTAACTTCTCTTTTAACAAGAAAAATTAATCCTCAAAGTTTCCTTAACTGATTTTGTATGATTTTATGATATTTAAAGGGTTTCCCAGTGGAGTCTTTAGGTCTATTCAGGATTGTGGAGTCACCAGGTGGAAATTTTTAGCCTTTTTTTTTTTTTAAAGGTAAAATGTTTTATGGTCCACCACCACTAATAAGGTTTGAATACCAATCTGAAATGTTTTTGGGTTTTTTTGAGTTTTTTACAGTCCTATGGATTATGCGAGTGTCCTAAATCTTTTTCAACACTTAGCTACGATGATGAGACAAACAGAGTTTACTCTTGTGGCTTAGCTACGTGATTTCTTCAAGGTTTGATAAGGGTCTATTAGAATCCTAAGAAGACTTAGATTGCCACTAATTAAGACAAGTCCTATCATGATTACCAACATGCTTGGTAGTGCTTGAAGAAAGCTACTTGTACTTTACTGAATACTGAGTGTTTATTTTTAAGGATTTTACTCAGATTTCCCCAGTATGGTCGCCAATATTTTAGGTCTCCGTAGCTTGCAAGATTGGAAAGTACAAATGCTGCAGAGCCTACATCAAAACCACTTTGGAATCTGAGGACCTAGCCATCCTAGATTCAAAGAGGGATCCCTCTATATATGTGTTTAAAGATATGATCTTTAAGGCTTCAAGTATGATTTTAGGCTAGTTATGAAGAACAAGGTTGTTTGTTTTGTTTGGTTGGGTAGGATAACATGAAGATGAAGGAAGTCTTTATGAAGGTTGAAGGTGTAAGTAAATTAAGGAGTGTTTCAATTGATAAGAAAAGCAAGGAACAACATCAATCCATTGGGCTATGGAGTCATAAGAGGATTTAATTGAATCAGCAAGGTTCAAGAGTGGTCCATGGGGCAATTCATCTATGTCAAAGGATCTCTTTAAGTTGATTTTATGGAATGAAACAGTAAGAAATGAATTGAAAGAAGTAAAACACATGAAGGAACAAAGAACATTCTAAGATCAGGTAAGTAATTTTAAACTAGCCTGCTTTCAACATATTCTCAAAGGAAAAACATTCATGATAAACATAAAAATTAGTCTAAGATCAGGTAAGTACTTTTAAACTAGTCTGCTTTCAAAATACTCTTAATGGAAATTTTCAAAGCAACTATTGCAAATAAACAAGAGGATAGGGCTAACCATAAACTTCTCTAGCTCAATCTTTAATTAGCAAACTTATCAAGAACATCCAAAGACAACATCTCAAGTTGTACTCAGAAAATATGGGCTTACCAACACTTCACTGATTATACTCTATTGAATCATCTTCAAATAAACAATTGGCAGAAAACATAAAGGATAAAGATTTTTCAGTGAGACTTAGGGTACTTCAAAAGTAAATTCTAATATATATCTGCTGTTATTTATCAAAGAAAAGTGGACAGAATGAAAACATAAAGAAAATTGACAATTAAAGTGAGAAACACATCACCATTGACATAGACCAGGATCCCATAAATCAGCTATTTGTATTTGATGTTAAAACCAGTTACAATCTTCAAGTCCAGTGGGTCTCTACAGCTACAAACTTCTCATCTCAACCTAGATGTCTTTAGTTACAAAACAAAGCTACAAAAACTTCACAAGCTATTTACATACAACAGATATCCAGAGACCAACCTCTAAACTATCTTCTACAAAAGTATTTATAGAAGAAAGAGGAGGTGGAGTGTAAGGAGGGTTCATTTGCTCATTTAACAAAGAGTAAGTGCTTCTCGGCCCTTGAGAGGCTCAATGGAGAATAGATGACATGTATTAACCCTTATTAATTGATTTTACATTAAATTTCATCAACCTTAGTTACTATTATTGAATTTGGGGGCTTTGGTAGGCTAGTCATAAATTCTGAGTTGTCTTTGGCAAAAGATCTCTGACTGTGCATTCATTGTGTATTATTTTGAGAAAATAAATCTGCAGGTGGCATTTTGAGGAGTAATAGCTTCGATGATGTGGCTTTCAGAGGCTCCTTTACTGATTTTATGCTTATTTGGTGGCTATAAACACTGCTTAAGCACTGATTATGCTTTTAAGACTGATTATGCCATTATAATCATCTCGGAGTCCTTAATCCTGATCTGCTGACTGTGTTCACCTTTTCACTGTGTTTTAACCTTAACACAACATGATTTAACCTTTTAATCCCTCAATCTGTGCTATATCTCTTTACTATCAGGGTTTTAATCCTTTGCAACTTTAATCTTTGTTGTTGATCCCTTTATTTATGCAGAAATCTTCAAACTGTGTATTAACCACCAAACTGTCGAATTCAATCTTTAGACTTCATTTTTTTTTAAATTCTTCGATCCTCACCTTCTGTCCTTACTATTTTTCCCTTTATCACTATGGACAGGGGATTCTTAGTGTGGTGGAGGGTTTCAAGGGCATGTGCAGTGATTATGCAGCACCATCCAATCCTGCAGATGAAACCAGGCAGCCTTTTACTTCATGTTTTAGCCTTCAAACATAGAGGGCCTTCGCTCTATCCCTTCACTAGTCGAGGACAAGGTTTCTGCCCTGAAAACCATGATAAAAACCTGCAAAAACAACGAAAAATGTTATAAAAACCCTGTGGGCCGGAAAAACTGCATACAGAGGCTGATGTGGAAGAGGATGAGCATGGGTGAAAGCAGTGAATATGCAGGTGAAGGGGTTCTACGGGAAAAACCTGCAAAAACAAGTTTAAATTTTAATTTCGGAGTGAAAACGGGCAAAGGCAGTTTGGAAATATCGTGAGCGATTATCACATGACAAATAAATGGTAAATGGTTTAAACATGTTTGAACGTGATTCCACACACTATGTAACACCTTCCTTTAGAAAACCGCCGGTATCGCGCTACTTTGGAGTGTTAAATTCTGGGCGCAGAAATTATGCGATATGCCGCCACAACCCTCGGATGAGGAGGATGAGATCCGATGGTGCGGATCAGGCGCGATGGAGAAAGTGTGCAGTGAGTTGTTTAAGTCGAGGCCAAGTGTCATCGTAAGATTGCAGGAGCGATTTGTGAAGTGGAGGGTGGGTCTGGAGGGAGGTTGGGTGACGAAATAAATGACGACCGTCGGATCTAATGAATCAGTGGTGGAGATTCATTTGTTGGGGTGAATGAATGGTAGGATTTGGGTGGAGGAAGGATAGGGGAAGAGGCATGATAGTCGTTGATCTTTAAAGATCAATGGTTGGGATTTTTTCGTAAAGTGTCAAGGAGAGGATAAAGGGAAAAGAGGAAAAGGGAGGAATGGAAAGGCAGGGGCTCCAAGGGTCAGGAAATTAGTGCGGGCTAATGGTCATATGGAGGGGAGATATGACCAGGGGCTATGGGAAAAGGGCTTATCACATCGGTGGAAAATTTATAAAGAAAAAGTGGGTTTATAAAAAGAAAAGGCCGATGTGATGAAGGGGCTAAAGGTTTTTAGCGCCAGGTCGTGGGATTTAGGTCACATGACAGAAAAGGGGGCTGGGGGTTAAGCTGGAAGGGGCTAAAGCCTGTGTTACAAAAGAAGAGTGCCTTTTAGGCCAACAAAAGGTTTTTTAGGGGTTTTTTAGCTTCCGATAGGAAACAAAAAGGGGTTTTTAAACCATAAAAAGGGTTTCATAGCTTAAAAAGGGATTTTGGGAAGTTTTAAGGATGATGAAGGGTAAATGAGAAGAAGAAAAGGAAATTTTCAGGGGAAAAAGAAGGTTGAATAAGGGAAAAAAATGAGTGAAAAAGGCTTTAGAACATGATGGTAAATGGCCTAAGAAAAGTCCTTTTTTTAATATCAACATGGCTCCTTGGTGGGTTTTTCTTAATGAAACAGCAGTGAAGATTACCTGCTGAGCTTGGACAACATCAGAAGGCTTCAAGAGTGAGAAATTTTCTATGAAAATGATCTCTTGAAGGCTCAGGACTTATTTTTAGCCATCATTTTCTCTGACAAAATTTGCTGATGGCTTACAAAATGTATTTGTGGAAAGACCAAATACACTAACAATAGTGTAAAACATATGTTTTTTAACCAGAATTTCATCATTATGAGGCCCAACATAAAATTTAACACTTATACTTAGGAAAAAAGCACTTTTGGGGGTTTTTGGGTATTTTTCTATGAAAGGGGAATTAGTCAAGGGGATTTTACTTTTCCTAGGTAAAATGTGTTTTAAACTTAGGAAAAGGGGATTTTGTAAACGAAAATGAATGAAGTAAGGAGGAAAAGGGATTGTTATGAAGGAGAAGGGTTTTTATGAGGCGAATTCTAATAACTTAGTGCCAATCAATCATTAAGCCATGGGTCCAGTCCCAACAAACATCAGACAAATTCTCTAAGCCCTTATGGCTGAAGGATTTAGTACTGGAACACTTTGTGGGGAGGGAAATTAGTAATATTTCAATTGATGTTTATCCATGTCTTGTGAAACTATTTTCTTCCTACCCATAATTTATTCTACCATTTTTTCCTTTATTTGCATGAGTGCATTTGAGCTTGCAAACCCTTATTCATTTTTCTTTTTAAAATAGGAAACTATCTAATTCTAACCTTATTTCATCCAAGGGCTCAGATTAAATTGTTGAGCTCCTTATTATTCTCTATTTAACTAGTGATCTACCAATAACTGTTTGGCTAGATCTCTATTCTCTATCTAACAACATGAAATTTAAAGCATGAGAGGTTAAGTTTAAGCTGTTTGACCCTCATGGATTGTGGCATTTTAACAAGCTGCACACAATCTGATTTGCAAAAAGTAAACTAAAGTACTAGCATTTAAACTTGCAACACTTTCATGATCTATTTTTTATGGGGTTCATATTTAATATTCTTTTTTGATCTTTGTTTCTTTTTGTCCTTTGATTGTTCTTTTACAACCTACCCTCTTTTCATTTTTTAAATATGGGAAGACATTTGTAGAAAGCAAAGGTATGTACAATATTTCTAGATTTACATGATCAATTCATAATTATGAATCCTATTATTATAGGACCCTAACATACTTTATGTTTTAACTTTCATGCTTTTACTCATGCATCTAATCATGACCTAATTATTTTTGTAAATGCACTATTTTGCAGCAAGGAGGAGAAAGCGTTGAGGTGGTTTAGGAATCTCTTGAACTCATGGGTGCAGGGAAGAGGGTGTGTGGATGGTTTTGGAAGGTCTGGATGAGCTAGATGATGGTTTCTTAGCTCAAGGAGAGGTCGACTAGTGCTGTTATAGGTTTCCTCTAGTGCTCCAGGAAAGTCCTGAATTGCTACAGGAAACAATATGAGGGAAATCTAAGGCAAAAAAAGGTGGAGAAAAGCACATGGGAGGTGGAATGAAGGTGTGCTTGTATGAATGGAAGGTGGCCAACCACTTGATCAATATAAAAACCTCTTGAGAAGCCCATCTTGAACTTCTAGGGTTTCTCATTGTGTGAAGGTGAAAATCTGAAAAACAAGGTTGATGGTTGATGCAGGGGCATCCGGATAGATTTGAATTAAGTCAAATCTGAAGCTGGGTATCCGAACGGTCACATGAAATTGGGGAAATTTTTTGCTAAAACCGATGTTGAATTTATGTAACTGATTAATAATTAACAATCTGCCATGTGTGCGAGTAGAAGACCAAGAGTTTCTTTGAGCCATTCGGAGAGATTTTGTGGATCTCAACCGATTATTTGAAATTTCTATATAATAGCACATTTGTAATATGTGAGGGCAGCGAATGTGATGTAGAGGTTTGAAGAATTTGGCTTAAGGCTGAAACGCCTTAACTTGTAACTGAGTTTGTACATAATAGAATTTCTTTGTGTGTTGATTTCTGCTTTAATCATAGTTCAGATTTTCTGTGTTGAGTTATGGGTTTTTATAGTTAATTTTATGAGTGGATGAAATTATGCTTCCCACATGCATTTCAATCTACATTCTCTGTGTATAAATGAAATGCGCATTTATCTTGTATGTATAAGGTTCTGGCCTTTCAAAATCCACTATAGATTGATATAGATCTGTATAAAAAAGAGCTAAATGGGAATCGAGAATTCTGTGTGAAGGGGGATTTCACCCTTCAAAATCTCATTCAGTTCATATACACTCTGCAGAATTCGAATCATCAATTCTGTGCGAAGGGGAAATTATATGTTTTAACCTCCTATGTGAAGAAAGTGGAAGAAATCAAGGTAACCTCAATTCTGGGCTTAAGTTGAATAGAACTCTGTTTTACAATTCGGTGAAGATCGACCTGCTGACTGACCATGTTACTAGTTGTGCGCAGTTAAGGAGGTATGGAAAACATTTAATTCATTTTTAAAGATTTATTTTATAAGTGAGATCTGAATATTGGGGGCGTGGGCCTTTGGGAGTTCAATGTTATTCAAGGAATTAAATTAGTCACTCGATTGGGTTAATATCATAAGCTCAAAGTTCCGATATTTATTCAAAGGCTTTGAAATATCTATTCATGGTATTTCAATACTGTAATCTAGAAAGTTAATCTTCATTTACAATTCAATGTATTATACTTCCAAGGGAGTTTAAGTTTGATTTTAAATGAATTTGATTCCAAGGATTATAGCATGAGAGGCTCGGTTTGATTTTTGATGAACTTCTTCGGAAGTTTTAACCAAATTAATGTTAAGGGTTCAAGATGAAGGCCAACAGGTGTTTTCAAATGCATTGAAGTGGCGTAGTGGAAAAAGAGTGGGCCTATAACACACAAGTCCCAAGATCAAAAGTTCATTTTTATGAACCAACAGTTTGATACACTTTGAGTTTTCAGGCTCATTTTGTTTAATGAAAGGGAAACCTGCTCGTAGTGGGTTTCGCTCTTCATCAAGTGGTATCAGAGGGGGAAAATGATTTCCTGTGGAGAAGGAGTTTGCATACAGAGGAAGAAGAGGCACACTTTTGTGAAGTTTTGTGAAGTTTGTGATTTTCATGTTTTGTGAAGGTATTAGCAGAGGAAGGGGAGAAGATTGCAACAGCCTAGAGCAAGAGTGCTCAAATGGTTCCACAGGAGCGAACCAAAGAGATGCCAAAAGATGGAGCTCAGGAGAGAAGCTTGGTGAGGTATCTGGTAAGAAGGAGGACTTGCTATTGTAGAGGTTTTGTTGCAACTCACAGAGGACAATTTCACAGAGGATGCAGATGAGAATTGTTCAAGCATGATGTTGCAGGAAGATCACAAGGAGCAGTTCCACCAATGACGTGGGTATAACTTCTGACAGTTGTAGAAGACATATGACCAGGAGGTCTTAAATTTTTGTGCCTCGAGAGTCTGATGCAGGGGCATCCGGACAGATTTGAATTAAGTCGAATCTGAAGCTGGGTATGCGAACGATCACACAAAATTGGGGAAAATTTTTGTTAAAACCGATGCTGAATTTATGTAACTGATTAATAATTAACGATCTGCCATGTGCGTGAGTAGAATACCAAGAGTTTCTTTGAGCAATTCAGAGAGATTTTGTGGATCTCAACTGATTCTTTGAAATTTCTATATAATAGAAAATTTGTAATGTGTGAAGGCGGCGAATGTGATGTAGAGGTTTTAAGAATTTGGATTAAGGCTGAAACGCCTTAAATTGTAAATGATTTTTGTACATAATATAATTTCTCTGTGTGTTGATTTCTGCTTTAATCATAGTCCATATTTTCTGTGTTGAGTTATGGGTTTTTATAGTTAATTTTATGAGTGGATGAAATTATTCTTCCCGCACGCACTTTAATCTACATTCTCTTTGTATAAATGAAATGCGCATTTATCCTGTATGTATACGGTTCTGTCCTTTCAAAATCCACTGTAGATTGATATAGATCTGTATAAAAAAGAGATGAATGGGAATCAATAATTCTGTGTGAAGGGGGATTTCACCCTTCGAAATATCATTTGGTTCATATACACTCTGCAGAATTCGAATCATCAATTATGTGTGAAGGGGAAATTATATGTGTTAACCTCTTGTGTGAAGAAAGTGGAAGAAATCAAAGTAACCTCGATTCTGGGCTTGAGTTGAATAGAACTCTGTTTTACAATTCGGTGAAGATCGACCTGCTGACTGATCACGTTACTAGTTGCGCACAGTTAAGGAGGTATGGACAGAATTTGTCCAGATGATGGGTCTTGTTCTAGACCCGAAATGTTGACACAAAAATGTTCACTGTGGAGATTCTGAACCCAGAAACTCTAAACTCTCACCACAGAAATCTGAAATCTACAGCATTTAATTCATCGTTAAATATTTATTTTATAAGTGAGATCTGAATATTGGAGGTGTGGGCCTTTAAGAGTTCAATGTTATTCAAGGAATTAAATTAGTCACTCGATTGGGTTAATATCATAAGCTCAAAGTTATGATATTTGTTCAAAGGCTTTGAAATATTTATTCATAGTATTTCATTACTATGATCTGGAAATTTAATCTTCATTTACAAGTCAACATATTATACTTCCAAGGGAGTTTAAGTTTGATTTTAAATGAATTTGATTCCAAGGATTATAGCATGAGAGGCTCAGTTTTATTTTTGATGAACTGCTTCTGAATTTTTAACCAAAGTAATGTTAAGGGTTCAAGATGAAGGACATCAGGTGTTTACAAATGCATTGAAGTAGCGCAGTGGAAACAGAGTGGGCCTATAACCCACAGGTCCCAAGATCGAAAGTTCATTTTTATGAACCAGTAGTTTGATACACTTTGAGTTTTCAGGCTCATTTTGTTTAATGAAAGGGAAACTTGCTTGTAGCGGGTTTCGCTCTTCAAGAATGGTGATTTTGATGGAAAAAATGTTGATTATGGGTGAGAAATGAAGCTATGGGTGCTAGTGAAGTCCTCCTTTGTTGTGTTACTTTAACCTACAAGAAAACTACCTGTTCATGCAAGGAACATTGGAAAATTTATGATGAAGGAAATGGAAAATATGAGTTGAATTTGGAAAGAAAACCTACATTAGAATTCACATAGAAATCTAACTCAGTATTGTAGACATGTTCATGACACTATAGCAACCTAAATATTATTTCCAAGAAATCATAAAATAAAGAGAAAATTTGGCCTATGGGGAAGGTCTGCCCTCCTCAAGCCGCAATGGAAGAGATGAGAGAGGGAGGCTTGACAAAAAGTTTTCTAAGTTTAAAAAATATTATACTAACATTTATGCAATATTAACCACAACAATGACAAATGGAAGCAAACTAAAAACGATGAATTAGAATGTAAGAAAAATAGCTAAAAACTCATAAAGAAAACGAGCTACAATGACATAAAAATGAGCATGAATACAGAAGAGAGACTAGGTCCAATGGATTAGGCCCTAACCCACAAGCGTAGCCCTCTAAAACTAAATCACTGAAGGAAAATCCAGATACTCATCTTATTGTAGAAAATAGTCTCATTACATAATCATAAAAGTCTCAAAAACCTATTACAAGAGCTAAGAGTCTATTCGATTCCTTCAAATTTTGAATCCTAATGAGATCTTGCTCAGCCCATTTAACCTAGAGGGTAGCTAGAAACAACTCCCTAAAAATTAGGTGATGTATCCTCATTGACTGCAAGAGATGTCGAGCTTTGGTGCACTTGAACTCCCACTTTCTTTGCTTCCTTTGATTTGGATTTGTTGGAGGGAATATCGAGGATCACTTGACTACCTTTGGGAGTTAAGGAGGTGGGAAATCCCCTTACAATCTCTCCTTATTGTCTACTCCAAGATTTAATTGCAAAATCTTCATAAAAAGTGCAATATCTCCGGGATTATCTTGCATTTAACTCATGTTAGGCATTCAAGGTATGACAAGCCTTAATGACCATCTACACTACAAACATAAGACCATAATATAATTTAAATGTGAGAAAGAGAGACTTAATAAGGATAAAAATGTGACAATTAACCCCTCCAATTATACCTAATGGTGGAGCTCATCATCACCCCCCTACCAAATGGTTTCTCATCCTCTGAGAAACTTATTCCTCCTTCTACATTTCTTTCAATGATTTAATGTACCCCCTGACTTCCCAAGGAAGAAGTTTGGGAGTCCCTTCAGGAGGGTAAATGCCATCATTCTTTTCTTCTTCCCCCCATTCTCTGTTCTGCTCATCTTGGTCTTTTTCATCACTTAGTCCCACTAGCAAGGGTGGACCGAGTTTCAAACCAAGTCACTGAATCTTCCTGGGTTGCATGGCCCTCTTGTATAGTGTTTCTCTTTCTAGGGCACCTCTCAATCTCTCTGGGTTGTGGTATTCCATGTTTCTAAGACTGTGAGGGAGGATGTTCCATCTCCTTTTACTAGCCAATATAAATTCATCTCCCAAAAACCTAGAAACATCATAAAAATGAGTCATGGATTGAGCTTGTGTGCTGAGGTACTTTTATGCAAGTGTAACATCCTTTTCTATCTTGAGATGGTTGTTGATGACTCCCCTAGGGCTGAATAGTTCTTCCCTAATGTGTAGAGCCTCCATGTTTTCTCTCCGCATGACCCTCATTCTTGTTCTCTGGCTTCCTCATTAGCCATACAAGAGGATAATTCCATTAAATGCATGTATCCCATTCTAGGATTAGGGTCCCAAATGTTCAATTTTGTCAAGAAAATATTGTGCATGTAGAATTCTACCATTTTTTCCTTGTCTGCCATAATTGACTGGTTGCAAAAGTAAAGAATTGTCTGCAATTATGAAAGGGTAAGGATCCATGAGAGGCTACTCTCCTGATTTTAAATAGGAGCCACTATTATTTGAGGTAGATTCCATATGAATCTGATGGGTATCTATGTTGGATGGCCTCCATGCACAAATCTTCCATGGTGGTCATTTTTTTGTCTTTTTGTTGAAGTTGAACATGCAATATTTCATTCTCTTCTTGGTCCTTCCAAAGCTGCTCTTTCAACATGGATTCTATGATCCTAGCATCATACAAATCCCTTCCCAACTTAGTTACTTTTTCCTCCATGACCCCTATGTCATGCATACCTTTGGTTGTAGCAATCTTCATCCAATGATGAGTGTGTGCCCTCTCTTATTCCAACTGATAGAAAAAAGGTAATGTAAACTTCTGAGGAATCAATCTTCCCTCTTCAATATATGTATAATAGGAGCTAAGATTTGGCTGAGGGCTAGGATGTGACACTACTGATACATCTTTGAGGATAGGTTTTGGTGAGGTAGGCTCCTCCTTGTCATGTTTTACTTCCCCCCCCCCCCTTTTGCATCTTACCCTTCTTCTTGTGCCTTTTCCTCAACTTATTGGGCCTCTTACCCATCCATGGTTGTCTTTTATCACTCATCCAAGGTTTATTTCTATGATTTTGGGCATGTTGGAGTTTCCTGTAGAAAATACAGAGTTTCCTATAGCAAACTTTATTTTTCCTTTTGAAAACCCTCTCTTGTTGACCCTGTTGAATGCCTTCTTTTGTAGGTCACAAGTGTCCTCAAAGATGAGGTGACCTCTTGAACATTTCCTTCTTCTATCCTTATTTCATCATCCTTCCTGGGTGATTCATCAATGGAAATAGGGATTTTAGTTAGTCTCTATGGTTTCTGTTGCCTCACCCTTTAGCTCTTCCTAGTCCTGAAATACATGGGTGTTTGTCTCTTCCTCTCTTCTTTCACTGGTGGGCTCAAAGAAGCAAGGGTAGCAACCACTTCCTGATCTGTTATTTTTGGTGATATGTTGGTGTTTTGAGGGGAGGTATCACTTCCTAGCATATGGTCAAATATTTTCTTCTTCTATGTATTTTCTTCCTTCTTTCCCTCAATCTCTTCCTTCCTTGTTTAATATCTCTTTGGTTTTTGTTTGGACCTCTGTCTCTTCCTTTTCTTCCAAATATTCAACCTCCTCTTCTTCTTCTTCTACCTCCCTCTCTCTAATACTAGAGGCAGTGGTTTTTCATGTTTTGGGTGGCTATGCAGCCTTCCCTATCCATGTCTATGAATGAGGACCAAGACACAGGAAGGTTTAATATTCTCATAGCATCACTAACTATAATTTTTATAGGGCCATGATGAGCCAAATGATGGTATTTCCTTTCCCATGCCTTTTTTCTCATGTTTGTTATTGATTTCAAGAGGAAATTAGGAATTCTCAATCTTTGTTCTGGAAATATTTCTCCTTGAAATCTAAGCTCATTCAACAACCTGAAATGGTATCCATAGACTACATTAATTCTGCCTTCATAGGAAATTGATTTCATGATATGGAAGGCTACTTCATCCTAGTGATATGTAAGTCTTTCTCTCCTTGTTACACCATTTTTTGGTCATCTAACCTATTATCATTAGATGAACCCAAGTACACCATGTAAGACCAATTTTACCCTAAGTAAAATTGCTTTCACTATGTGAAATAACTTAGTAAAACACCTTTATTAAGTTGTTTATGGTCTAAATAGGAAACCCCAAAAGGAAATAATAAAAAAATCTATATTTATTTATATTTCCTGGTCATATTTAACCCAAAACAAGGAAATCAATTAAATAAATCCTTATTTATTTTATTATTTCCTAGGAATAAGTTATTTAAATCCTATTTAAATAATATTCCTAGTTAAATTTGACTAAATCATTTATAAATAATTAAATAAATAATAATTTATTTAATTATATTCCCACCATTTCCTTAAAATAATAAATAAATCATTTATTTATTTATTATTTATAAATAAAGGAATTGACCCAAGTCAAAAAATCCTTTTCCCTCCAACAAATATAATAAAATATTCCTAAAGGGTGGTTCTAGAATTTGATTAATAATATTTTATTCATGCACCAAGTTCTAGATCGCCTTAATATTTTGTTATAAATAGAAGGGTTTTCCCCATTCATTAGTCACCTTTGATTGCATTAGATCACTCTGGATCTATACACTTGGTCACATTTCTCCATTTTGTCTTGCGAGCTCCCATTGCGTTCTATGTTTGTCTGGGTTTTCTACACCAACAAGAGATGAATTTCAGATTTGAAATGCTGAGGACTTTTAAGAACCCATCCCATTGAGGAGAATTGGAAAACACCTTTCTTGTTTTCCTCTCAGGTGCCCCCTTTTAATATAAAAAATTCTTTCAAATACATCGTTCTTAGAGTCTTGTCTATTGGATGCATGGAGCCACATTTTATTCTTACTGCTTAATATCTTTTATGCTTAGATCTGGATTTGTGCAGCATTATTTGGATCAACTAAATGCAGAATTAAAGATATTGGCAACCATAATTGATGTTAGGGCTATTTGTTATGCGTAGCTAAAGTGGTCTTTTACGACAAAAGATTCATACTAACACTCCTCACTCCATTATTGTCCTCAATGTATTCTTCTCTTGGAAGAAAGAATATTTTCTTGGCTGTAGTGCTTTGCATCCTTTCTATAATCCACTTAACTCCTAAGGGAAAAGTGGTGATTTTGCTGATTACTTCAAGTGAAAGTGTGATGGCTAGGACCCTATCCACAATGGTGGTTATCTCCTCTAAGTTGATTTCATAGCCACTGCAAACTCTCGAGCTATATTGTCATCGAAACCCTTCAGAATCTTGAAGAAACCTAGCCATTGGTGGTTCCTGAAAATCTCCATTACTTGAGGTTGTTGTATTATTCTCTTAATATCAATGGGCTCCCTTATGTTAAAATGACCTCCCATTTTTATGGATGTGATAGGAATGTGGTAAAATGGTTTTTGTTTGAGAGTTACTTCTGAATAGGTCTTCGATATTTTGGTCTCAAACAAATTCAAATTTTCACCATTTAATTTTCAAATTATAACTGATTATCTGTAAATTTCATAGAGAAAATGAAATTCTGGAGGGCGGAAACCACTTACCTCTGTCCTCTAGTCTTTTTTCTTGGGATACAGTGACCCTAGGAAGTAATTTCACCCAAAGGTGACACTTGTTTTCTCTCTATATCCTCGTTGATCTTCCTGTGTAGTTTCTTGTATCATGATGGTGCATGAAATCTTAGACTCGATGCTCCTATCTCTGATGGCTCCTCTGACTTATTTTGTTCCCACTGCTCTCAAAATTCTCAGTAGAGTTGGTATAATGAGGCGGAACTTACCATTATGGCCTTTTTAACCAAATTTGGAGCAGGGTGCTCACTTGAACTTAACATGATTTTTCCTCTTTGAGACGGTTGGTCCCACTGCAGTTAATAATTTACCCAGCCTCATCATCACCTCCTTGTCCTTATTCACTTACCCTTGACTGATTTTACTTGCCCAGGTGGCATGTACACTTTACTTTTCATTCATTTTAACTTACAAAGGTGGCCAAGTTGACTGGACACATTTTCGCCTTTTAAGTCTCTAAACCTGGACATTAAACTATTTCCATCATTATGAATACATAGTGAAAGGTGAAGGGCCATACCTAAGCCTACCTGGTGCTGGTGTGTTGGAGAAATGATGTGGTGCAAGGAGCTAGATTTTGGGGTTGTAGACATGATGTTCCTCTTGTTGTATTTTTATTTTTATTTTATTTTATGAGTGAGCAGCTTGTTTTTTGAGTGAGCTCATTTTATTTGTCTTTTCTTATTGCAAGTGCTACAAGGAGGTCCTTAGGTTCCTTGGATAGTGTTTTCATTCTCCTATAGTATGCTAGTGGTCCTTTGAATCCATCCTCTTGTTGAGTCTCAAATCTGCATCTTTTCCATACATCTTCCTAGACCTTTTTCATCCACCTGAACCTTCCAAGTTGTCAATATCATTGTATATTAATTGCAAAAGAGAATCTAACATGGTTTTTAATTATATTTTTGTGTCTGCTGTTTGATTTAGATTTTGCTCATTTAGCTGCGGAATCTTGCCACTTTCCACAGCTGCTGCAAATTTCTGCAGCCATTTTGTGAAACTCTATGTTACAGGTGTCTTCAGGAGAAACGAGCTACATGGGCAAGTCAGAAATGATGTGGACATGGATCATGTCCTATTGGCTCTAGCAAATTCATCTAGGGAGGCTGCAGTCAAAGGTGGCCAAATGGAAGTCAACCGTAGAGTTCCACGGTGACAGGACTCTGTTTCGTGTCACGTGGAGATCTATATGGCTGTTTCTGAATTACGGAAGACAAATCGACATCTGTACATGGCCCCATAGCCGAATTCAAACATCCACTCCTCATAGATTTACTCTCCAATGCGGCCATGATCCTAGATCTTTAGACGTAATGGTTTATGTGTTCTCCATCAGCATAAACTTCAGGGAATTAGTTATATTTCCTTTGTTATAAATAACGCGTTTGCATACGCATATTGGATTAGTCTCTGTTAGTTTTTATTAGTCTACTCTGTAATGTAATTACGTTGCCACTGTGTCGTAATATCACCTTTCTGTTATGACTGCATTTTAATATAAGAAGACTCTGTTTCCAAACGTAATTCGTACTTGAAGATTGTTGCCAAGGCTGGTGTAGAGGGCCCCTGCACTCGCCAAGGTTCTGTGCATTATTGCATAGTTCTTGTTTTATTTCTTTAAAGCTCATTGTGCCATAATCCATTCACATGTTTATACATTGCATCTTTCATGGTATATATGCTTCATTTATGTTTATAATCTTTCATGCTTTCCATTTTACTTCTGTCTTTCATGTTTTATGTTATTGTTAACTGATCAGTGTTCTTGTTTCAGGTTATAAATAGGCAGCCCGTGCATTTGCATAACTTTTTGACTAATGACATGGAATTAATATTGTTCTGCTGCTAATTTACTTTTCTTAGTTTCTGTTTAATTTCAGTACTGCTTTGTTTATTTCAGTCTTGCACATTTGTTTCAGTAGTTAGATTTAGACATATCAAATCGTCTACAACATCTTCGCTGTTCAAAGCCACAACCGGACTGGGAGGAAAGAGGGACGGAATTATGGATGTGTAGTTTGATATTAGTTTCCTTTCTGCAAGTTAGATATATTAAATTGCTCATAACATCTTCAGTTGCCTCCGAAAGCCACAGCTGGACTGATGGTGAGGGATTGAATTATGGATGTGTAGTTTGATATTAGTTTGCTTTCTGCAAGTTAAATATATTAAATTTCTCATGACATCTTCAGTTACCTTCGAAAGCCACAGCTGGACTGATGGTGAGGGATTGAATTATGAATGTGTAGTTTGGTATTAGTTTACTTTTTGCAAGTTAGATATCAGGTTACTCAAGTTGTTTATGGTTACCTCCGAAAATCATAGCTGGACTAATGATGAGGGATCAGAAGATAAGTTGATGTAATTTGATTTAGATTTACTTTGTTGCAACTTTTGGATCTCTTTCAGTATAGTTTCTTTTGTGTTTAGACAGCAGCAAGGATAGTTTGGTTTTCATGCTCAATAGTTCACTGTTTGATTTATTAGACTAGCAACACATTTTTATTTCAGCAGCACATTTTCATTTCCTTTCAAGTTTTTTCATTGTATGTTTCAAATTCATTTTTAAGTTTCAAATTTGGTAAATCATTATAGAGGATATCATTTCCTTGAACAATCATAACCATACTTGTTTTTATTTTAGAATTTCCATCTCACATTAGAAAACCAAAAACGACAAAAAGTTAAGAAATAGGTTATCTTGCACATATAGTGCGCCACACTTCATCAGCTTACGAATCCCAGATTGACAAATTAAATGCAGCAATTTAGGACACACTAAATTGACCAAACACCTCTTCAAATAATCTTCAGTTTTTGTCCTTGCTATGTCATACACAAAATTGCTACAGGAAACTTTCCAAATTCCTGTAGCAACCTTCTTTCCGCTTCTTCAGGCTCTAGATCACTTAGGGATGAAGTGAAATGGTTTATGTAGGTTAGGGATGGAGTGATGGAATGATTGGAGTGATGGAGAAGTAAGGGTAGAGGTTCATGCCAAGGTATAAATGATTTAGCTGCTAGTGGTGCAACATAGGGTTTAGGGAGTCAATCTTTGTGGAGGGAGTGAAGTGAGGGTTAGGAGTGGTAGGTATAGGGAAAAAATAAATTATCATGCTCTTTTTGAAGTGTAGAAACATTTGAGATATATTTTTTCCTTATAAATAAGTTTCCCGTAACATTTACAGGGTTTCATGTAGTGCTACAGGAATAATGTAGATGCTAGACTTTCATGTCGCAATTACAGTCAGGGAAACAAAATTGAATTTTCTGCCTACCTGCGAGGTGAAATGAATGAATGGGTGCATGTTGGAGTGGTTCATGGAGTGTGTAAGAAAAGAAGAGTGATAAGTGAGGAAAAAATAATCCTCGGTATCCAAAAACCATCTTTGATGAATAACCTGCACAACAAAAAAATGAGTGCATAGGTATTATCTTTCTATTTTTCCTTTTGTTTCTTTCCTCTCTTCTTTTTTCTTCTCTCTTTTTTTTTTGAAGGCAAGCGGCTACCTCCATAGATGTTTTCAACTCACAAACCTGCCTTGGGTACCTCCAGGAGGTTTTCACCCAAGGATCTTTTATTTTTTTATTTTTCTTTTCTTCTTCTTTTTTTGCTCCAGGATTTCCTCATGGAGGTTTTCAACCTTGGAGTTGGCCTTGGGTTCCTCAAATAGGTTTTCACCCATGCCTCTTTATTTTTATTTCTTTTTCTTTTTTCTAGGAGGGGGACCACTAGAAAATATGGAGTGTCCCATGACATACACCTCCCCTTTTATGGAATTTATAAATTCAGCCCCAGAAAGGGGATTTTTGTAACCTTTAAGCCTGTAACCATTGAAAAGTAGGGGAATCTCCTCCTCATCTATGGTTCTGATCTGAACTGCACCATTATAATAACATTTGTCAACTTTGTAGGGTCCCATCCATCTTGTCATCAATCTTCTTTTTAAATCCTTGAACCTTGAGTCATACAACAGTGCCCAATATCCTTCTTGAAAGGTATTCTCCTTAATGTGTTTGTCATGCCAGACCTTCCTTTGTAGCTGAATCAATTTTGTGTGAATGAGTGCTTGCATCCTAAACTCATCCAATCCATTTAATTGTAGCAAACTTTCTTGTAGGGCATTTTATATATCTAGGTCTAACTCAACTACAATCCTTAAGGTGTTGAAATCAAATTCAATAGAAAGCAGAGCTTTCTTCCCATAGACCAAGTCATAAGGAGCGAACCCTATTGTTGTTTTCCATGTAGTGTTGTAGGCCCAAGTAGCTTCCACCAATCTGTCCGCCCAATGTTTTCTATTGCTTCTCACAACCTTGGTGATGATATTCACCAAGACTTTGTTGGTCAGTTCCACTTGGCCATTTTCTTGAGGGTGGTAGGCAGTGGAATTCTTATGCTTTATCTTGTGCCTCCTCAAAATATTATCAATGAGATGAGATTCGAATTGTGACCCCTTATCACTGACTACCTCTATTGCTACCTTCTCCTCGATTTCTATCTTTACATATTTTGTTTCAGCCCACTTTGTCAAGTAGTCATTGCAGACTATGATATGCTTTTTCTGGCTAGATGGTGGATCAATGGGTCCAATGAATTCCATGCCCCACTTGTCGAATGGATCAAGAGCCACTTAAGCGTGCAAAGGAATCTCATCCCTTTGTGTATGTTTCCCCATCCCTTGGCACCGGTCACACCTACTAGTGTATCTTATGGCATCATGGTAAAGGGTAGGCCAATAGTAACCTACTTGCAAAACTTTGAAGTCTATCCTTTTCGCAGTTGCTAGCTCCTGAATTGGACCCCGGGCTGAAAAGGGAAAAATAGGGTAACAAACTAAACCACGCTCAACCTCGTAGCTAGCCCTACAAGGACAGGAGAGGGCTCTCTCCATAAAAATAGATATTTAATAAAACACAACAGTGGACTAATATTAGGCTAGGTAAAATGATGGGAAAAATGTTTTAATAAAATAAAAGAATTAATTCCAGGGATGTGCGGGATATAAAAAGGACAGTTGGAGCTAAGAATTAAATCAGGACACAGGGTATTTCATGGGGCAAGATAGGAAGGAAAATTAGCAATTAAAAATTAAATAAGGATGGGATGGAAAGGCTGGTGAGGAGCTGAAAAGGGCACGATCGATGGATCCTTTTCAAACAAAAGAAAGACAAAACACAGAATATGATTTTTTTCCCAAGGCAGGGCATAAAAAAAGGATCCTACCTTTCTATCTTGAAAGAATTCAAAAGAAATGTTTATGGATGAATGGAACACATAACAATTTACATATGAAACAAATGAGAAAAACAAATGTTAAATCTCATACCACATGGATCCCACAAATCAGAGCTGCATCTCTTATTAATCCCTGTCAAACTGTACAATGGAGTGCAAAATTTTCTTCCACACTATTCCCCTACTGCTGAATTGAAGAACTTAGACCTATGATTTACAATTACAATAAATAAGTTGAATTGTGGGAACATGGATCCACAGAAAAAGGGAGCTTTTCTGATAGCTCAAAAACTGAAGTAAAATCATAGGAAAGAAATACAACAATCTGCCCCTAAAAATAAGGGACAACATTACATCTGACCACTTAGAGATTTCGTTGTTATGCTGTATGAAGGAAAAATAGGCAATCCGAAAGAAAATTTCCTACTTTGCTGCTGTTGTAACAATCTTTGCTTATTTTAGCTCTCAACCTTTAGTTGTCGCTTTGCTTTCCTTTACTTGTTCGGAGAAAACTGACTTCTTTAAATAAAATGTTTTTAAAAATAAAATTGAAATGAAATTATATGCTTTTTGAAGGGAAAATTTAATTTTTTAAATGGATAGGAGCGGAGGAAAGGAGGCGGGACCCACACCGCAATCAAAATCGGAAGGGGTGGAAGGGGAAATATAATCATATAATAAAACATTTGAAAATATGCATCGTGCTGGTGCCAATCGCAAGTGCCAATTGCAAGTGCCAATCACAATCGGGATCGAGGAGAGGGGAAGGCACATGGGAAGTAACATGAAGTCCGATGCGATGGGAGAAAGGCCTTTGTAGAATAAATTAAAAAAAAAAAATTAATCCAATAAAGGGGAAAAAGTTTATTATAATGAACGGGCGGAAGACTTGAGTGGTGGGCCAGAGGGCCAATTAGGATCAGGGATCGGAAGGAGGGAGAGATTTCACATATTAAATTGTTGATTTTCGATGGCCCGATTAGCTGTGGGCCGTCGGATCGACGGGAGCAGATCGATGGCTATGGGGTGGTTAGTAGTTTGGAATTGGGGTAGGGCTTTAGGAAGTGCTGATGAGAATGCTTCGATCAGCTGTGAGCCATCAGATCAAAAGGCAAGATCGACGGTTGTGATGTTAATCGGAGATTTGGCCATCGGGGGTAGGCCATCCGGAGTCACAATCGCATCAAATTTTTTTGAACAACGGGTCAATCGGGGCACTTGTGTTGATACTGCGATGCGATCAGGGAAATAACTTAAGGCGGCGGGTTTTAAATATAAGTTCGATTTATATTGAAATGTTTCAAAAGCATGGAGGGGAAGTGGTTTGGGAACGGATTAATGTATTAATGCAATTTTGCCATTGGAAAGGGGAAAAGGGATTTTTAGGGGGAATATTAAACTTTGAACACAAAATTAAGGGGAAAAATGAGAAATAGGGATTATATGAGAACATAGGGAATTTTACTTCACTTAAGCATAAATTTCAATCCGGAAGTCAATTTTACGAGTACAGTATACCGTTGGAAAGCTCTTTCTGGGATTTTTTTGATGGATCTACTTGGAAGATATTTTGGCACCGAACATGCTATGAAAAAATCCTCTGAAGGCAGGATGATGACTTTGTGGAGATGGCAGCTTCTGAGTTGTGACTTATTACACATGATGATATAGAATTACATAATGAATAATAATAAAGGAAAAAAATCACGTTTTCACCTCAAAACATGGTTTTGAGGTGAAAATTACATCAAGCTGAATAAAATGTCTCTTTGATCTTCTAGGTGTTGTGGGATTGATCTCTTTGAGACCCATCCTATGACCTACTGATATGATTTTGAGAATGAAAGTGACTAATGACTGAAGACCATAGAGAGGAAAATCAGCTAGTACCTCATGAGGGAAAACTGATAAAAAATTACTACCATCAATGAATCCATGACCTAGAAAAATGGTGAAATTTATTTGGTATGAGACACCTAATATGCAAATGCAAAAGAGCAGGTTTGATCACTGATGGCAGTATGACTAGAATGACACTAACATTGGCTCCAATGGGGATGGTTGCTCCTTGGAGGTGCCAAGAACACCGTAGACCAAGTAGCCTTATCCGTTGGGCATGGAGTCAAAAATACTGAAAGCTGACACAAATGAAAATTGTCTCTGACTCAAGACTAAGACTAAAATAAAATCAAACCATACACATGTCATCCAAGTTTTATAGCCTTCACCTCGGGCCCCAAACTTGAGTGACTGTGCATTTTGAACTTTGATAAAAAATAACATGGTATATACAATGATGATGAGATAGATTTTGATCCCTATCTTGAACAATTGTAGTGCTTCAATAGCCTACTATTTATTGCTCCACTCGGACAATCCTGGCCATCCATTTCTGAAAGCAAGAAGGCATTATGTCCCCTGTATGTTGTAATTCTGTATGGTCTCTTCCAAAGGTTGTCAAACTTACCGTGCTTCCCTTTGTCTTCATTTATTGCATCCCATTTCAACACTACATCATCTAGCTGAAACTTTTCTACTTTTGTCTTCCTGTCATAGATCTTTTTAATCTTGTCCTGCAATTGACTCGCTTTCTGTGACACTTCTTCTCTTGTTTATTGAAGGTGGATCATCTAGTTGATCCTTCACTGGTTGTCATCATCTGCGCTGCCAACTTCTTGTAACAATCTCATAACTGGAACTGTAAGAAAAGTAGGAAAGATAGCATCAGTACCATAAACCAGCTCAAAATGTGACATACCTATTGATTTTTTACTGCTAACTCTATCTGCTCACCGTGCGTTGATGAGCTTTCGGTGCCAATTTCTTTTGTTTGCCTCCAACATTTTCTTAATTATATTCATCAGCGATTTGTTCGATGACTCTGCCAGGCTGTTGCCTTGTGGATAATACGTTGTTGAATGGCCTAGCACGATGTTGTATTTGTCACAGAAATTGACCATTTTCTTTGATCTAAACACGGCTGCATTATCTGTCACGATTTTACATGGGCAGCCAAAACGAGATAAAATATTCAATTCAAGGAATTGAATAATTACCACGTCATTCGCTTGCCTGGTAGGGATGGCCTCAATCCATTTCGTAAAGTAATATGTCCCAGTCAATATCCAACGATGTTGTGCTGAGGACGCAGGGTGAATTTCTCCTATAAAATCGAGCCCCCATTGTTGAAAGGGGGCGTTCACTGAAACTGTCTTCAAAGGAAGTGGAAGCAATTTCTTCTTCCCTTGGAAAATTTGACATTCATGACAATTATTCACTGTTTTATATAAATCAGAAAATAATGTGGGCCAATAAAACTCAGCTCTCAATACCTTGTTGGTTGTATTTTTCCAAAACAAGTGACCACCACAGTCACCTTTATGGAAATCGTGCATTACCTTCTGAGCTTCTTCTTCAACCAAACAGTTGAGAAAAACGCCTCCCAAATCCTTCCAATACAGAGCATTGTTTAAAATACAATATTTTGCAGATTTAAGCTTCAAAGATCTACCTTTACTCTTAGACATGCCTATAGGAGGTGACAAATGCCAAAGAACATAAACAATATCTGAATACAAAGGGGACTGCAGGAAAATATCTAAAATGGGAACCAGCAAACCTTCATCTTCCTCTTTTGAAATTGTTGTAATGAGGTTTATATCTAAAGCACGCAGATTTGATTGAGCCATCAATTTCGCCAAGCCTTGGCCTTTGATCAACTTCATGGGATTGATCTCTAGATCATACTCCAACATAGATGTTATCCATTTTCCTCTTCGACCTTCCGGATCAGTTTTCACCAAAACATCCTTCACTACTGCGTTAGGGACATATGCTATAGTATGCGAATGTAGAATATAGACCCTAAAATCCTTCAATGCCTTGATTAGGGCCAATTCCTATTTTTCAATAATATTATATCTTAAAGCAGCATCTCTAATAGTCCTACTGAAAAAGGCAATTGGCTTTTCTACTTCATCTCTCTTTTGCATTAAAACAGCAGCCATAGTATGCTCAGATGCAAACGAAAATATGATAAAATCTTGAGTATAGTCGGGGCTGATCAAAACTGGGGCATTAGACAAAGCAAACTTTACCAAATTGAATGACTTGATAGCTTCATCACTCCACTTAATAGTGTTGTCTTTCTTCAACATATTGGTCATTTCTCTCAAATGATCATCCAGATTAGGTATAAATCTGTGCAAAAAAATCATCTTACCATTGAAGGCCTGAATCTCTTTCTTGTTCCGTGGAAGATCTATGAGCTGAATTTCCTCCACTATGGCTGGATCAATGTGGATTCCATCTATAGAGATGATATGCCCGAGCAATTTTCCCTCATCCATGGCAAAAAGGCTCTTCTTGGGATTGAGAGAAATCCCAAACTTTCTGCAACGCTGAAAAACCACTCTTAAATGGTGCAAATGATCATCATCTGAACCTGAAAACATTTTCAAATCATCCAAATAAAAAACAAGAAAAACATCTTTTTCATTTGCAAAAGAAATTTCCATTGCACGCTGGAAAGTAGCTCCAGCGTTCCTCAGTCCGAATGGCATCTTAGCATACTGGAAGGTTCCCCAGGGTGTTGTGAAGGCAGTTTTATCTTGTTCCTTCTCATGCACCAAGATCTGGTTGTACCCTAAGTAGCCATCAAGTACTGACATCCTAGATGCTCCAACTACTCTCTGCAGAATATGGTCCATTTTTGGAAGTGGGTAATTATCCTTTAAGGATGCCTTATTCAAGTTCCAAAAATCTATACACAATCTTATTTCTCCAGTATTTTTACACAATGGAACCAAATTTGAAATCCAGTAAGAAAATCTAATGGGAACTATGATACCTGCTTTGTACAACCTGTTTACCTCCTTTTAAATCGATGGCAGCAGCTTCGGATTGATTCTTCTCAGCTTCTGTCTGAAAGGCTTCTGATCCGGCTTGATAGGAATTGTATGCTGGATTATGTTCTTATCATACACTTTCAAATCTGAATAATCCCATGCAAATACATCAGAAAATTCAAAAATAATTTAACATACTTCTCATTTACCTTAGGGGATAATGCCTTCGACAATTTGAAAAACTTGGGGTGGTAAGTTGTTCCAATATTCACATCTTCAACTCCTTTCTCTCTGGGCACCAAGCTTGGTTTCTTTGCGACATCATCCTGATAAAAAATCTCCTCTAGAGGTATGAGACCTCTAGGAATTACATTATCCTTTAGCTGCAATATGTCTATCTGGTTTTCTTCTAACTCCTGATCATCAACCTCATACTCACCCTCTATTGGATTATCTTTAAATTTTCCATCACGCTGCAAAAATGCATTAATCTCATTATCATCCCAAAATACTTGCCAATACCTTAAATTGTCCGAAACAGCAGGCCTATGTTTCACATAGATCTCAAAATTATTGCTAGAGTTCATCGGAATCTTTAAGTTGCTTGCAGTAGTGGCAAGTGAATCAGCAATGAGGTTCTGCATCTTGGGCACTGCTATCAAAATATACTTTGGGAGTGTTTTCAAAATGTCCAGGACTTCATTTCTGTATGCCCTCAATCTCGGATGTTTAGCTTGGTATTCTCCTTTCACCTGTTTGATTATCAGCTCGGAGTCACCATACACAGAAATCCTTTTTGCATTCAACTTCTTCAGAATCTTGAGACCTGCAATCAAGGCCTCATATTCTGCTTCATTGTTAGAGAAATAAAAAGCTAACTTATAAGCACAAACTCTAACATTACTTGAAACCTTCTCAAGTTGGAAAACAGGACTCCTAATCCATATTCCAATACCATCTCCATCCTTACCAACAACTCCATCAAAATCCATACTCCACAGGCCTTCTTCTTCTTCTTGAAGATGCTAGAAATTTGTTTCTTTCTTTTCTTTACCTTGGCTGATTTCTAGCTGTTCACTGTCCTTTTGCTGCTGGAAGGCAGGAGGCTCAGAAGTGTTTGCTGCTTTATCCTTTTCATGTTTAAGGACTTCTCTGAAATTCTCTGAAATCTCAAGTATTTCATCCACTTGTACCAACTAAGCATTCTCATCATTTAAACCACCATCTGAATACAAGACAAAAGACTCTAAATCTATATGGACATCATTAATGGGATGATTTACAGGCTTGTCTTTGCTGGTAATCATATATTTCATTTTCTTTTATCTATATAACTTTCTCAACTAGCCAAATACAGGGATAGTGGCATAAGAGAAGTCAAGCTGCATGGTTCCCTTAAGTTTTGCACCCCAAGACCTAGATAGAAGCATTGCAAACCTTGGTGGGACATCAGCAACAACTACATCCATCAAGACATTCTTTGCTGGAATCTGATCTAAAGACACTACCAAATCTTTTATTAGACCAATACAGTGGACCCTACTTGAGTCAAAGGAATAAAAATCATGATATTTTCGAGTGATATCAAGGCCTATCTTCTCCATGACAGCTTTGGGCATCAAATTGTGTGAGGCCCCAGAGTCTAACATAGCGTTATGAAGGATAAACTCATGTACTATAAGACTCAGGTAGAAAGGAGGGACTTCATTTTCTTCAGATTCTTCTGTGGCTGGACCGAAAATAAGTTCAGCGTAGTCATCTTCTACATTAACCATATCAGAGACAGAGTCTATTTACAAGACTTTGGACACCTGAGTTTTATATACACTATTTTTCACCAACTCTGTGAGGGGCATAGACACTTTTAACTTAGAAATTTCATTTTCTAAATTAAAGGAGGGATATTTTTCTACCTCTTTAATGGGCAGGTATTTCTTCTCTGTTTGGTCCTTTGTTGAGCTCTGGTGTTTCATTTGTTGTATTAGTAACTGCAGGTGCTTTGCTAGAAGAAGGGTCGGACGGCTCTTTTGCTTTATTCTATGCATCGTTCTTCATTTGGAGTTCTTTTCTCTTTTGAATGGGACTGATTCTAACCTCTCTGTTCCTTAAAGAGTAATGCCTTTGCTAAGCCGACAGAGCATTCATATACCCTCTCTGGTAGTCATCAGACTCTTCTTCCAATGCTGTGTCATTGGCCAAAATGAAATTTTGGTATTTTTGAATGTCTGGAGTCGCCATTGTGTATTCTTCGTCTTCTGTGAGGAAAATGGGCGCACCATCAGCTGTGAAAAAGTGATTAGCCTCAATCACAGGATCATCATCATCTGAATCTTTCCCTTGCATGTATTTTTACTACAATGGAGTTTTAATCTGTTGTTGTGGTGGTGCAGCTTGGTCCTGCGTTCTTTGCTCTCTCTCTGTTTAATTCTGAATTGCGGCTGTTGTCCTCTGAAATTCGGATTTATTATTTGAGGCTCGGGTCTGTCTACAATGGTTAACCTATAAACCATTTTTTCTACTGTTCTGATCAGAGTGTCCATTTTTCTATCTGAAGGCGAGGCCTCCTCCTTTACGATGACTCTTTTCTCAGCTCTGGTTCGTGCTCTTTTAGCCAGCAGATTAGCTTCAAAGCTTACTTCTATCTTCTTCATGTCTTCAAGTGAAGATGGGTCTCTTTCATGCAGCTGATATGCCATGTCGGCATCAAAACCATCGGGAAATTTCAACAATGATAATCCCATAGGAGGCTTCAGGTTAGCTGGGATAACATTATATACAGCATTGAATCTTAAACAATAGTCTTGGACAGTTTCACCCACATTTATTTTAATATTCTCGTATTCAGACAGGATTTGGAGTGGGTTCTTTTTTACCTCCCACTGGTCTAAAAACTCTGTGTGCAACTCCTGCAAAGTGAGAATTGAGCCTGGTGGTAAGGCTCTAAACCACTTTCTGACTTCACCTCCGAAGCTTTGAACAAACAGCCTGGTTGTTACATTCTCTGCTTCTACCTCATGTAAATAAAAAAATTCATTCATTTTATCAACATGCTGCAGAGCTGTAGTGCTTTGAGTGGCGTCAAAGATGGGGATTTTTCTTTGATAATCAGCAGGCATGTCATTGAGGACCTAGGGTAAAACCAGGGGTGCATATCGGGCAGCCATGGCTCTGGGAGGATTTACAACAGGATTTGTAGGATTTAAGGGAGGTGTTGATGGAGGAGATGAAAATTGGGAATTGACCGATGGGAATGCTGATGAATTAGGAGGAGGCAATGCAGATCCTGACAACTATGAAAGCTCAGGAATATTAGTTACAGTGATGGACTGAGGGGATTCAAAATGTAATCATCAATGGAGGAATTTTCTCTCTGGACTTCAATATATACAAGGAACTGAGGATATAAAATTTTATTATCAATGTTGTTTTCAGACTTATTCCTAAATAAAGAAAGCTCAAAATTCTCGTCAAAGGAAAGGTCTTCTACAAAAAACCACTCACTGGGCCAAGCATAGGATCTGGTGATGGGTCTGGGGCTTAATGATCCTTCTTTTCTTCTAACAATTCTTGGGATAAGGTTCGGATTTTCAAACACAGGGAGAGCATTTGGATCTGGATTAGCCCTGGTGTATCTTCTTGAAACTAGTGTGGTCGAATTTCTATTTTACAAAATTTTATTTCTAGCCTAGAAAACTCTAAACATCATCATCTAGAGTGCAGGAATTTACAAGGAAAAATGTTACTGGGGTGATGAATCCTCTATACTAAACAACTTCTATTCCCTAGTATGGTCGCGAGAGAATTTTATCTCCCGAATTGGACCCCAGGCTGAAAAGGGAAAAACAGGGTAACAAACTAAACCACGCTCAGCCTCATAGCTAGCCCTACAAGGACAGGAGAGGGCTCTCTCCGTAAAAATAGATATTCAATAAAACACAACAGTGGACTAATATTAGGCTAGGTAAAATGATGGGAAAAAGGTTTTAATAAAAGAAAAGAATTAATTCCAGGGATGTGCGGGATATAAAAGGGACAGTTGGAGCCAGGAATTGAATTAGGACACAGGGTATCTCATGGGGCAAGATAGGCAGGAAAATTAGCAATTAAAAATTAAATGAGGATGGGATGGAAAGACTAGTGAGGAGCTGAAAAGGGCACGATCGATGAATCCTTTTCAAACAGAAGAAAAAAAAAAATAGAATATGAATGTTTTCCCAAGGCAAGGCATAAAAATTTATCCTACCTTTCTATCCTGAAAGAATTCAAAAGAAATGTTTATGGATGAATGGAACACATACCAATTTACATATGAAACAAAGGAGAAAAACAACTGCTAAATCTCATACCACATGGAACCCACAAATCAGAGTTGCATCTCTTATTAATCCCTGTCAAACTGTACAATGGAGCGCAAAATGTTCTTCCACACTATTCCCCTACTGCTGAATTGCAGAACTCAGACCTATGATTTACAATTACAACAAATAAGCTGAATTGTGGGAACATGGATCCACAGAAAAAGGGAGTTGTTCTGACAGCTCAAAAACTTAAGTACAATCATAGGAAATAAATACAACAATCTTCCCCTAAAAATAAGGGACAACATTACATTTGACCACTTGGAGATTTCGTTGTTATGTTGTATGAAGGAAAAATAGGCAATCCAAAAGCAGATTTCCTACTTTGCTGCTGTTGTAACAATATTTTCTTATTTTAGCTCTCAGCCTTTGACTGTTGCTTTGCTTTCCTTTATTTGTTTGGAGAAAAATGACTTCTTTAAATAAAATTTTGTTCAAAATAAAACTGAAATGAAATTATATGCTTTGTGAAGGGAAAAAATAATTTTTAAATGGATAGGAGCGGAGGAAAGGAGGCGGGACCCACATCGCAATCGGAATTGGAAGGGGTGGGAGGGGAAATATAATCATATAATAAAAAATTTGAAAATATGCATCGTGCTGGTGCCAATCGCAAGTGCCAATTGTGAGTGCCAATTGCAATTGGGATCGAGGAGAGGGGAAGGCACATGGGAAGTAACATGAACTCCGATGTGATGGGAGAAAGACCTTTGAAAATAAATTTAAAATAAAATTTAATCCAACAAAGGGGAAAAATTTTATTATAATGAATGGGCAGAAGAGTTAGGTGGTGGGCCAAAGGGCCAATCGGGATCGGGGATCGGAAGGAGGGAGAGATGTCACATATTAAATTTCCAATTGCCGATGGCCCGATTGGCTGTGGGCCGCCGGATCGACGGGAGCAGATCGACGGCTATGGGGTGGTCGGGAGTTTGGAATTGGGGCAGGGCCTTAGGAAGGGCCGATGAGAATGCTCCGATCGGCTGTGAGCCGTCAGATCAAAAGGCAAGATCGACGGTTATGATGTTAATCGGAGATTTTTCCATCGGGGGTAGGCCATCGGGAGTCACAATCACATCAGAGTTTTTTGAACGACGGGTCAATCGGGGCGCTTGTGTTGATATTGCGATGCGATCGGCGAAATAACTTAAGGCGGCAGGTTTTAAATATAAGTTCGATTTATATTACAATGTTTCAAAAGCATGGAGGGGAAGTGGTTTGGGAACGGAGTAATATATTAATGCGATTTTGCCATTGGAAAGGGGAAAAAGGGATTTTTAGGGGGAATATTAAACTTTGAACACAAAATTAAGGGGAAAAATGGGAAATAGGGATTATATGAGGACATAGGGAATTTTACTTCACTTAAGCATAAATTTCAATCTAGAAGTCAGTTTTAAGAGTGCAGTATACTGCTGGAAAGCTATTTCCAGGATTTTTCTGATGGATCTTCTTGGAAGATATTTTGGCACCGAACATGCTGTGAAAAACTCCTCTAAAGGCAGGATGATGACTTTGTGGAGATGGAAGCTTCTGAGTTGTGACTTATTACACATGATGATATAGAATTACATAATGAATAATAATAAAGGAAAAATATCACGTTTTCACCTCAAAACATGGTTTTGAGGTGAAAATTACATCAAGCTGAATAAAATGTCTCTTTGATCTTCCAGGTACTGTGACTTTGAATTTATTGACTTCCTCATGACCTTGCTGATATTTGTTGACATTTGACTCATTAATTTGACCATGGTGAACTCGTAGAAACTAATGAGACCCATCCTATGACCTACTGATATGATTTTGAGAATGAAAGTGACTAATGACTGAATACCATAGAGAGGAAAATCAGCTAGTACCTCACGAAGGAAAACTGATAAAAAATTACCACCATCAATGATTCCATGACCTAGCGGAATGGTGAAATTTATTCGGTATGAGACACCTAATATGAAAATGCAAAAGAGCAGTTTTGATCACTGATGGAAGTATGACTAGACTGACACTAACAGCAGCAAAGTGGCCTCCACAAGGGCTATCATTACATGCAAAGAGGAAGTCAAAAAATTCTTCCTCCCTTACACATCTTCTCATAATTTGGTCAGGGCCTAGGTTGAAGAGATTTACCCCAATCTAGGTGAAAGGGGTGCTTGTTCTGATGATGTTTCTCTTATCCTTAGATGAGAGGTTAGGAGGGAACTTTTCAGCAACCAAGTAGTTAGCTATGTTAGCAAACCATCGAGAGAGTTTTGAGATATAAAAGAGGTGTTCATCCGGAAGCTGGTCATCCACCATTCCTTCTTCATCTGTAGGTAGATCTAACCTGGATAAAAAATCCGCAACAACATTCTCCTTTCCATATTTATCGACAATGGTTAGGTCAAACTGTTGTAATAGTAACAACCATCTAATTATTCTAGCATTAACATCAATTTTGTTCATTAAATATTTGACGGTTGCATGGTCAGTGCGTACAAAGGTTTGATAACCAATGATATAATGTATAAATTTGTTTAAAGCATGGTAACTAACTAAAATTTCCTTCTCTGTGAAAGTATAATTGAGTTCAACCTTGGACAAGTTATTACTAATGAAATATATTGCATAAGGTAATTTTTCTTCTAACTTCCCCAAGGCTTCCCCCACAACCTTTTTTGATGCATTTCTGTGGATGTGGAAAGGCAGAGTCCAATTTAGACCTCGAAGAATGGGGGCAATAGTTAACTTTCCCTTAATGGGCTCAAAAGATTTTTGACAAAGACTGTACCAGGTAAACTTAGATTCTTTGGACAAAAAACAAAATAGTGGCGAAGCCAACTTGCTTAAATCTTTGATAAACCTTCTATAGTAGCCAGCTAAACCTAAAAAACTCTTGACATATCTCTACTTTTGAGGATAATATACCCTTTTGGTGATGGTGATTTTGTTCAGGTCCACCTGTATTCCTTCTTGGGAGATTGAGTGTCCTAATGCTAATCTTGATCTTTTCAATAACTAACACTTTTCTAGGCTCAGGGAGAGATGCTGTAATATTCCCAAAATTTAGACTTCATTTAAATGGAATATTATAGTTGATTTAATCTTTAGATAAATAAATAAATGGGTAGGGAGGCCCATTGACAAAAGAATAACTTTCCTCATGTGAGGAGAGGAAGAATAAGTAGCTGGAAGGAGCACATTTAGGTGTGAACAAGGGATATATCATGTTGATTAAGTCATTTTTGACCAACTCAACATATGTTGTCTAGATTCATTGCATCTCCTTGATGAAAAACGCAGATTTGGTGGAGGACAACTTGCATAATCTTGGAGGCAAATGTGGATGGAACCCAATGAGGAGAGGTTTAATTTCTGTATATGGAGAAGTTGGAAGTCTTTGTTATGCATGTTATGTGATATTATTATTTGTTTGGTTTAGACTTTTGGCTTCCTCTTCCTGTTTAGCAGGGTTGCAGTGCTATTGAGCATAGGGTGTTCCCAAGCGGGAATCCCACCTCTTCCCTTGAGAGGCCTCTTGGGAGAGTATTGTACTGATTTTTTCCACATCCAGGCTTGAGGCCAAGCAGCAATCTCACAGCATTATTTCTGTAACAATGTAATGTTGTGTTGCAGGATGTTGCAGTGGAAGATTGATCATTCCACTCTCGGGTCTATTTCTTAGTAGAGGGTGCTTTCCTTCTCTTGAGAGATTATAAAAGGATATTTTTGAGCTTATTTCCTATCTTGGCAGTAGGCCAAAGCACCTCTGCTCTTCTAAAATGTATTCCCTTGTAGGAACTATGTCCTTTTCTAGAGAGTTGTCGCAGCAAGGTTACAGGCCTTGTTTCTAAGCTAGTTTCCTATGGAAAGGGCCAACCCTTCTCCCAGAAATCTAGAGCAATGGATTCTTATCCCTATTATGCATTATTCAGCCATGTCCATGTCATGTTGCATTGAAACTATGTTATTTCTGAGCTGAATAAATTAAATCTTCTCTTTTTGTACATGTGTCTCAAGAAACCCTTGTCGGGTTATCTCTATAATGCAATATGGAGGCCATATCTCTATTTTCTTAGCATATTGTGCCATCAATATCTAGATCTATGTTTTTCTATTGTAATTTTGTAGAAAAACTCATGGATTAATGTTATACATGTTGTTGGTGTTCTGTGTTTTGATAGTTTGGCAAATCAAAAGACAAGGCAACATCAGAACCAATCTTTAGAGTTACAGGATCTAGTCCTCCTGTTCTCATAGAGGGATCTCTCAAATTTTTGTTTGCAAAGGTTTATCTTGTGTGCTTTGGATATTGGTTTTTAGACTAGTTATTAAGTGTAGGTGTTTGCTTGTTTGTTTGGTTGAATTGATACAATAGAATATGAAAGACCTAGGAAAGGTAGGTAGAAAGAAGAAGTAGTATCTTCATTGTGCAATGGAGTCAAAAATAGGTCATGAAAAACTTGTCAATGGATATGGGATATCATAGGGCAAATATAACTTGGCCACATGATCCTTTGGTTTTTGGAAAGAGATGGACATCAATGATTTGGAAAGAGAAGTTTAATTCTCAACAACGGGAATTTGAAAACACAATTTGAACAATAAAGAGCTATTTGATAGACAGGGCTAATCATGAATTCTACAAATCATACATTTAAGCAAATAATGATTTCAAAAAAACTTTTAAAATGAAATCTAAGATTCGGGGAACACCCTATTTCCTCAAAGATTTTATTTCAAATGACTTAGAAAACATAAAAGATTCACTGTTAATTGCAGTCATAGAAGAGGGAACACCTAACACATCTATGATTACAACTACAAAGACCTTTAAGACAGTTGTTTAAGCAAGGAAAAAGGGCAATATTAGAACAGACATCCTTGGCTTACTATAAAAAAAAATACTTCAAAGGGAGACTTCAATAACAGCCTTTAAGTGGCAGCAGACAAGCAGGGAGAACCATAAATCATGTTGAAACCATCTTATTCCAACTATCATAGAAATAAACAAGCATGAGGACTAAAGAGAGAGATTAAAGACTCTAAAATACCTCAGTAGAAGAAAACATGAAACAGTGAAGGATGAATAGGTCTAAGGTGCTTCCAAGAGTCATTTCTTATCCTAAAACTTTCAACCTACTGTAGTAAGAAATTATGGAACAGAATGAAAACAGGAGAAAACATTAAATAGTTCAGAATACTTCACCAATAGCCAAGATCATGGATCCAATGATAGAGCCTTCTCAGGAACAAGCATGCAACAACATCATCAAGGCTTCCAAGACTTTAGTTTCTTCTTCAACTTCAACAGGCTATGTATTATTTCAGAGAGTTTCAATATTACAACTAGTGATCAACCAACCAACCAACCAACCAACATGTTCTCATCTTCTACAGAAGTATTTATAGAAGAATGAGGAGGTGAGATCTGATGAAAGATCTTCTAGGGCAGTCAATACAGTCTTAATGGCTTCTCAGCCTTTAGGGGGCTCGATGAAGAAGCTTACATATGTATCCTTTGTATTAAATGATTTACATTAAAATTTAAGCTCGGTGGGAGCTCTTTTTGACTTTTGAGGCTCTCTGTTATGTTGAAGTAACTCTGTTGATATTCTATCATTAAGTTTATTTGCAGAATTCACTATTTGGCTGCGCTGAGGAAAATATCTGATTTTTATCAATAACTTCGGCCTCTGTTTGAATGCTTTGAGGCACAGGTGGCACTGTGGTAGCTGGGAGGAATCAATTTGCCTCAGATGTGGCGGTGGGGTCTTGCTATCCGATAAACACTTATGATCTCATTTTAATTCTGTTTAAATTTGGAGGATTAGGCTTTTGATAAGCCATCTTAGCCGTAATCCCCAAATTGTTTTCAATCTTCTGTTCTGCTATGTTTTGTCTTCGACACTGATACTCTTTCAATTCATTTAACTATGTCTTATTGATGTGTAGGCCGCACAGGGCTTGTATGGCATCAATTCCTCATGAAACACTAATGAAACATAGAGTTTGAGCCCTATGAATGATTCCTTTTGATGAATCGAAGGCAGGAGAATCATCATTCTTAGCCTTCGGCTTCTCTTTTTATATAATGGAAAACCATTGAAAACCCTGTACAATACAAAAAATATTATAAAATCTTGTGTTATATAGGTTTTACTGCTTCAGAGGGCGTAGGGAGAGAGCATGGCCGTTGGATGGAATCATCCAACGGTCGAGATCTATTTTGGGAGGTTAAAAAAGGAAACTGGGTGAAAAATAAGTCAGAACCGTTGATCGCAGAATGATCCACGGTCAAGATTGATCAGGAGGAAGTAAAGCGAAGGAGTCACTTTACGAAGAAATGGCAAAAATTTGATGGGATAAGGTTAAAAACCTTTGTTATGAGACAAAATGGTTAAAAATGGTGTTCAGGGTTTCGGCATGATTGTGGGTCGTTGGATGAGATCAGCCCACAGGATCAACGGCTAAGGAGGTGCATGAAAAACACATATGGAAAGAGGGAAAGTGGTTTCGAGGATGGAAACCACCATTTTCGCGTGAGGAAAAGGCAGGTAGGCGGTATTTCCCTTTGAAATGCGATACACGTCCCCGCCCGACACGTGGCATTAGAAAACCACCCATTTCGCATGGCCTTTGGAGAAATAAACTTCACGCTGAAAGCTACATGATATGGAATAAGGGCCATCAGATTTGGGACCTCAGATCTAACGGTGGAGAACGAGCGCGATTTTGGAAAGATGCGCGGGCGGAAGCAAAGGGAGGGGGAGTTTATCCCTCGAGCATCTTTTGGGCGCAATCACCGTCCGATGAGCTGGCCTCAGATCAGACGGCGCACGTCAATATCGCGTCGGGCCCATAGTCGACTTTTAATGTGCGATGAGGGTGGTATCACCACACCGCTCAAGGCCACGTGTCGGCTGGTGGCGTTGATCGCTGGCGAACGGGGAAAACCGCTTTCCTCTTAAAAGCGGTGCAATAAAAGCTAACCAACTTTTCTTTTAATATAACAACTAAAAACATTTAAAACCCAAAAATTTAATACGAACAAAGGTTTTGTGTGTCAGGAGGGTTTTATATTTGTGATTTGGCTTGGCGCCCGCCTGCGGGGCCATGGTTTATATGGAAAGCCATATGATCGGGGGGTTTATGGATGAATGGATAATTGCAATCGGAGCTTTTAACATGGTAAAAAGACTGGTGCGTTCAGATTTTTACGATGTGATAAGCGCTTGGATGGCTAGCGCTTGGTTCCAGCACCAAGGTGTATGTAGTGGAAATGGCTGAGAACTTAGCCCAAGGGGGCTTAAACCTTTACACAAAAATATGTATTTTTATGAAGTCTTCAATGCTTTTCAAGGGTTTTGAGGGTTTCTATAAGGCAAAGAAAGAGTCTGAAACCTTATTAAAAGGGGTTTTGATCAAGGGGAAAAGGGGAAAAATATGAACATGAAGAATTTTATGGGGAATAAAGGGATAAAAATGAGGTTATTTTTGGAAGTGGAAGGAAGGGGAAAATGGTGCTTGGAACAGTATTTTGTCTTTGAAATCAACAGAATTTCAGGGTGTAAAATGGGCACAGCAGTGAAGATTTGGACAGAGGCATGAGACCTTCAAGAGTCTTCAAGAGATAGCATTTTTAGCAATAAAACTTGTTTCTTGAAGGCTCCAAAAATTATTTAGCCAGCATTTGATATGAAAAATTTTATAGCTGGCTAACAGTGGCTCCACTTGGGGATGGTGCCTTTTTGAAGGCATCAAGAACTTCAGACTTGCGTTCTCTGGGAGGTTGATCAACGCCTCATCCATTGGGCTGTCTTTCCTTTGCTAGAATGATCTTCTTTTGTTCTGAAACTAGGTCAGCAGTCATAAAAACAATGGATCTTTTATCAACGAGCTTTTTACCTACCCAATCCTACAAATCTAACATTTTTTCCTTCATTAGAGTGCACTTGGATTGGCAAACTCTTTTACAACATTTTATTCTTTTGAAAACAGGAAATCTAATCTATTTCTACTCTTTATTTCTCCATGGACTTAGATTAAACAGTTGAGCCCATATGATTCTAACCTAATCTACTATCTGTTGGGATTAAACTTTCCAACAGATTTTATTCACTAAATACTACAATAGAAATTTAAAAGCATACAAGTCAGGATTGAACAACCTAACTTGATGCTGATCTATGGCATAAAAACAAGCTCCACATAGATACTATTTTGCAGAAAATTAAAAAATGGAAGGCTTAAGATGTGAAATTTCCAAGAATTTCCTTCATCTCTTTTATAGCTCTGTTTTGACTTTTGTTTTGAGCTGTCTTTTCTTTGATCAACTGGTTCAGATTTTGAGAAAATTGGAACTAGATTTACATCTTTTTTTACTCAGAATTTGAAACAGATTTGAGTCATTCTCTTTGGAAACTTAGGTTCAAATTTTGAGCATGTTTGAACCTTTAATTTATATCCTAAACTATCTACTAATAAGCCAAGATTAAACAGTTTGGTAATTCGAATTCACTATCCTATCAACAGAAAATTTAAAACTAATTTAGTCAATATTAGGCTGTATGACTAATTAGAAGTGTGTTTTTTCAGGAGTGGCATTTAAGCTTGCACACTTTCGGATTTGTTTCTCTTTTTGGTATGGGGTTGTACCTTTATTGTTTTTGACAACCTGCCCTCTTTTCTTTCTTCTTTGTTTTTGTATTTTTGATTTTTATAACCTTGAATGCAATGTTCAAACTATGATATTTACAATGAAAAATAAAATGCTTTGAAACTCATGATTCCTGGCAGAAGTAATGCTTTAGCATTATGCCATTGACAGGACCTCCATACAGATCTTCTCCATTCAATTCTTTAAAGAAAAATGCATTTTGACCCCTTTCAGTATGAACAATATATGGACCTTTCCACTAGTTCTCAAACTTGCCATGTTTTCCCTTCTCATCTCTCCTTGAATCCCATTTAAGAACAACATTTCCAACCTAGAAATTGTTTGCCTTAGTCCTCTTATCAAATACTTTCTTTACATTTTCTTGGACTAACTTCGTTCTTTCATAGACTTCTTCTCTGGTCTGCTGTAAATGGATGGTTTGATTTATTCTCCTCTGCATATCATTCTCTTCAACCTGCACTTCTTGAAGGAGCTTCATGACTGACACTCCTAATGAGGTGGGAAAGACTACATCCATGCCATAAAATAGCTGATAAGGGGACATATTTATTGAATTCTTTGTAGTTAACCTATCAGCCCATAAGGCATGAACCGGCTTACTGTGCCATGATTTCTGATTTTGTTCAAACAGTTTTTTAATGATATTGATGAGGCTCTTGTTGGAAGATTCAACTAATCCATTTCCTTGAGGATAGAAAGCAGTGGAATGGCCCAAGGTTATGTGGTATTTGTAACAGAAATCAACCATCTTCTTAGATTTAAAAGCAGCAGCATTGTCTGTTATGATTTTTCTGGGACAACCAAATCTGGATAGGATATTTTTTTCAAGGAACTTGATAATGACAGATTCATTAGCATTTCTGGAAGGTATAGCTTCTATCCACTTGGTAAAGAAGTCAGTGGCCATGAGGATCCACTTATGTTGGGCTGAGGAAGATGGGTGGATTTCTCCAATGAAGTCTAAACCCCATTGTTGAAAAGGTGCCTCAACTCTGATAGGATATAAAGGTAAGGGAAGGATTTTTCTCTTTCCATCAAAAATTTGACATTTATGGCAAGACATGACTAAATTCTGAGTGTCTGGGAAAAGGGTAGGCCAATAGTAACCAGATCTAAGAATTTTGTTCGCAGTGGCCTTCTAGTAGAGGTGTCCTCCACATTCTCCGTCACGCAACTGATGCATGATTTTTCCTGCATCATCTTCAAGTAAACATTTAAGCAAAATTCCAACAGAATTTTTCCAATATAATACCCCATCTAAGATGAAAAAACTCAAAGCTTTTTGTTTAAAAAAACTAGCTTTAGTTTTAGACAAAGAAGGAGGGGCATTTAAATATAAAAGCACATGAATAATGTCAGCATACCAAGGAGAATTCGGAAATGTTTCTTCAATAAAATGAGCAGTAAATTCTTCTATTTCTTCCTACATATCTACCATATTCATGTCTAGTGCTTGGAAGTTAGAATCAGCCATAATTTTTGCTAATCCTTTCCCCTTAACTAGTTTGGTGGGCCTCATTTCTAATTCATACTCAAGAATAGTTGCAATCCATTTTCCCATTTTACCATCAGGGTCTTGACTTAGAATGTCCTTGAAAACAGTATGCGGAACAAAAGAAATTATGTGAGAGTGTAAAATATAGACCCTAAAGTCTTTTAATGCTTTCACTAATGCTAAGGCTTGCTTCTCCGTGATGTTATATTTGAGAGGAGCATCTCTTAAGGCCCTACTAAAGAAGGATATTGGTTTTTCTTTCCCCAAGTCATTATTTTGAAGTAATACTGCAGCTATTGTATGCTCAGATGTGAAAGAAAAGATATAAAAGTCTTTGGTGAAATCTGGACTAATCAGCACTGGCGTTTGAATAAGAGCTTGTTTGACTAGTTCTAATGATTGTTTAGCTGGTAAAGTCCATTTTACACTGACATATTTCTTAAGCATGTTTGTAATGTTTTTTAATAGCTCTGCAAGATTAGGGATAAACCTCCTCAGAAAATTAATCTTTCCGATGAAATATTGCAACTCTTTGAGGCTTCTTGGATGACTGATTTGTAATATGACATCTATCCTTGTAGGGTCTATTTTGATTCCCTCTTTCGAAATTATATGGCCAAGAATTTTATCTTCTTGGAGACCAAAGAGTGTCTTCTTGGGATTCAATGACAAGCCAAATTTCCTACACTTCTCAAAAACTTTTCTTAGGTGAATCAAATGGTACTCATCACTTTTTGAGAAAACGGTTATGTCATCAAGGTAAATGATTATGAAATAGAAAATATCTTCAGAAAAGACTATATCCATGGCCCTTTGGAAGGTGGCCCCTGCATTCATTAATCTGAAAGGCATTTTGACATATATAAAGGTGCCCCAAGGTGTGGTAAAAGCAGTTTTGATTTAATCACTTGGGAGCACTAACACCTGGTTGTAACCCGAGAACCCATCTAAGAGGGATATCCTTTTTTACCCAACTACCCTTTTAATTATATGGTCCATCTTGGGTAAGGGGTAGTTGTATTTTAAAAAGGCTCTGTTTAAATTTCTGAAGTCAATACAAAGCCTGATTTCCCCTATTTTCTTTCTAACAGAAACTAAGTTTGATACCCACTATGAATATCTAATTGGTACAATGATCCCAGCAGCATGCATATTTTCAATCTCTACCTTAACTAAAGGTAATAAAACAGGGTTTATTCTCCTTAGTTTTTGTTTAAAAGTCTTTTGATTTTCCTTCAAAGGGATTTTATGCTGGATGATGCTGGTATCATACGATTTTAGGTCTTTATATCCCCAAGAAAAAACATCTTTAAACTATTTGAACAGCTCTATGTATTGCAATTTTATGTGAGTTGGGAGAGTGTTAGATAGTTTGATCATCTTGGGTTCTGCTAGACTGCCTATGTTATGTTGTTCTACATTCGTTTCCATAGGCTCCATTCTCGGTTCTTTGGCTACATTGATAAAATCAAAAAGGTGTTCTAAAGGTGCGAGACCTCTTGGAATTTTATCATCTTTACATTGTAAAAATTCCAAGTCTTCTCGGTCTGCGTTGTCAATTATATTTTTTTGAAAAGGATTATCATAATGATTTATATCAGCAGAATATGTCATTTCAACTTTTGGGATTTGTTCAATATACAAACAATTTTCTTTATGGTTGGATTTTGATATTGGTATGTCGAAATCGTTTTCTAATTTTAAGAAATAATCTATGTGTTTGTCAGAGTCAAACACCTGCCAGTGATCTTCGTTATCAGGCACAGGAGGCCTATGTTTTACCTTTACTCTAAGTTTTTCATTTTTCTCAGGTATTTAGCAGTTGCTGTCATTGAAGGTGAGTTCATTTGCTAGATGATTCAGTGTTCTAGGGATGAAAATAAGTTCATATTTTTCAAAGGTTTTCAATAAATCAAGGGCAGCGTTCCGATATTCCCTGAGCCTTGGATTTCTAGTTGAGTATTCTCCTTTGATTTTTCTTATGATAAGTTCATAATCTCCTAAGATTGATATCCTCTGGGCTTATAATTTTTTAAGCAATTGTAAGCCTAGGAGAAGCGCTTCATACTCAGTAATATTGTTAGTGCATGGGAAATATAATTTATATGAAAAAATCTAATTCGTATTTTGAATCCAAACACCTGCCCCTACACTTGTTTTGTTACAGGATCCATCAAATTTTATTGTCCAAAGTATATTTGACTCATTTTCATTTTCTTGTTGCTGTTGATTGTCAATGTTTTGAATTTGAGTCGAGGGAAAATTTGATTGTTCTAGTGAACTGATTTTGTCTATGTTTTCCTTATCTTGTTGAGTAATTTCATCTTCGTTACATAAGATAAAGGAATCTAAACTTGATTGAATAGAATATACTGGAGAGTTGTTTGGTTTGTCTATATTTCTCACCATATACTTCATGTGAGATTCCATGTATAGTCTTCTATTTTGGTTAAAAACGGGGATGGTGGCATAAGACATGTCCATTTGAAGGCTTCCCTGAAGTTTAGCTCCCCAAGATCTTGATAAGAGCATGCCATACTTAGGGGGAATGTCAGCTACAACTATGTCCATGACTAAACTCTTAGCAGGGATTTGGGATAAGTTAACACACAAATCTTTGATTAAAATAAAACATTTGACTCTGCTTGAGTCAAAGGAATACAAGTCTTTGTATGGTTTAGTAATTTATAAGCCTAAGCTTTCCATTACCACCTTTGGCATTAGATTGTGTGAAGCTCCTGAGTCTAACATGGCATTGTGTAAAATTTTATCATGTATGTTCAAGATAACATAGAAGGGAGGGACAACCCCTTCTTGGTATTTTCCTTCAACTTCTGGACCAAACAACAACTCAGGTCTGTCATCTGTCAAGTTCAAGGTGTCAGTATCACCTCCTAAGTTCAAAGCTTTCAAAACTTGGTTTTTGTACACCTCTTGGGTTACTAGTTTAGCTAGGGGAATGGTAATTTTTATCTTAGCAATCTCTCCCTCAAGGCTGAAAGGAAAAATTGACTTGTTCATATTTACATCTGGCTTTTCAATTGAATTATTTTCAGCACTTTTGATGTTCTGAACCTTGTCTGGACTGGTAATTGGGACAATTTTATTAGGACCACTAGCTGAAGTGCTAGGGGTACTCTGTTCAACATTTGGCTGGACACCTTTGTCTTTGTTTATGTCTAGTTTCTTGGTTAAAATGTTGGTTTTTTCTGCTATCTTTTTGGGCTCAGTTTCTGTGTTTTTCTTGATAGCAGTATTAGTGTTCTTATCCTTTGAATTATCTATGTTCCCCTTGCTCCTAATATCGTATTGTTTATGCACCTCCATGATTGCATTTTCAAAACCCAATCTATAGTCATCAGAATCTTCATAGGTGTTTGTATTTTGATCATAAGAGAAAAAACCTTGTTCTTCCTCATTGAGGAAAACATCATCTCCACTATCTGATCCAATCAAGTTTACATGAGATTCTCCCAACGTTTTCAACTCCCTATCTTCTTCATATTGATCTACATAGTTTTGCTGGAAGGGAGGTCTAATCTGTTGGTCACTTTCCTTTTTTTTGTCTTGATTGTTTTCTCTTCTATAATTCTGATTTCTGTCTCTATTTTGGATGTTTTGAGGTTCTCTCGGGGGCAATCTGTCATTCAAATTTTACTTTTCAAGCATCCTCTCCATTACCTTCACTAGGTTGTCGATTTTTGTGTCAGAAGTTGAGGTTGAGGGTAGTAGGTCATCTTTATAAGTTACCCTCTTCTCTAATCTCAACCTATTTCTTTTTTCAATTATGTTTGCTTCTACGCTCACATCTCCTTTCTACATGTCTTCTAAGGTTAAGAAATCCCTCTCCCTTAATTGATAAGTCATTTTAGCATCAAGGCCTTCGGGATACCTTACCAAGGCCATGCCTTGAGGAGGTTTCATGTGAGGTGGAAGAGCATTGTAAATGCTATTGAACCTAGTGGAGTAATCATGAACACTCTCCCCTTGATTTCTCTTGAGGCTGCTATACTCTACTAGTATTTGGAGAGGATTCTTTTTGAGTTCCCATTTTTTGATGAATGTTTGATGTAAGGAAGAGAGATCATTTATGTTGTTAGGAGGTAATTTTTTAAACCATTTATTTACATATCCTCCTAAAATTTGGGTGAAGATTCTCATCTTCACAATTTCTTCTTCTATCTCCATGTAATCGAAAGCATCTTCCATCCTATCTACATGATGTTGAGCTATTGTAGACTCTTTTCCAGTGAAATGAGGGATTTTGGATTGGTAATCATTTGGTAAGGGAAGCATAGGTTGTGGTAACACTAATGGGGCATACCATGTTGCCATGGCTGGAAAGAAAAGTGGATTTACAAGGGGTGGGTTTGTGAAAGGGAAATTGGGCTGCAACGAAGTGGTTTGGATAGTGGATGTTGGATGGACAGATGTAGATGTACTAGGGATAGATTGTTGAGCTGATCTCAGACGAGAGATACCTAAATTGAGAAGGAAATGTAAATCAGGTGGTGTGGTTTCCCTACTACCAGGATGTTCACTTTGTTCTGGGGATAAAAGTGAAGACTCAGAGTCTATCTGAATTATATCATCAAGCGACCTAGTTCTAAAAGGATTTCCTAAGTTGACTTGTGATTGGTGTAGAGCTGCAAGATTTTCAGAAACTGAATTAGCTCTCAAGGGTGATCTGAAAACAGTTGAAAATTTAACCTTAGGGGAATCCCTAAGTATACTTTCAGGGTTGTCAACTATTTCCGGTGGGTTTGGGTCAGGGAAGGCTCTAGTATGAATCTTTATAGGAGCCACTATGTTGTGTTTTTTGGACCCAGCTAAAAGAAAAGTTTTAACCAAATATGAAAATCTTTAAGAGGCTAACTGATCCTTTAAAAGAAGAAAAATTTAATCCTAAAGACTTCTAACAGAGTTTGTATGATGTTACAAAGATTATGGGATTTCCTAGTGGATTCTTAAGGTCTGTTTCGGATTGTGGAGTCACCAGGTGGAAATTTTTAGCTCTTTTGGAGGTAAAAGGTTTTATGGTCCACCACCAAGTTTATTATGAAGCCAAACTGAAATTTTTTTTTAGTTTTTCTGAGTTTCTTGATCTTATAGGTTATGAGAGTGTCCTAAATATGACTTAACACTTAGCTAGGGTGTCAAAACATACATAGTTCACTCTTATGGCTTGGTAACTGATTCCTTCAAGGTTTGATAAGGTTCTAAGAGAATCCTAAGGGTTACTTAGTTTGTCACTGATTCAAAATAAGTCCTATCCTGATTACCATTATGCTTGGTAGTGCTTGAAGAAGGTTACTTATGTTATACTAGACAGTGAGTGTTTAATTTTGAAGATTTTACTCGGGGTCCCATCGTGATCGCCATTATGTTGGTGTCCCGTGTTTTGATAGTTTGGCAAATCAAGCAACATCAGAACCAATATTTAGAGTTACAAGATCTATTCCTCCTGTTCTCAGAGAGGGATCTCTCAAATGTTTGTTTGCAAAGGTTTATCTTGTGTGCTTTGGATATTGGTTTTTAGACTAGTTATTAAGTGCAGGTGTTTGTTTGTTTGTTTGGTTGAATTGATACAACAGAATATGTAAGACCTAGGAAATGTAGGTAGAAAGAAGAAGTAGTAACTTCATTGGGCAATGGAGTTAAAAAAAGGTCATGAAAAACTTATTAATGGATATGGGATATCAGAGGGCAAATCTAACTTGGCCACAGGATCCTTTGGTTTTTGGAAAGAGATGGACATCAATGATTTGGAAAGAGAAGTTTAATTCTCAACAACGGGAATTTGAAAACACAATTTGAAGAATATAGAGTTATTTGATAGACAGGGCTAACCATGAATTCTACAAATCACACCTTTAAGCAAATAATGATTTCAAAACAAATTTTAAAATGAAATCTAAGATTCAGGGAACACCTTATTTCCTCAAAGATTTTATTTCAAATGACTTAGAAAACATAAAAGATTCATTGATAATTGCAGTCATAGAAGAGGGAACACCTAACACATCTATGATTACAACTACAAAGACCTTTAAGACAGCTGTATAAGCAAGGACAAAGGGAAGATCAGAACAGACCTCCTTGGCTTACTATAAAAAAAAATACTTCAAAGGGAGACTTCAATAACAGCCTTTAAGTGGTAGAATGACGGGAGGAACCATAGTATCAGTATCAACATTGAACTACTCTGAAATAAGCAAGCATGAGGACTAAAGAGAGAGATTAAAGACTCTAAAATACCTCAGCAGAAGAAAACATGAAACAGTGAAGGATGAACAGGTCTAAGGTGCTTCCAGGAGTCATTTCTTAGCCTAAAAATTTCAACCTACTGTAGAGTCATGGGCAGAATGTGGAAAGCATTAACCATTTGATAGCTGGCAACTGGCCCAGCTCATGGATCCCTTTGATGCAGACATGCAGAACAAATGCCAACAACATCTCTGCATGGAAGACAGGCTTACAAAGCTACTTCCAAGATCTATACAGAACTTTTCAGGAGATCTGAAAAGAATAAGGATGGAGATGGGATCTCCATAAGAGTTTGGATCTAGAGCTAGATCTGTATTTGCACATGGTGAGTGTGAGCATGCAGCTACACTCCATGAGGCACAACACAGTCAATTACCCAGATATATCATGATATGGATGAAAGGAGGAAGAATGCCTAATAGGAAAAATCTTAGTTATTTGTTGCAGGAACCTCTATCTCATATTCCTAAACAAGAGGACACGGGGATCTCTTTTTCACAAGAGGATCCAATTATTGGAGGATTTCCCATGCACATTGATGAAGATGAGGGCAACAACGTTGTCACATCTAGAGCACATCTAGTACCTCATGTAGAGGAAGGAGGAGCACATGCTCCAACAGGAGGGATTCTTGTATCCTTGCAAGAAGTTCCCCAGGATCTCATACATGGAGGTCAAATCACAATTAATGAGCAGCATGATTGTGAAACATTGCAGATGGAAGGAGCAGGTAGGAAGGAAAAGCAACATCACTTTATGAGAGGCACACACCCTTCTCTATTTCAGATAGCTAATGCAAGGAAGAGGCAGACTAATTTGTACTATGAGGGCAAGGGCAAGGTTTCCCAACCATATGTATAGTCTACTCTTGACATTGATGTCTCACTACATGGAGGCATCCCACCTGGGAGGCCACCAGATCTAGGTTTGATGAAAGACATCTTTTATTTGGATTCGCCACTCTTGGATCTGGGAGAGGTGAAAGGTTTGGAGGAATAATTTTGCATGGGGGATTTCAAAGTAGCAGGAAACACCATGAGGAGAGCTTCACATGCTAGATCACTAGTGCTGTCTCTTGGGAAGATTGATCCATATTGGAGATCTCAACTCTTGGTAGAGTACTCCAAGGATCTTGGTGCATGCATGATTTTGGATGACCCAGATGGAGATGATGATTATATAGTGGATGAATTGGTCATCTATTCTCATGGCAGGATCTTCTTGACTGGAGCTTCTAAGCTTAAGGAGAAGTTGCTTCATACAGCACATGAGGACTTCCTTTCCATGCATTATGATGCATATCTTTCTTTGGCAGAGGAGTTCATTTTGGAGGGCATCTAGCATGAAATATTTTAGCATATGGAGAGATGCATAGCCCGGATGATGATAGAGAGGAGGTCACAGACACTTCCCTACTCTTTGGAGGTGAGGGAAATTTTCTGGCTGAGCCCTTTCAGCTCAAGATCTCAAGTACATGATGCAGGATGTACAATTTCACTTTATGTTTTGTACTTATTTTCTTTATATGTGTAACATATTGTACCAAGGAGGATTATACCTTATTTCATATTGTATAATGATGTACTTGAAGCCATTCGTAGCATTACGATTGGCTATCTCATAGGTGGTTTGTGGGGGAAGCCACATGATTTTTGGTGTGCACCATTGACACCACTTTGTAATTTCATGTTGCTATCTTGTAAAATTATTGTGGCAACAAAAAAGTGGCTGGAAAGGCACTTGTTCTTATTTTATTTGATGCAGGCAAAGGATGCATTGTGCTGGTTCCATGTGTGGAACTATGATCCACTTTCTGATTGTCATGTGACAACTTGTTTCCAATTATTTTTGATTCCCTGTATTACTAATGTTTCTATGTTCATGGGAAGCCTTGTTTGGAGAGTGGAATTTGGATTGTGTTGTGGCCAGCATTGGTCTCTGTTGTGGCCAGCAACAACCCCCCTTCTTATTTGGTATTAGTAAAAATACTAAATAAGTGGGGACCCTTAGTTTAAAAATCCAAAAATTAAATTTGTGCTTGTTTTCTTTTTCAAATAAAACTTACTATCATTAACTTAAGAAAATTCCTTAGAAAATCTGTAGATAAACTTAAGTTTATGATAGATTAGAATAAAACCTTTCTTTGAAGAAAATATCACATCCATCGCAACAAAAAGTATAAGATATATTTTGCAAAGAAGAATCTTCTAAATTGCGATAAGAGCGATCCAATAACTATGCATTAAAATATTTGTCACAAATCGCATATCGCAGAAAATATATTAACGGATATTTTTCATATGTTACATTTTGCAATATTGCGATGCTGCGATATTGCGATGCTGCAATATTGTGATGCTGCGATGTTACTAATTGTGATTTGTGTAAATTGTGATTTGTGAAAGTTGTGATTTGTGATATTGCGATTTTGCGGTATTGCAAAGAAAATCGCAGATCGCATTATCGCAGATTCTTGAAAGCTCATTATACGAATAAAATCTTTTTGTAAATCGAGACCCGTTATGCGCCTTAATGTCAAGTTAATGAATGGATTGTCATTTATTAATGAAAAAATATTTTGTTTTTATCGAAAGGTTATTTCACGATTAAATAATATATTTCATACGCCTTCAACATTTAAAACTATCCCGTCACCTTTACCATATCATTATTCTCACTTAATTCGTAAAAATGAAGGCGCAAAGAACAAGAGACTATACAAAGCAATATTCAGAGCATTATGGGAAAGAAAGAGAAAGCTCCGAGTTCTGGAAAGAAAGATAAAGCTCCGAGTTCTGAAAATAAAGAGATGGCATCCTTGTACGCAGACACTGCTTGCAACAAAGACGCTGGCATCACCACTTGGGAGGGTATGTTTAATTTACTTGAAGAAGAAAACCCAAGAGTAATGGATGTTGTGGCTATTGCGGGATCAAATAATTCCTCTAAAGCATCTCTTACAGAGCTGGCTTGTTCATTTTTACACCGGATATCATCAAGACCTAGAATTCTTCCGTATACAGACATGGTAAAATGGGTGTTGGATAACACTGATATTACGGACAAACAGATCAAAACTCAAGGTCAAGAGCTCATTGAGTCATTCACTCTAGAAGATTTGAGGCTTATGTATCATTTGCCGAAGCCTTAGGCAACTTACAACAAACAATTTATGGAGAAATTTTCCAAGGAAAATGCAAACTTAGCGGAATGCACTAAAGAATGGTCCAGAAGAGATGAACCACCGAAGAAAGATAAACATAGTATGTACAATACCAGTTCACTCACTTCTCCATATTGTTTTGTTGCTGCTATGTTATGTAGGCTTTTTGGAAAGCCTGACATTAATAAGTTTTTTCCTGAATGGCTTCCCTTATTGAATGTTGCTGTTAATGCTACCATTCTGGACTGGGCTAAAATATTGTCTGATAACTTAGCCATGGATATTTTCAATTACCGGTCTAAACGAACTGTCTCTCAGAGGATTTATCCTCCTTTTTATCTATCTGCCTATGTTATGGATTCAATCTGCTTTGTTTCTAAGTTCCCTTTAATGGGTTGGCAATGGACAATTCATGATCCCTTGCCCATTCATGTCTATCACAAAGATTTGTGGGAATCAAAATTTATTCCTCATTTTCATAAAATATGCCATGGCATAATGTTGCCTCTGTACAGAGTGTTGTATAATAAAGATGCTCCAAGGTTCTCCCCTAAAGCAGAAGTATATCTTCTCCCTGTCGCAAGATGGTTTGGAGAAGAATTTTTTACTTATGTGAGGGTTTTTGGAAGGTTTGCTTCTCCTCATATTCTACCCTTGTATGTTCCGGATAAACTTATAGCTCGGGAAATTTCATACCAAACCTGTGGAGAGGGAGTTTGACAAAATAATTAAAGGATAAAAAGAAGGCCATCTGGCCATAATTTCTTGTTTCCTGCGGAGCATTTTCATTATTTGATGTTGGTCATGCGTTTAAGGAAGTAAACAATATTACATGTTTACAATTGTTTAATTTTTCGAAAAGGTTATTCGACCCCTATGATGTTGTCAAGGATTTCACCACTGCAGTTAAAGTAAGAGTATTTTCTGGAGAAGAAGATCTTTTTGATGATATGTTTCAAGAAAAATGTTCATTTAAAGAAATTTTGCATTTAGCTCAAACATGGTTCTCCCCAGAAGAATTTCAAGAGTTTAAAGTATACAGAGAAATAAGATTGACCACTATTCCTTTGGATAATTTTCATTTGGAACCCGCAAGGGAACCAACTCCTAGTGTCAGTTTCAGTGGCAGCTCAGATTCAGAAAGGTCTAAGTCAAAGTTTGACAAAGAAATTCCCGAACGTTCTAAAAAATTTGATTAGGATAAAAGTGAAGGCTTAGTGAAGGATACAGCTCAATCAAAAGAGCTCTCACAACAACAGACTTCAACTACTCCACAGTTGAATCTTCCACCTCTTAATGTACAACAACCATCCATCAGCACTCAGTTAGATAAAGAATGGGAAAAATTTAATGATTTGATTAATGTTGAAGGACAAAATATACAAACTCCTGTACAGACAGCAAAAGGTTTGGTTATAGAAATAAGTGGCAATTTCACAAAAACATAACATATATGCATTACTCCCTCTGCCGAGCTTGTACTTAAAATAGAGGAAATTCCTCTTCTGGATATATTTTATAGCCCACAACATAAAGCAGTAGTAAGGAAGCAAAAAAAGAAGAGAAAATTAGAAAGTGCGCTCTCTACTGATGCAGAACAATTGGATGTTTTATAGAAATATCCTACTACGGATCCCACTGAAAATCTTACTAAATTATCTCAGATTACAGGAGCTTATGCCTCCACAACTATTGACAAAGCATTTGAGGTACGGCTGTTATTAAATGAAAAAGAGGATCAAATACAAGTTTCGCGACAACAATTGCAACAAGCACATGCCAACAGTGAAGCACAGATACGATTTGAAAAGTTACAACAAGAGTTTCAACAAATGCAGATCGGATATCAAAAAAGCTTGGCCGAAAAAGAAAAACAAATACAGATTATGCAAGAGATGCATAAAGACGACCCCAAGCTTACAGAGTTCATCTCAGAATCTATTTCTTTGAATAATCAACTTCTGCAACAACAAGATATATTATGCCAGAAAATCTCGCAATGGAACTCTTTTTGTCAAAAAAGTGATAAAATCACTAATCATGTCGTAGAATTACGACATGATTATGATTTAACTAATGAAAGAGTTACTAATTATTTTTCATGGAAAAAGACAGAGGAAGGAAAAAGAGTAGGAGCACAAATTATCAATGATGGTCATAAAGAAATACTCTTCAATAATTGGGATGCACAGATTAGAGAGGCAGAAAAAGCAGCAGAGGAAGCAACTACAGTAGCAAATAACATGACTGATTGTGTAAATGAAAATTTGCACAAAGTTAAGTTGATTTCGAAAACTATTCCAGGATACCTACCACAAGCACAGAAATTGCAAACAGAGTGGAAACAGAAAGCTGAAGAGAAGGCAAAATCAATTCAAGGATTGACAAAATTAAATTGGGATTCTTACTAGACGTGCCTGGTTAAACCACACAGCCAATGCACACTCTTAATTGCATCATCAATTCTGCTGAGAAGATCGTGCCAACACTTGCTGATTCTGTCTTTTCGGGACAATTAAAATATGAATTCGGCCATCCCCCTCTTCTCAAATAAATGCTGGATGCTTGCAAATTCAAAGACCAGATTCATAAGTAATTAGTTAATAGTTTTTAATTTTAGATTTAGTTTTAGTTTTACTTTATTTTTGCATAGAAAAAGGACGGTCATTTAAACTGAATCCTAAATTTTTGTAATAAACTATAATTAGAATTAGTTAGTAGTATTTAAACCCTTCTCATGCATTTAGAGAAGGGTCTACAAATTTGTCAAAAACTTATCCTCAGAACATGCACTTCTGCACCATCAGAGGAGGTTTTGATGAATGAATGGAACGATATTTATTGATATTTGTGTCTAATATCTGCTACTGATGTTGCATTTCTGTACTCTTAGTAGATGTTGGATCAAGAAGAGATAAATCATTATTGCTTTTAGCTCATGAGTAGAACCAGTTATAAATGGTACTTTTATCTCTTAACTATTTTTGCTTCTGTGTTAAAGTAATATTTATTTTCAGTTGTTTATATATTGATGCTTGAATGCTTAAGTTATCATTTGGAACTTCTGTACTGTGATAACTATTTATTTATGCTTAGTGTATGAATAGATTATTATGCGATATGTTTTTCACAACTGTTTCATCTAAATTTTTATATGAAGTGGTTTATCTTTATTGAATTCTTTTCTTATAACAGTTCAATAATATTTATTATCGGTTGTTATTTGAAATTATTTTAGATCGCATAAACAAGATTTTATCCTGGGTTTAGTTTAGAATTAGATATTTCTGTTTAAATTAGAATACAATTTGCATATGATTAGATTAGAAATATAATAAAAGAATTTCACTTAGGAACCTTTTTAGAAAGGAAATATCTATTCTCAACACACACATACACATTGGGAAACTGGTCCCATTATCCCCAGTCGGACCCACTACACCAAACGGAAAATGAGTTGTTAACCAAGGTCCGGACCGGGTGGGTATCCCCCTTGTTGTAGACCCGATTTTCGGGGCTTCAACATATTTGGCGCTAGAAGGAGGGCCACGAACTATGAATGGAAAGTAAATCTAAATCTAAATACCATTCTGAAAGTAAATCACCCTCACCATCTCCCCTGACTTCTCCATCGCACTTAGAAATTTTAAATCTAGAGCCAGAAGTCGAAAGAAGAACAGACACTGCTGCAAACCCTGACTTTTCAGAAGAATCTGCTATTGAACCTCCTAAAGTTGAATCTTTGATTCATAAACTTCAACAATTTTCAATATCACCTCAAAGATCTGATAAATCTCAAGGTAGTGTGACTTCACAATATAACCTTTCTCATCCTCTTACCAGATTACAGAGTGAGAAGCTTGGCATTCAGCCAACTGAATTACCTTTACCTACAAGGAAAAGAGCAAGGAAATCACCTAAAAGGTCTGATAGCGAGACTCTTTCATCATCATCATCCATCTCAACCTCTTCACCACGAAGTCAACCATCCACCCCTCCACTTCAGACCATTGTCCCTCACTCCACTAGAACTTCCACATAACCTTCTCAATCATCTATAATTGTAATATCTTCATATTCCCAATCACAGACATCATCTTCTACACTTTCCTCTGTTAGTAGTTCAGCGATGGCCCAAATGCCATGGAATAATCCAGGGGCAGTCTTAATGCCTGCACCCTTGAGTCAATTACCAGTCCATCTTGAAAAATGGCTGCCTAAGTTTAACCCTGAAGCATACATGCTAGCAGAAGAACACAAAAAAATTTATGCTATCCATAAATTTCAATGGAGTTATTAATGAAGATTCTGTTGTCCGACTTTTCCCTTATACTCTACAAGGAGCAGCTAGATCATGGTATTTATCATTACCATCTGGATCCATCACTAGTTGGGATATCTTTCAAAATCAATTTTTGACTAAATTTGGTGATGATAGGTCTACAGTGACATTAATCAATGATCTGCCTAATCTTAGAGATGATTCAAAAGAACTTGTCAAGGATTTTAATTCACGTTTCAATAAATTGTTAAACAAAATTCCTACTGCTTCCAAGCCTAGCGAAGAAGTGCGAAGTGAATGGTACATTTCTGCTTTACCATCAAACATAGCAATCTTTGTTGATAGGACTAACAAAACAACTTTAGCAGAAAACATGAAGGAGGCAATAGCGGTAGAGAAACGTATCATTTCTCTAGATAAGAAAAATGCGATAGAAGAATGAAAATCCAAGAAGGTTACTTTTAAGGAAGACCCTAAGAAAAAAAAATCAAAAGATCCATTTGATTTAGAAGGATTTCAGAAAGTTTTGAAAACCATGTCTAACGAAATGGTTGACATTAAGAAACAAGTGGCAAAAACATCTTCTAAAAAGTCTTTCAAGCCTTTTAGAAGAAATCCTTCAACTGATCCAAAGCCACCAATTTCTATAACTAATGCTGAATCAGAAGAAGAAGAAGAAGAAGAAACTGCTACTGAAGAAACTACTGATGAAGAAGAAGTCGTAGAAGTACAAGGTATGTGGGATTTCATCCTTCCATATGAGGAAGATCAAGAAGCATCCCTAGTTAACACTCGAAGTAGAAATCAACTTGATCCTCCTCAAACTACTCCTAAGTCAAAAAGCGCAAGCTCATTGAATAAGGATAAAGTTGCACCCAAGAAAACGACATCTAAAGCAATTCAAACCAGCCTAGTCCAGACAGATTCATCAACTCCATCAAAAACACTAATTGTTCCAGATGAGATGGAGTACAATATCATAGAAGACATGAAGAAGACTAGGGCTAACATCACTTTTTATGAATTGAGCAAGTTAAAACACCAACAAAAGGTACTTTTTAAAGAATTACATGTTGTACCAGAAAAACCTTTACCTGATCCTGTGATTTCTCAAGCTTCCAACGAGATGGGAAGACCTCTAGCTAACGCGATCAGTAAAGTTGATCTAGAAAATATCGCTTTAATTGGAGGAAGGTCAAGATCTCATACTCCTCCATTTCTTCTTACTTATGAAGTTTTCAATAAAAATTTGCATAATTGTTTAGTGGATTCTGGAGCTTCATCTAATATTCTACCAAAATAAATATGTGCAAAGCTGAACATTCAACCACAAAAATCTGCTGTGCACATAGTCCAGCTAGATCGATCACAAGTTGAGGTGATTGGCGAATTAAATCAGGTTACCATAAGATTGTCATCAAATCCAAAGGTATGTCAAGTCATTGATATTTTAGTTGCAAATATTCCAGAATTTTATGGCTTTATTCTTAGCAGGGATTGGTCAGAAAAAATTCATGGATATTTTGCAACTGATTGGTCGCATATGTGGCTTCCTTACAATGGTAAACCAAATCAGATAAAGGTTGAACGAGAAAAACATCATAAATACATAGTAACAGAACTTGAAGGAGAGAATGAACCAGTTGCATACAACAGTAATATCATTGGCAATTATTCAGTTGATTCTTTCTTAGGAAATTTTAATGCTCATACTTCACCTTATTTAGAACATTTTGTTTTATCTCAAATAGAAATTTTTTCCCAAACAGATAGTTCTAAATTTATTAATTTTGTAGATACTCCTGTAAATAAATCTTTATTTTGGAAATTATTTTTTGATGGTTCTAAGTCTAATGAAGGAGGAGGAGCAGGATGCGTTTTGTTTAGTCTAGAAGGAAACAAAATTATGTTAACTTGTAGACTTGAGTTTGATTGCACTAATAGCACTGCAGAATACGAGGCTTTAGTCCAAGGATTATATAAAGCAATCAGATTAGACATCAAATATATACAAGTTTTTGGAGATTTGGAAATTGTAATTAAATAGGTATGCAATACTATACATTGTTTATCAGGTCATTTAAAGCATTATCAATCTTCAGTCCAAGATCTGACTGAACACTTTATAGCATTTAATATTTCATCAATTCCCAGAATTCAGAATGCTAGTTCAGACCTCCTAGCTAATGTAGCTTCCAAGCTCATTCCTGTAGAAGACTTTAGTCCTGATCAATTTTCAATTGAATTGATATTTAGACCCTAAATTCCTGATAACGTTACCAATTGGAGGATTTTCAATGATGATCCTGATATTGGAAATTTTCTCACATCTAAAGGATCTTACACCAATCAGATAATTGATGAAGACCAACATGACATAAAATTGCTCCAAGATAGCACCAATAATGCCATGCCAAAATCAGTAGTAAAGTTAGAAGACCTTTATGATTTCAAAGATTGATTTAAAAGATCTACCAATTCAAAACTGCAAAGTTCAACTTTGAATTATGAATTAGTAAATCTAGGAACTGATGCCAAACCACAGAATATCAACCTGGGCCTCAGTCTAGCTCCTGAAGAAAAATTAGCGTATGTTCGTCTTTTGAAACAATATAAAAGTGTCTTTGCTTGGAACTACGATGAACTCAAAACTTATGACACTTCTATCATCCAACATACTATCCCAATGATCAATGATGAGAAACTTGTCCAACAAAAGTTGAGAAAGATCCACCCCAATCTAGAAAATCAGATCAAATCTGAACTCAATAAGTTATTGAAATCCAAGATTATTTTTCCCGTTTGACATTCTAAATGGGTTTCCAATATGGTTCCTGTTAGAAATAAGAACAGAGACATTAGAATTTGTATTGAATTTCGAAATATTAATAAAGCCCGCCAAAAGATAATTTTCCTTTGCCTCCCATGGAGCAAATATTACAGGCAGTTGCAGTATCAGAATTAATGTCTTTCTTAGATGGGTTCTCTGGATATAATAAAGTGTTATTCCATCCTGATGATCAATTGAAAACTACATTTAGAACCAAATGGGGCACTTATGCATATCAAAAGATGCCTTTTGGTCTGATCAATGCTGGTGCCACATTTCAGAGAGCCATGGATATTGCTTTCAAGGGATTAGTTAACAAATCAGTGGTAATTTACTTGGATGATATAACTGTATATTCCAAAAAAAAAAGTAATCATCTTAGAGATTTGAAACATATCTTCCAACATTGTCAAAGGTATGGAATTTCACTTAATCCGAAAAAATATTTTTTTTCTTTAAATAAAGGAAAAATTCTTGGATTCATAGTATCAAAATCTGGAATTCATATTGATCCTGATAGAGTCAAAGAAATTTCTGAAATATCTTTACCTCACAACAAAAAAGCTATGCAATCTTTTCTTGGCCAAATTAATTTTGTAAAGAGATTTGTGCCAGATTTTTCAAAAACTATATCACCCTTGCAAGCAATGATTAAAAAGAATTCAAAATTCAAATGGGGCAAAGACGAATATGAGGCATTCAAACTGATCAAAGAAGCAATTATAAATGCTCCACCTTTAGCAACTCCAATTTTTTCCAATCCTTTTATTTTGTATACATTTGCCTCTGATAAATATTACGTTGCAATACTCACTCAAGCAAATCAAGACAAAGCAGAAGCTCCAATTGCTTTTTTCAGTTCAAATTTAGAGGGAGCTGAATTGAATTATTTAGATGTGGAGAAACAAGCTTATGCTGTTTTCAAAGCAGTTAAATATTTCAGACCCTTTTTACTTAAAACCCATACAAAAATCATAGTACTGTTTCCAGCGGTAAGAAATCTTTTAGTTCAAAAAGATGTGGGTGAGAAAAGAGCCAATTGGGTTACTGCTTTACAAGAATATGATGTAGAAATCAAACCGACAAGTATTGTAAGAGGTCAAGGCTTTTGCAAAATACTAGCTGGGGCATCGCTTATTTCTGAAAAACCATCTGAAGAAATACAAACATATGAGATAAGCCTAAACAATGTTGAATCATTATATGCTGATATCATATTTTATCTGAAGAATGGATATGCTCCTCCAAATATCGATCACACCAGGAAAAGATCTCTAAGGTTGAAAGCTAAACAATATCAACTTGTAAATGATGTTCTTTTTAAGATGAATTATGATTCTGTTCTTCTTAGATGTCTGGAGAAATCTGAAGCTGAAAAAGTATTGCAGGAACTTCATGATGGGCCAGCAGGTGGGCATCATGCTGGAGATGCTACTGCACATAAGATCCTCCATGCAGGCTATTACTGGCCCACATTATTCAAAGATTCACATAGCTGTGCAAGGAAATGTCAAATTTGTCAAACTGCAACTAGAAGAAAAAGGAAACCATCATTGCCATTACAACCAGTCAACATTGACGAGCCTTTTGATCAATGCAGATTAGACATAATAGGTGAGATCGTTCCTCACTCTTCTAAACAACATAGGTATATCATCACAACAACTGATTATTTTACGAAATGGGTAGAAGCAGTCCCTCTTAAGACTGCTAATGCTGAACACATCATCGAGTTCATAGATTAGTTCATAATCACCAGGTTTGGTTTACCTTGTGCTTTAATGTTTGATAATGCATCATATTTTTCTGGTAATGCTATGACTGAATTTGCACTCAAGAGAGGTTTTAAAATTAAATATTCTGCCAATTATTATTCACAGGGAAATGGGTTAGCTGAATCCAGAAATAAAAATTTAATCAAAATCATTAAGCGAACCATTGATCAAAATCATAAAAATTGGCATAAGTCTTTAATATATGCTTTATGGGAAGATTGAATAACGAAGAAGGCTTCTATTGGCACTTCTCCCTTTAATTTAGTTTATGGGAGAGAAGTGGTTCTTCCAACTCATCTAACAATTCCTTCTATAGCCTTAGTTCAGTATATTGATGAAGAACCAACTTCTTCTTTACAATTAAGGAAAATGGAAATAATTAAGTTAGAAGAACAACGAGAAAAAGCCAAAGTAACCCATGCTCATCATCAAGCATTAGTCAAAGCTTCTTTTGATTCAAACATGATAACCAGAAAGGACTTTCAGATAGGAAATTTAGTTCTAAAATGGGACAAGGCCCATGAGGAAAAAGGAAAACATACAAAATTTCAACGAATGTGGCTTGGTCCTTTTCAAATTGCAGAGATCATAGGTCCATCTACTTTCATGTTACAGGATTTAACAGGAAAAAGAGAGTCTTTACCTGTTAATGGAAAGATCCTTAAAAAATATTTTCCATAGGAGATCATTCTTCTATTTTGTAGATTAGTTTTCTTTATTTGTCATAAAAAAACCAGTTGTTAATGGTTACATTTGGAATTCATGAAAAAGACACAAGTTCTCTTTTTAGATTTTATTTCTTCACTTATATAAATAGAATTATTTTTATAATATTGATCATTATTATTCAAAGATACAGTTAAAAGTTTTAAATCTAGAAATGATATTAGTTTCAACTTTGAAAATTTTGATGAAAAACAACTTTTGGTGAAAGATTGTTTTATATCAGTGCAATGAAAGGTATCAATAACAAAACGAAAGTTCTCTGTAGAAAAGTTCTTTCCCAAAAAACTCTATTATTGTTGTCCAGAGCTATCTTAAGGAAACAATGACTTCCTCCCCACCTAGAAAATTACAAAGTTCAGGGAATAATTTAATGATACACTTTTAACTTAAAGAGTAAGAGGTCTCATCACAAGCCGACTTATCATAATCATAGATATTATAGCTTGCCGACTTTGCCAATACTGCATACCACAACAGGGCAATGACTCAAGATTATTGCAATCGAAAGGCAAGGGGTCTCACCACGAGCCAGCTTGTTCAACAAAGTTATAAATCAAGTGAATGGCACTGTCATAAATTGGCTACCAAACCAAGACATTGTTCTTTAAGGGTAAAAAGAAAATAAAAAGCAATAAGTGTAAATATGGATTTCTCTTTGAAAATTGTATATTTCTCTAAGTAGGACACAGGATCATTGCTGGGTAACAGGTAACCCTGTTGAAGCTATAGACGCTTGCTGGCAGCAGTGGCTCTACCTACAACAAATGATCATATTTAAAACTGATTTACAGAGAGGTATTTTGTTTTTATCTTTTTAAACCAAGTAATGATTGATGTAGAGACAAGGACTAGCTTGAGGAAGTGAATAGTCAAAATTGAATATAGAAGAAATGAAATATTATTTATAGATTAAAGCATAATGTACTTTATCTTTTTATAATAAAGTTTTATTTTCTGGAAAATTTTCTGTTTTAAAAAGTTTAGAAAATTTAAAAGAAAAGTAGAGATAACTGGCTCTTCCAAGTGAATCGCCAATTGTTGTGGCCAGCAACAACCCCCCTTCTTATTTGGTATTAGTAATAATACTAAATAAGTGGGGACCCTTAGTTTAAAAAATCCAAAAATTAAATTAGTGCTTGTTTTCTTTTTCAAATAAAACTTACTATCATTAACTTAAGAAAATTCCTTAGAAAATCTTTAGATAAACTTAAGTTTATGATAGATTAGAATAAAACCTTTCTTTGAAGAAAATATCACATCCATCGCAACAAAAAGTACAAGATATCTTTTGCAAAGCAGAATCTTCTAAATTGTGATAAGAGTGATCCAATAACTATGCATTAAAATATTTGTCGCAAATCGCATATCACAGAAAATATATTAACGAATATTTTTCATATGTTATATTTTGCGATATTGCGATTTCGCGATATTGCGATGCTGCGATATTGCGATGCTGCAATATTGAGATGCCGGAATGTTACTAATTGTGATTTGCGTAAATTGCGATTTGCGAAAGTTGTAATTTGCGATATTGCAAAGAAAATCGCAGATCGCATTATCGCATATTCTTGAAAGCTTGTTATACGAAGAAAATCTTTTTGTAAATCGAGACCTGTTATCGCCTTAATGTCAAGTTAATGAATGGATTGTCAATTATTAATGAAAAAGGATTTTTTTTTGGTCGAAAGGTTATTTCACGATTAAATAATATATTTCATACGCCTTCAACATTTAAAACTATCCCGTCACCTTTCTCATATCATTATTCTCACTTAATTCGTAAAACTGCAGGGGCAAAAAACAGGAGACTATACAAAGAAATATTCAGAGCATTATGGGAAAGAAAGAGAAAGTTCTGAGTTCTGGAAAGAAAGATAAAGCTCTGAGTTCTGAAAATAAAGAGATGGCATCCTTGTACGTAGACATTACTTGCAACAAAGAAGCTGGCATCACCACTTGGCAGGGTATGTTTAATTTACTTGAAGAAGAAAACCCAAGAGTAATGGATGTTGCGGCTACTGCGGGCTCAAGTAATTCCTCTGAAGCATCTCTTATAGAGCTGGCTTGTTCATTTTTGCACCGGATAGCAGCAAGACCTAGAATTCTTCCGTATACAGACATGGTAAAATGGGTGTTGGATAGCACTGATATTACGGACAGACAGTTCAAAACTCAAGGTCAAGAGATCATCGGATCATTCACTCCAGAAGATTTGAGGCTTATGTATCATTTGTCGAAGCCTCAGGCAACTTACAACCAACAATTTCTGGAGAAATTTGCCAAGAAAAATGAAAACTTAGCGGAATGCACTAAATAATGGTCTAGAAGAGATGAACCACTAAAGAAAGATAAACATGGTATGTACAGTACCAGTTCACTCACTTCTCCATATTTTTTTGCTACTGCTATGTTATGTAGGCTTTTTGGAAAGCCTGACATTAATAAGTTTTTGCCTGAATGGCTTCCCTTATTGAATGATGTTGTTAACGCTACCATTGTGGACTGGGCTGAAATATTGTCTGATAACTTAGCCACGGCTATTTTCAATCACTGGTCTAAACGAACTGTATCTCAGAGGATTTATCCTCCTTTTTATCTATCTACCTATGTTATGGATTCATTCTGCTTTGTTTCTAAGTTCCCTTTAATGGGTTGGCAATGGACAATTCATGATCCCTTGCCCATTCATGTCTATCACAAAGAGTTGTGGGAATCAAAATTTATTCCTCATTTTTATAAAATTTTCCATGGCATAATGTTTCCTCTGTACAGAGTGTTGTATAATAAGGATGCTCCAAGGTTCTCCCCTGAAGCAGAAGTAGACATTCTCCCTGTCGCAAGATGGTTGGAGAAGAATTGTTTACTTATGTGAGGGTTTTAGGAAGATTTTCTTCTCCTCATATTCTACCCTTGTATGTTTTGGATAAAATTATAGCTCGGGAAATTGCATACCAAACATGTGGAGAGTGAGGTTTGACAAAAGAATTAAAGGATAAAAAGAAGGCCATCTGGCCACAATTTCCTGTTTCCTGTGGAGCATTTTCATTATTTGATGTTGGTAATGCGTTTAAGAAAGTAAACAATATTACATGTTTACAATTGTTTAAGTTTTCGAAAAGGTTATTCAACCCCTATGATGTTGTCATGTATTTCACCACTGCAGTTAAAGTAAGAGTATTTTCTAGAGAAGAAGATCTTTTTGATGATATGTTTCAAGAAAAATGTTCATTTAAAGAATTTTTTCATTTATCTGAAACACGGTTCTCCCCAGAAGAATTTCAAGAGTTTAAAGTATACAGAGAAAGAAGATTGACCACTATTCCTTTGGATAATTTGCATTTGGAACCCGCAAGGGAACCAAATCCTAGTGTCAGTCTCATTGGCAGCTCAGATTCAGAAAGGTCTAAGTCAAAGTCTGACAAAGAAATTTTTGAACATTCTAAAAAATATGATCAGGATAAAGGTGAAGGCTCAGTGAAGGATACAGCTCAATCAAAAGATCTCTCACAACAACAGACTTCAACTACTCCATAGTTGAATCTTCCACCTCTTAATGTATAACAACCATCCATCAGCACTCAATTAGATAAAGAATGGGAAACATTTAATGATCTGATTAATATTGAAGGACAAAATATACAAACTCTTGTACAGACAGCAAAAGGTTTGGTTACAGAAATAAGTGGCAATGTCATAGAAACAGAACATATACCCATTACTCCCTCTGCCGGGCTTGTACTTAAAATAGAGGAAATTCCTCCTCTGGATATATTTTATAGCCTAAAACATAAAGCAGTAGTAAGGAAGCAAAGAAAGAAGAGAAAATTAGAAAGTGCGCTCTCTACTGATGCAGAACAATTGGATGTTTTATGGAAAGATCCTACTATGGATCTCACTGAAAATCTTACTAAATTATCTCAGATTACAGGAGCTTATGCCTCCACAACTATTGACAAAGCATCTAAGGTACGACTGTTATTAAATAAAAAAGAGGATCAAATACAAGTTCTGCAACAACAATTGCAACAAGCACATGCCAACAGTGAAGCACAGATATGATTTGAAAAGTTACAACAAGAGTTTCAACAAATGCAGATCGGATATCAGAAAATCTTGGCCGAAAAAGAAAAAAAAATACAGATTATGCAAGAGATGCATAAAGACGACCCCAAGCTTACAGAGTTCATCTCAGAATCTATTTCTTTGAATAATCAACTACTGCAACAACAAGATATATTATGCCAGAAAATCTCACAATGGAACTCTTTTTGTCAAGAAAGTGATAAAATCATTAATCATGTCGTAGAATTACGACATGATTATGATTTAACTAATGAAAGAGTTACTAATTATTTGGCATGGCAAAAGACAGAGGAAGGAAAAAGAGTAGGAGCACCAATTATCAATGATGGTCATAAAGAAATACTCTTCAATAATTGGGATGCACATATCAGAGAGGCAGAAAAAGCAGCAGAGGAAGCAGCTACAGCAGCAAGTAACATGACTGATTGTGTAAATTAAAATTTTCACAAAGTTAATTTGATTTCGGAAACTATTCCAGGATACCTACCACAAGCACAACAATTGCAAACAGAGTGGAAACAAAAAGCTGAAGAGAAGGCAAAATCAATTCAAGGATTGACAAAAGTAAATTGGGATTCTTACTGGATGTGCCTGGTTAAACCACACAGCCAATGCAACGCTCTTAATTGCATCATTAATTCTGCTGAGAAGATCGCACCAACACTTGCTGATTCCGTCTTTTCGGGACAATTAAAATCTGAAGTCGGCCAGCCCCCTCTTCTCAAATCAATGCTGGATGCTTGCAAATTCAAAGACCAGATTCATAAGTAGTTAGTTAATAGTTTTTAATTTTAGATTTAGTTTTAGTTTTACTTTATTTTTGCATAGAAAAAGGATGGTCATTTAAACCAAATCCTAAATTTTTGTAATAAACTATAATTAGATTTAGTTAGTAGTATTTAAACCCTTCTCATGCATTTAGAGAAGGGTCTAGAAATTTGTCAAAAACTTATCCTCAGAACATGCACTTCTGCACCCTCAGAGGAGGTTTTGATGAATGAATGGAACGAGATTTATTGATATCTGTGTCTAATATCTGCTACTGATGTTGCATTTATGTACTCTTAGTAGATGTTGGATTAAGAAGAGATAAATCATTATTGCTTTTAGCTCATGAGTAGAACCAGTTATAAATGGTACTTTTATCTCTTAACTATTTCTGCTTCTATGTTAAAGTAATATTTATTTTCAGTTGTTTATATATTGATGCTTGAATGCTTAAGTTATCATTTGGCACTTCTGTACTGTGATAACTATTTATTTATGCTTAGTGTATGAATAGCTTATTATGCGATATGTTTTTCACAACTGTTTCATCTAACTTTTTATATGAAGTGGTTTATCTTTATTGAATTCTTTTCTTATAACAGTTGAATAATATTTATTATCAGTTGTTATTCGAAAGTATTTTAGATCGCATAAACAAGATTTTATTCCGGGTTTAGTTTAGAATTAGATATTTCTGTTTAAATTAGAATGCAATTTTCATATGATTAGATTAGAAATAGAATAAAAGCATTTCACTTAGGAACCTTTTTAGAAAGGAAATATCTATTCTCAACACACACATACACATTGGGAAACTGGTCCCATTATCCCCAATCGGACCCACTACACCAAACGGAAAAGGAGCTGCTAACCAAGGTCCGGACCGGGTGGGTATCCCCCTTGTTGTAGACTCGATTTTCGGGGCTTCAACAGTCTCAAACTAGATAGTGGCCAAATTTAGCAAATAACTCCTCCAATGATCCTCAAGGAAAGAGATGAAACCCCTAAATAGGAATTCCAATTACAATCCTCCACTAGGTAGTAGAGAATGGTATTTGTCTAAGTAGACAAATACTTCAGAAATATGATCTATCAACAACCTCTTCATGTTGCTCTCCTCCTTATTTAATAACATGAGAAGGACCTTGAAAACCCTAAATCACTTTGATGATTTACCCCTCTTCACATTAGAGGCTCCCTTCTAGAACTGCGCAATCCCTCTTGGAGATGCATTGAACCTAGACAGCGTAGTTGATTTGGTCAAGGTGGACCCAGTCTTTGGCTCAAACTTCTTTTACAACCGCAAGTGATTATTTATATAGCCCAGATTTGTCTTTCTTCACATGGGCATGGATTTATTAGGAGTTTTACATGTCCTCCTTTATTCATTTATTTATAAAACATAAGTTAAATCAAAATTGAATGTCTCCTCTTAGCTAAGGCTAAGTAGGAACATTACACAACGTTGTCCCTTCCTGGTTTAACTATTGGGTTGCCTATTTGGTTGTTTTCAACCTCTATGGTTCCAAATGTCCTGCCTACTGTTCAATCAGTTCCTCCACCTTAAAAACATCATGTTTATTCCAAGGTGGACCTCTCCCCTTATTCACCTATTTCTACGTCCTCCTCTTCTACTTCGCCTGGTGAAAGTCTGGATTCGAGTAACCAGGTGGCTAAGAAGAAGAAGAATAAGACAAAGAAGAAGAAGTCTGATAAGAGAGAGGCTAAGGTTGTAGCTACTGCTTCAAAAGCACCTCCTCTTGATAAAACTTCCAACCCTCCACGAAAAGTCAGGTTCCCTTGCATGTTGTGCCAGGGAAACCATATTCTTCGATATTGCCTTGGATATCCCAAGGTGCTCGAAGTATGGTCCAATGGTCATCCGCCATTGCCTATGGCTTCCGGGAGTCAAGTTGGGGGCATGCCTTAAGCTAGTGCTGGTAAAGCTCCTAAGAAGCAGGGTAAGCTCACCAATCCCTGTAAGTTGTGTGAAGGGCACCATGCCATTCACCTTTGTATGTATATGGATGAAGCCAAGCAAGTGTTGGAAAACCCAAATTTTTGTACACCATTCCTTCCGACTGGTTACAAACATCTTTCTTTGAGTCTTCCACCAGCGGATGCCACGATTGGTCAAGATTCATCCTTGGTCAATCCCACTCCCCCAGAAATTAAAATTCAGGAATCCATCCCCGACCAACCATTGGTCATGGGATCAGTTGAACTGGCCCCGTCTGCTATGCACCAGGTCTTTTCCATTGAGAGTGGACCTCACATCCCTCAGGTTCTTCTTGTTTCTTCAGATTCCTTGGACTTGGAGAAATATTCTCCTATCCCTATATCTCAAGAAGCTTCTCCTCCGCCTCCCGTGATGGAGGTCCAGGAGGATACTCCTCCTGCCTTCGAGATGGAGGTCGTGGAGGATGCTCCTTATTCTTTCGTAACACCAGGGAGAGACCATCTCAGTTCGATGGTAGCCCCTCCAAATAGTTTGGTTGCTTTCTTTGACTAGAGTCGATTTGTAGGATACTGCCTTCTGTCTTATGTGCCTTTTGAGATAATGATACAAACCTCTGGTCTAGTCGTACCTAGCACTGTTATAGATGAAGGTGCATATGTTAGTGTTCTATCCTCAACTACTTGGCAAGCTTTTGGTTCGCCACCGCTTGTGCCTATTACTCAGAATCTGTTGGAATTTAACAGAAGAACTAGTCAACCGTTAGGGATCCTTCCAAGGTTACCTATTACATTGGGAGGTAAAAATTTCCATATGGACGTTGTTACACCATTTTTTGGTCATCTAACCTATTATCATTAGATGGACCCAAGTACACCATGTAAGACCAATTTTACCCTAAGTAAAATTGCCTTCACTATGTTAAATAACTTAATAAACCACATTTATTACGTTGTTTATGGTCTAAACAGGAAACCCCAAAAGGAAATATTAAACAAACCTATATTTGTTTGATTTTCCTCATGGAATAATTAATTAAACCATAATTTAATTATTATTCCCAGTCATGTTTAACCCAAAAACAAAGAAATTAATTAGATAAACCTTTATTTTTCTTATTATTTTCTAGGAATAATTATTTAAATCATATTTAGATAATATTCCTTGTTAAATATGACCAAATCACCCACAAATAATTAAATAAATCATTATTTATTTAATTATCTTTCAACCACTTCCTTAAATAATTAAATAAATCATTGTTTATTTGATTATCTTCTAACCGCTTCCTTAAAAAGATAAATAAATCATTTATTTATTTATTTTTGACAAATTAAGGGATTTGACACAAGTCAAATACCTTTTCCCTCCAACAAATATAATAAAATATTCCATAAAAAGTGGATCTAGATCTGGTTAACCCATGCACCAAGATCTAGAATGACCCAATATTTTGTTATAAATAGGAGGGTTTTTCCTACCATTCTTCACCTTTGTTGCCTATTAGATCACTCTGGATCTATACACTTGGTCACATTTTTCTACATTATTTGTTGTGTGAGCTCCCTTTGAGTTCTATCTTTGTCTGGGTTTTCTACACCAACAAGAGAAAGAGATTCTAGATCTGAAGTGCTGAGGACTTCCAAGAACCCATCCCATTGAGGAGAATTGGATACGCCTTCTTGTTTTCCTCCCAGGTGCCCTTAATACAAAAATTCTTTCAAAATTTTTTCTTGTCTTGTCTATTGGATATATGGAGCAAACCCTTCTTTTTACTGCTTAATGTCTTTCTATGCATAGATCTGGTTTTTTGCAGCTCTTTTCTTGATCAACTAACTGCAGATCTAAAGATATTGGCAGCCACTTTTGTTGTTAGGGCTATTAGTTATGCGTAGCTAAAGTGGTCCTTTTTTGTACACTTCGACAAAGGATTCATACTAACAAATGGCGACTCCACACGGGTTTTAAATTACGACCGTTGTCGTTTTTCATATTCCTGCATATCCAGCTACTTCAGACCCTAGGGTTTCTTTTCAGCTATTTATTTTTCCTATTTTTATGTTGTTTTTCTCACATAAAACCCTAAAACATTAAAATTTTTAACTTCCGTGTGTTTCTGGCCCTATTGCGCATGTAATCGACATCAGCCGCAACTGAGACGGCAAATTTTCCGAAAATCTGCCGCCGAGACAACCAGAACGGGAGGTTGCACTTTTCGGCCCAAAAACTGTGACCTGGACCTCCAGGTCGCACTTTTCAGCCTCTTTTCTATGACCTGCACTGAAAACAGGTTAGAAACTGCGACCTACCCATTTTTCAGTTGTTTTTCTGCAATTTTTCTGGGTTTTTCTGAAGCTTCTGTCAGTGTTTTCCAGCCTCTGTCTCAGCCCGATTCGACGTGTTTCTGATCTGTTTTTCTCATCTAAGTGGGAACATAGCCCTGTAGGGCTTCAGTACCCTCCACCTTTTGTGGAAGAGTTTTTATCTGTTGCAGATCTATTTTTTCAGAGTTTCAGCCCCTCTTTTTCCAGATCTGATACCTCCTTTTCAGACCTCTTCTAATCAACCTTTCTTCCTTTCAAATCACCTCTTATCATTTTGTTTGGACCTCCCTTTAGGACCTCCTCCCTATCCTTTCCGCTTTTTGCTGATTTCCTCCCTTTTTCCAGCCACCTTGCCTCTGTCTCTTGGCTGTGATCTGCACCTCTTCTTAGCAACTTTATCCTTTAGATCCCTGTCCCTTTTGACCTTAGATCTATTGGCCTCTTTTCCATGTGTTTTGCCTAGATTTTTCCCCTTTTTTAGATTATTTTTGAGAGACCCGCCTTCTTGGGTTAGATAGATGCACAAGTAGCTGTTAATTTTCTGTTATTTCAGCATTATATATTGTTCTCTGCAGGTTTATTTTCAGTTATGTAGCACACTTTTTTCTTTCTCTCAAAATGGAAAGGGTTTAAAAATTAAAATTAACGCACGCCACACACTGACCCTAAGCGAAGAAGTGCCTAGTTAACACCGCCTGGAAAATACTCTAAAATCAATTGTCACTGCACCTTTTCTGCCCTTGACCTCACTTGATTCTGTCCCTTTCTACCCTTGTCGGTTTCCTTCTTCCCGTCATCATTGTGCCCCCAAGGCGCCTTTCCCGGAGACTTCTTGGCCTTCACCCTCGGTTTCTGGTCGATCGACCTGCTCCGCCCCGCCATCATCGAGCCAGTCCTCCTCCGTGTCCGCACTCCGACTCCTCTCCTGATTCATCGGGTTCTCCTTCTCCTTCTGGTTCTCCCCCTGTCACCTTCACTATGTCTGGTCCAGGGCCTAACGCTAGCGGTACTCCAGGCCCTAACGCCGGAACTGCTACTAGCGGAACCGCCACAGGAACTACCTCGGCCATACCCTTGCTGCCGTACATTGCAGGCCTCAGCCTCCCCGATTTCAATTAGTTGATCAACGGCCCTATCCGCCATGATGTTGGTTGGCCTGCTATGCCAACCAAGCTCCCCTCCGACATCCCTAAGTTCGAAGGCCTTGCTGGAGAAGATCCAACCAATCATGTCCGATCTTTCCACATGTGGTGTTCCTCCAATTCCATTACCGATGACTCCATCTGTCTTCGTTTGTTCCAACGCACGCTTACCGGCGAAGCTTCTAAATGGTATGTAGACCAAGCCACCTCTTCCCATACCACCTTTGCGACCATTGCCCAAGCCTTTTTATCTTACTTCCAGCTCCCTCTCCGATACGATACCAGTATAGAACTCTTGACTTCCTTCAAGCAAACATCTTCAACCCGCCTTTCTACCCATGTTCAGGAATGGCGAGGAAGACGCAGCTTATGTCGAGATCCCCCCTTCAAAGATCGGATCTATATGGATTGGTTCCTTCACTCTCTCTTAGCTCCCATTGGCAAAGATGTCGCCTCCCATTTCCCTCAAACCGAAGAAGCTGCCCTCCAAATAGCCTTGAAATATGACTTGATCTACGCCCAGTCTGGTTATGTTTATACCGTCCTTCCTGACCTCCCCAGGCCTGGTGGCGCTAACACCCCGGGGGCATCTCATTTCGCCGACGGTATCATTGGAGCCCTTTCCCATCCGTATGCTCACCCTCCTATGGGCTACGGCCTCCCTCCCGGAGGGGCCAGCACCTCTAGCACTCTTCCCCCTCCCGGTCGCATGTATCCAGGATACGACATGCCTCCTCCTTTTTCCCAACCTCCTGCTTACCTCAATGTTTCCCAACCTAACCATTACCCTTATCTGCAGCCTGGTATGCCAGCTCCTCTAGCATATGCACTTCCACCTCCCTTGCCTCCTCAACCCCAGCAACAGCACCTACAGCCCCCTTCAGGGCAAGTATTTGCACAGCAGGGTGCGACTAAGCCCCCTTCTTCTCAAATAAGGCGGAGAGGCAATCCAAATCAATCTGCCCCTGGTACTCATGGACCCAATCCTCAAGGTTTTGACCCTAACACTACTAACCAGCAACAGGGCACTCAGCCCAAGCTGGACAGGCCTCTTCATACTAACAAGCCTTGTTCGTGTTGCGGTGTTTATGGTCATTACACCCACGATTGTCCCCTTTTACAACAGATGCGGAAGATGTGGGAGTCTCAAGCCACATTGCGAGGAAAACATGCCTCCCCTCATGCTCCCCCTAATGTGGCCTCTACTCAACCAGCTGTGTTTACTGATCCTTTCCCTCAGCAAGGATTCGTGGCTACCCAACCACCTAACGGGCGGGTCTCCACTCCACCTTCCATTTCTGGTTCTTCTGATTACCATATCCTCATGATGAACTCTGATCCATTCCCAGCGAGTCGACCTTCCCCTTCAAACTCGGTCTACCGTTCCCCCCAAGTCTCTGCTCTTCTACCGCCCCAGGCCTCCTTCTAGCCTTTCGGGTTCTCTGAGAGCCTGTGTCGACATCAGAGTGGCCCCTTACATATCCCTCAACCCAAAGTTGAGGTTCATGGGTTTAGTTGGACCATTCGATGACAGCTATACGTCGAAATTTGCTCATTCGTATAGCATAGTAGATGATTTGGCGCAATCTCCTGCTGCCATTTCCACACTAGAACTCCTCCAGTCGTGCCCTTCCCAAAAGAAGGCTCTACTATCTGTCGTGGGCGCTGTAGATCCTGCTGATGACCAAATGATTTTTTTCGACGCCACTCAATCGGACCATCCTCCTCTTCCTCCTTCCGTCGCCTTCCAAATCCCAGTCAAACTCTGGAATGCCAATGTTTCCCGGTGTATAATTGATGAGGGGGCACCCACCTGCGTGATGTCCACTTCGGTTTGGAAGAAACTCGGATCCCCTGAGCTGGCCCCTTCCACGATCACCCTTCAAGCATGGGACGGCCACGCCTCCCAGCCCACTGGCCTCTTCCGTAATTGTCCTATCACCCTTGCCGATAAGACTGTTTTCGTTGACGTCGAAGTCATCGACGCCCCGCTAGACTACAACATTCTACTGGGGCGAAGCTACACCTAAGCTATGTCTGCTGTCCCATCTTCGGTTTTCCGCAAGATGTCTTTCCCTCGTAATGGAAAGATAGTCACCATTGACCAGTTGACATATCATGAGCCAAAATCTCAGACCTCACCTGAGACAACCATCTCTTCTGTAGCCAACAAGCAAACCGTTGATTCCTTGACCAGTGTCTCTCCTGGCGTCTACAAAGACTCCTCTTTGCTCGGAACCTTCCTGGGTCTTCCTCCTCCTCCTATATTTGACCCCATCTCATCGAATGTTTGCATGATGCAATTTTCTCGGGCTGCTCTCAAGCAACCTGCTTCGGCTAGTCAGCAATCTTGCCCTCCGCAACCTGCTCCTAGCCCTTCACCTGCAGTTGGTAGTCATGAGCCTCTTTATCCTCCTGGCATGGTTCCTCCAAGCCTTAGCCATTTAGGAGCTGTCCCACCTGGCCATTACCCCTCTGGTCAAATACCGTTCCTAGCTCCCCCACCAGGAGTGTACACGGTACCAGTCATGGCCACCCTCTCTCTTCCTAACTTGACCCTTGGGATTCTTGTTTGGTACCTTGATTCTCCAGCCCCCACCTTGCCTGGTCAACCCAAACCTTATATTGCTTTGACCCTGGTTCAACCGGTCCCCATGACATCTCCCACTGCATCAGTACCTCAGTCACCTCAATAGGAACCACCTCCTGTTGCGACCGTTTCGGGTAAGAAGGGCAAAGCTTGCAAGGGGGCATCAAAGGACAAGGTTGCCCCGACAAACCCTGCTCCTCCTTAGCCTCCAAAGCATACCATCTAGTGTGCTTTGTGTGATGTTGTCAGTCACGCCTACCATACCTGTCCTAAATTACTTCATCTCAAGCCCATGGTTAATGTCACGTTCCCTGAGTCCGCGGTCCCAGAAGCCTCTGTTCCTTCCAGGACCGTGGCCAAGAACCCCAAGAATATTCACACCAACCACCCCTGTGCTTTGTGTGATATCCATGGCCATTACACCCATCTTTGTCCCCGCCTCGAGGACTTCCGCACCTCTATCACCGCGGTCCACCAATTCGAGGCCAAGCGCAATGAGTCCACCTCTCCCCTATTTGCGCATTCTGCTTCAGCAGAACTACCAGATATGACTACTCCCATTGACATTCCCCCTCCTCATGTCGAGATGACGGAGCCTTCGTCCAGCATTTTTTACCTATCATCATCCACGAGACCCTCGGGGAACATTCCATCTGAACCCTCCCCTGTTGTTTCGGTTGACCTTCCTTCAGCGATCATCTTGGGCTCAACATCGGTAGATCCTTTATCTACTTACTCTTCGGTCACCCCTTGTGACAATGCGCATGTGAACCTCTCTTCTCATGATGATGATTCAGGTCACTTCACCACGTCAGGTGGTCTTTCTTCCACCAGTCACCCCATCTTCTATCGCGATGACGACATTATGGAAAAAATCCCCACCCCTGACGTTATCTATTCCCCCTTACATCGAACCCATGCGTTCACACCACATCCACCTTGTGGCCATTACATTGAAACCCAATGTTTGGGTAAGGGGGCACCCACATTTGAGAGACCAAGAGAAGAAATTCTCCACAACTCTCCTAGTGTATCTAGTCATGTTGACTTTAGTCCCAGTATTCTTCCACATTTAGAAGAACCTCTAGAGTCCCATATCACTTCAGATCACTCTAGGGATGATACCCCTTATCGTTCCCTCATCTTACATCAGCAACCCAGTCTCTTAGACATTATTTTTGACCAACCTATAGCTTTTCTACGAGAGCATCAGTTCATTATCTCCATATCCTCTTTTTGGGATAGTGACACCAGGTATGCCAACTCGGAAACTTAAAGTCCATTTGATCCCTATATGTAGTACCAAAAGAGATTGGTAATCCTCCATTTCCTTTCTCAAACTACATAACCATAACAAGAACAAATGGCACACCACATCATTAAAATGTGTTTAGATTCCCATTTTTCTAAATACATTTTGGCATGACCACACCATGCTCGGGGGCACCCATGCCCCTCAACCATAACCCTCCTCACCTCGTTTTTGGAGAGGAGGCTGTCTTACCGATCGAGTGTGAAATCCCTTCCCTTCATCTGGCTGTTGAACTTCTCCCTGACACCCAACCTCTAGAACAACGACTTATCCTGCTTGAGCGTGCCTCTGAAGACCGCCGTGTTGCATTGCAAACCATAGAAGCGGCCAAGAAACGCACCAAAGCTCAATATGACCGAAAAGTCCAGCCTCGTCCTTTTCACGAAGGCGACCTTGTTCTAGTATATGACCAGGCCCATGATGTCCTTGGTCACGGGAAGTTCGACTCATTATGGCTAGGCCCTTACGTCATCAGTAAGGGTCTTGGTAAGGGGGCATACTTTTTAGAGGACATCAAAGGAAATCCTCTTCCTAATCCTCGCAATGCACTCTATCTTAAGAAATATTACCCTTAGCATTTCCCTTCTGAGATGCATGTTTTATTTTTTGTTAGATAGCTAGCATATTTTTTTTTTACTTTCATCCTTCGCCAGGACCTATTTTTTCCTAGAAGGGCCACTTCACCTCCACTTTAAATCGAATTTCCTCACTTACGACACTTGTACTTGGGGCACCACTTCGCCTCCATACTTTTCCATGTTCGTGTCGATTTTCGTCATGAGTTCCCACCTTGTACTCATGTTTTCATGGTCCCCCATTGGGCCTTTACTGTGTGGCAGCACCATCGAGTCGCCCTTGTTTAGCGCATCCAAGTTGAGTCATCATCGCATTCATGGAGTCTATCCCAAGTCCCTTTGTACCCCGCCATAGCCCTCCATCCTTCATTGCTTGGTCTCTCTCTTGTGTCGCACATTATGACCTTCAGTCCCACTGTCCCCTATCCCTTATGATATTGTGTCAGTAGCTGCCATGTCATTCATGCCCTTTATGCTCTAATAAGGGAAGTCGCCCATTCGCTACTCAGTCCTTTCCATTTCCCTATCATCATTAGTGTCAGTCTGTCCGTCGCTCCACTATTTTCTTTCGTCCTTTAGTTGAGGATGTCTCCTCACCTATGGCGGACCTCCTTCTGTCGACATCAGCTCATTCATTCCAGAAGCCAGGTCTAGAGGGCGGTGTACCTTGGTTCCAGCTTCCACTCTTGTTCGGTACCTCGGATCAGGCAAAGGGATCTCTCATTTCCCTTTGACTTGATTGTTTCTCCACTCCAGCTCCTTTCAGCATGACCGAGATCCGTATACTTGATGGTTCAGTGATACAGCAACAGCTCTTGATGATTCCCGGGTGTGTGTGAGATGTCTCAACCCTCATGAGGGGGTGGCCCTGCAGGTAGCCCCCCACATGCCCGGATGACCTCCTCCTTGCAGCCTTCGATGCAGCTCCAGATATTTGATGATGTTAGCCTTAGCCACTTGCAGCGCCTCTTTGATTTGCATGTATCAGTCAGATTTTGTGAGCCCTTCCCCATTTACAGGGGGCATTTGGGTTGTATTTGTATCTCATGTACTCAGATATTATTGTATAAGTCCTGGCTGTTATCCCAGGCACATCATGTATGTGGGATTCCTCATTGTATTTTTATCTGGCTCATGATTATGCTAGCTGTACTTTATGGTTCGGTCCCTTGTTTACTGGACACACTATTCTTTTGTACTTTGTCTCGACGGGCATAGGTATGCCTCCCCCGCCGCCTTCGGCTAGAGTACCCTCTCATAAAAAGAGACTTGACACTGCGGAGTCTCGTCTCCTCAGGGTCTAGTTCTTCAGCACACTATCTACCTTGCATTTCTCTCTCTGACTTCCCTTTTGTTGTCTAGTGATTGGGTTCTTACAACGTACTTCGGTCATACGATTTTCTCCTGACACTCGCACGCTGGGGGGCAATCTGTTACACCATTTTTTGGTTATCTAACCTATTATCATTAGATGGACCCAAGTACACCATGTAAGACCAATTTTACCTTGAGTAAAATTGCCTTAACTATGTTAAATAACTTAATAAACCACATTTATTAGGTTGTTTATGGTCCAAATAGGAAACCCCAAAAGGAAATATTAAACAAACCTATATTTGTTTGATTTTCCTCATGGAATAATTAATTAAACCATAATTTAATTATTATTCCCAGTCATGTTTAACCCAAAATCAAAGAAATTAATTACATAAACCTTTATTTATCTTATTATTTTCTAGGAATAATTATTTAAACCTTATTTAGATGATATTCCTTGTTAAATATGACCAAATCACCCACAAATAATTAAATAAATCACTATTTATTTAATTATCTTTCAACCACTTCCTTAAATCATTAAATAAATCATTATTTATTTGATTATCTTCTAACCGCTTCCTTAAAAAGATAAATAAATCATTTATTTATTTATTTTTGACAAATCAAGGGATTTGACCCAGGTCAAATACCTTTTCCCTCCAACAAATATAATAAAATATTCCATAAAAGGTGGATCTAGATTTGGTTAACATTATTTTAATCATGCACCAAGATCTAGAATGGCCCAATATTTTGTTATAAATAGGAGGGTTTTTCCTATCACTCTTCACCTTTTGTTGCCTATTAGATCACTCTGGATCTATACACTTGGTCACATTTTTCCATTATTTGTTGTGTGAGCTCCCTTTGAGCTCTATTCTTTGCATTGGGTTTTCTACACCAACAAGAGAGAAATCTTAGATCTGAAGTGCTGAGGACTTCCAAGAACCCATCCCACTGAGGAGAATTGGATACGCCTTCTTGTTTTCCTCCCAGGTGCCCAATTAATACAAAAATTCTTTCAAAAATTTTTCTTGTCTTGTCTATTGGTATATGGAGCAAACCCTTGTTTTTACTGCTTAATGTCTTTTCATGCATAGATCTGGTTCTTGCAGCTCTTTTCTTGTTCAACTAACAGCAGATCTGAAGATATTGGCAACCACTTTTGTTGTTAGGGCTATTAGTTATGCGTAGCTAAAGTGGTCCTTTTTCGTACACTTCGACAAAGGATTCATACTAACAGACGTGATGGTTGTTCCAAGCCCCTTGGATTTCAATCTGCTTTTGGGGCACGATTACACCTATGCCATGGGAGCACTTGTCTCCTCCCTTTTCTGTGTGGTCTTTTTTCCACATAAAGGACAGATCGTGACCATTTATCAGCTTTTGTTCTTTGGTCCTAATGTGGCAACTAGCCCGCCATCATCCCTTCCTAGTTTTTATCCACCTATTGTATCTGCCCCACTGCAGGTCAACTATGTGGCTACCTACCCTATGCCTGTACTCAGTGATAGTGTCGTTGTACATCATGTGCTGGGGGCATTGGGTCCTAATTTCCAAGATGTTCTCCCATCGAGTGTAGAAATCTTGGAAGCCATGACTTCTTGTTCATCATGATGAGTTGTATTCAAAGCAGAGTTCATTTTATTGTGTCAAGCTCCTTAAAAAATGAAACAAGGTGTCCAAAGTAGAGTTCCTTGTCTTGTGTCAAGCTCCTTAAAAAATGAAACAAGGTTGTCGGAGCAGAGTTCCTTGTCTTGTGCCAAGCTTCTTAAACCATGAAACAAGGTGTCCTAATGATAGTTCTTTTAATGTGTCAACCTCGTTAAAATAATGAAACACTTTCCTGTTCAATTCGAGTCTTTGATAAGATCTCATAAAATCCCAGTCGAGTCTTCCTCTTGATCTCGTATTTCGAACCTTCACTCCATCTGTCTTTCATATGGATTGAAGCTTAAGGGGCATGTACCTCGAATTGAGTCACCATGCTGGGGGCATGCTTACTATTTCAAGCATAGTTTGTTTCCATTTCAAGCTTGTGTAAAAGTGAAACCAGTTTCAAGCATAGTTTATCTTTGTTTCAAGCTTGTGTAAAAATGAAACCAACTTCAAGCAAAGTTTCCTGATTTCAAGCTTGTGTAAAAATGAAACCGGTTTCAAGCATATTTCATCTTTGTTTCAAGCTTGTGTAAAAATGAAACCAACTTCAAGCAGAGTTTTCTGATTTCAAGCTTGTGTAAAAATTAAACCATTCCCATTTTACGTCTTGTGATTTCCAATTTATCAGCCTGTTTTTTCCAGATGATCCTTGGTTTTCTCACTCCATCGTCACTATCTGCTTGGCCGATCATATGCCTTCACTTGGTTGTTTTACCCATTCCTAAGGAACCGCTGTGATGAGTGGTATTGTTAGCCAACCTCTTAACATTTACTTGTTCTGAGCAGTTCCACCATCACCAGAACCAGTTGCTTCCCTTTATACCACTCGTTCCTCCAGGAGGAGTCATCTTTTAGCTCTTTTCTAACTCTCTAAAACTGAAAATATTTCTGAGTCGCTTGTCATTTTGAGCTCGTTAAATTGGCTACAAAACAACATCTACCTAGTATATGTTTACCCCTTTTCCGAGCTGGGATAGATTATTTACAAAAAAGGAATACCCTAGCCTATCGCGACTAGGAGGTTTTCTCAGGCATAGTTTTCTACCTTTTCGGATCTGAGGAACTATCTACGAAAAGGGATTGTTGGAGTTTACTTTTCCACTGTCTTTTCAAACTCTCTAAACATGAAAAGGCACTGATTTCTCCCTTTTTCAGACTCATTAAAACTTGATGACATTGGATTCTGTTGTAATGACGATATTCGAGTTTCTCCTTCCTAGGGCTCGTTAAAAGTACTAGGTTGGATTTTTCCGAAGGACAAACTTATATCACAAGAATATGCTATCCCCTTCAAGCTTGTTTCCAAAAATAATTGGGGTACCCACTAGAAATGGTGGGGGGAAATGGAACCAGTATCATCGTCGTGTCGGCAGTATGTAACTCTTGAACATGGCACTTGTTTGCATTTGTGTCGGGTTGGGGACATCTCATCTCGTTATCTTCTTGCCTCCGTGGGTTTGGGTAATATCTTTTGACCACTCATCTTCTCTTTGCCATGTCATCATGACCTCAGATCCTTTGATGTCAAATACTGCCAAATCCACTATTGTGCCACCGATATGTTCAAGAGAAGTTGACCTCTGCAGTTTTCAACCCTCCTCTAATTCTCTACTGATCTTGATTCACAAACATTATTTTCCTCTCTCTTGCATCGATGATGTGGGAAAAACTATTGCCCACCTTCGATCAAGTTCACTTCATGTTGACTTCATCTCATTATCCAGGAAGCTGATCTAGAGACTCCCTTCCGATACCTTGGAGCCTACATGCCTCAATGGCAGGTTCATCACATTCGACGCAAGGTTTTCATCATTTACCTTCGATCGAATGATTTTGCGGGTGTTCAATGCCATCTCACTATTCACATTCTATGGATTGTACCTGTAGTACCTTGAGGGCCATCTTCATTATTGGTGGTTCCTCTCGCATCTGTTAATGAATTTCATCATTGGCTGGTAATCAGACGATGTTCTTGCATGTTCGACTTCAGCTCACATATTCACATGCTAGGACTTGTACTCTGTATGGATCAAGATCAAGCACAAGACCCTGGGTTTTGTCTAATGAAATCCAGGTTGCGGATTTTGTGGATTATCATGATTGGTTACATGACTCATTGATTGGATTACTGCGACCATACCTAAGTTTGCTTATTGATCCTTTCTAGATGGTTGCGTCCATACCTTGGATCCTGGTTATTGTATTCTCTGTTATAGATGGCTGTGCCCATACCACATATCATGTATTTGAGATATCAGTTGTATTTGACTACGCAGGTTTTCCAACAGCAGTGTTTTCAGTTGGGCACGTTCTCGTAAAGCATTTCACCCCTCTTTCTCTTTTGGGCCTCATGCTTTGGGGGCATCTGTTACATAGTAATTTGTTACCATCCCTGTAATCCCCTGTCCCGCACATTGGAGGGCATTTTCCGTGACCTATGAGCAGTGACATAACCTGAAACCACTTTCATGGCATCCCCCTTGACAAGGATAATCATTCCTCTGAAGAAAGTTTCCTTTGAAAAACCCTAAAAACTAATATTTTGGCCTTGGCACGACTAGCCAGTTCAGCCCTCGCACCAATGGGTAAAATCCACCAAAGAGGGTGCGCCAACTAGCACTCTGTCCCAGTGTCTCGCTCGCGCCAAGCTTAATAAGGATTATTTTTTAAAAATAAATGGTGAAAGTTTGATTCCAACAAACTCCTAAACGAGTCTCTAAAATGAGTTGGGAGGTTTGGCTCCGGATCTCCATGTATGGGAGGTGGTTTTCCACCTATCATGGAATCTTCCTTGAGGATAGGCCCAATCCCACAATTGTAGGGATCCCAACTCCACTTCCACCATATATATAAGCTTGCCATTTTCCCTTAGCAAGATAGTCTTAGTAGTAGTCATGGAAGAGAGAGCTAAATCTGTAGCAAGGAGACTATCACCAGACAACCTTTGAGAGCCAAGCCGAAGAGAGAGAGCTTTGTCCCATTCCTGACAAGCTTCATTGAGACATGCTCCGCTGTCGACCCCGCCAAAGGAAGACCCAACATCAGAGATTTGGGTTTTATCTTTCTTTTATTGTTATTAATGATAAGCGACTTTTATTATGGTTTCATTCATGTGTCTCTATTTTTATGCAATGAATTACATCCTCTCTAACTGATGTATGGTTACAAGATTTCGATTCTATGTTGCGTATCGTTGTGTTTTTTCACATTTGTGCAGGTTTTCGGACGTGTTAAGCGGAAGGATTGTGATCTGCCAAAGTGGAGGACGGGAAGCGTCATCCTTTCTTCAACGACCATTGCATAGGACCTGAGGTAGGCAACTCGTTGCATTTTTGTAACTAGAGACCTTTGTCACTACATGTCTGATTGTTGCTAGACTCAATCTGGGCTAGTAGGGATCACCTCTGTCCACAGAGGGGATTTACCTCTCCAACAGCTGGTAATCAGACGATTTTCTTGCATGTTCGACTTCAGTTCACATATTCGCATGCTCGAATTTGTACTTTGTTCAGGTCGAGATGGAGTGCAAGACCCTGGGTTTTGTCTGATGAAATCTAGGTTGTGGGTTCTTTGTGGATTACTATGACTTATTACATGAATCTTTTGATTGGATGGCTGCGACCATACCTAAGTCTGTTTTTTTATCCTTACTGCTATATGGTTGTGTCCATACCTTGGATCTCACTGTTTATGTACTCTATTATGGGTGGTTGCACCCATGCCACATGTCATGTATCAGAAATATCAGTTATATTTTTACTTGCAGGATTTTTGACAGCAGTGTTTGGGTCGAACACGTACTCATAAAGCATTTCACCCCTCCCTCTCTCTCGGACCTCATGCTTTATGGGGCATCTATTACATAGCATTTTTTCACCATCCCTGCAATCCCTCACCCCGCATATTGCAGGGTCTTTCCCATGACCTGTGAGCAATTTCGTACTCTGTAAACACCTTCTTTTCATCCTTCTGCGTAAGGAAATCATTTCTCCTGTTGAACATTTCCTCAAAAAGCCCACAAAAACCTATATTTTGGCCTTCGTGTGGGTAGCCAGTTCACCCCTCATGCCAATGTGGAGGATTTACACTAGAGCCTGCGCCACCTGGCACTCTGTCTCAGTGCTATGCCCACGCCAACTGTTTTAGGAATTTTTTTTAACAAATAGATGTGGAATTTTCCTTCTAACCACTTCAAGGATGAGTCACAGGAAGTGATTAAGTTGATGAGACACGGACCTCCCTCTTTAAGTAGTGGTTTCCTCCCCCCATGGAACACTCCTTGAAGATAGGTCTCCCTTCCATGATTATAGGGATCCTAACCTCTCCCTCTCCCTCTATATAAACAGGCCTTCTCCCTTTATGAAAGCTAGATGAACATATAGCCAAGAAGCTGAACTTGGAGAAGAGATACTATAGCTGAGTAATTGTTATTGAGAAGGTAGAACTAAGGAGAATTCTGTAGAGAGAGCCCCATCCGAATTCCCAATGAGCCTTTGTGATATGCGCTCTGCTGGAACCCTATTGGAGGAGACCGCAACATCGAAGCTTGGTTTTACTCTTCCTTTCTTTCATTAATATGCTCGATTATGGTGTTGGTTCCATCATTGTGTTATGTTGATTATTGATGCAATTGATTTAGTATTTTTTGACTGACTAATAGTTACGAATGTGAAATAGTATGTTGTATATCGTCATTGTTTCTTGTGTGTATGTAGGTATCCTAGCGTGAAAGTGAGCGGATTGTGATCTGTCAAAAAAAAAATGAGAGGCAGCCACTCTTTCTAATGACAACAACAATGTATGACCTCCGGTAACTCATCTATCTAATCTTCGTGCATTCGTTAACTAGGAATCGATATTATAGCTTGTCTTGTTTGTGGCTAGACCCACTCTAGGGATAGTGGGATCGCCTTTGTCTGCAGAGGGGATTTACCTCACCAACACTACCACTGAAACCGAATTTAAATTAATGTACAGGAAGAAGCAAAAATTAAATCCTGTAAATGAGGAAGTGGAAACAATTAAGGTAATTGATGTTGATGCAGTGGTAAAATATAATGTTGCTCCTGCAGTTTATGAATAAACTCACCAACCTTCAACCTTAAAAAACTTAGATGATTCAGAAGCAACACATTATTGAAGTCTCCTCATCCATCAGACCAACAGACAAAGAGATGGACATTATGCAAAAGAATAAAGAGATAAAGATCAGAAATGAAGCCTTAAATTCTGATACATACACACAGTACTGGAAGCAGTCACCCAATGATTAGAGTAGGTTAATTTCTGCATTTGACAACAAAACTAGGAAAATGCATATGACCTTTCTACATCTGAAAGTCAAGTATCCCAAATCATCAGCTGATTATAAAAATACATCATATGAAGTTCAAGCAGAAGATCTTCATCCAATTTACCAGATAGAATTTCACAAACAAACTAGTGAAATTCTTTATTCAACCATGAAAAACAAGCAATGAGTGTACATAAGCTTCAAAACACTCTAGGGAACATAAGAGATCAGCTCAAATTATAAAAGGCATCCTCACGGGCTAAGGATAACAGAATAAAATCAATGGAAGATTTGGTTATTGAAGTAGGATATGATCATAATAATGTAAAGTTGCAAATGAACCGATAAAAAATAAGAATGCAAACATTTCTACATTAAAGAAGCAACTAAAACTTCCTCCTACTGAACATCCTCAGGCAAAGGAAGTATTACAGGATGCAAACCAAAAAGATGAGATGATGAATCTCATTCTTCAGCTAACTTCCCAAATAAAATAAATGGAGAATGAAATGGAAAATTTGGTCCAGGAGAAAAAGGCCAGATCAGAAGAAGTTCCTTCCACTGTTATTCATGTAGTCACAACAGTTGTGCCTTCTACATTAGCAGAATCATGGGCCCCTATATTCCTAATGGCTACAGCACTTCCTGTCACCTCAGCAACAACTTCAGCAATAGAGTCATCTACATCAACAACACAACCAACTGACGAAGCAAGTAAGTTATTTAAAGCAATGCATGAAATGGCTATTCACACAAATGAAATCAACAGACTTAAAGAACAGCTAAAAATTTTGGAATATGAAGAGAAATTTGCTTAGATTATGCACAAGAATGAAGAACAGAAAGAAAACAGGTTAACAAATAAATTGAAGAAATTAGAAAAAGATCTAACACTAATAGAACCGATAGCACAAGCCAAACAACAGTTATGGGCCAATATCATTGAATCTGTAAATGATATTTGGCCATCAATACAAGTTATTTGTGAACAAAAATATCTAATCAAACCAACAAGTGAAGCTATCCAAAAAATAAAATAAGAGCTTGGAAAAAAGCCAGAAGAAGCAAATGAAATCATCCAATTCCTTAATTCCAAGAATGAGCAGGAACTAGAAGAAATTGGAATTAGTGACTAAACAAATACTATTCTTGAAGTCTGAAATGTAATTTCAAAAATGAATTTAATGATTCAACTTGAAGAAAAATTCCAAAACATGGAGCTTGGCATAACAATATTTATGATGAAATTTGACATTCTGAGACAGAAAGGACTACCAAATCCTCTAGTTATTCATGAAAAATTGATGAAAAAAGAGGATTATGATAAGAAAATGAGAGGAGTGGCCAAGGATCAAGCTAACCTTTCTTCTTCACAAGGAATTACAACAAGGTAGGTACTTTACAAAAGTTTTGAAAATCTTTTTTACCTACAACATGAGGTAAAACACCTATTTATCAACAAGCCTACTTTCTCAAAATATACAGAGGAAGATGAAGTTTTCAGGAGGATGATAAAGATCAAACTACCAGAGGCAGAATTTTGGGAAAATTTGATTGATTTACTGTGAAAACAGTTTACAGTAAAAACATAGTAGTCAAAGGTAAACATAGCATCCAGGATAATGTAGAAAACAATAGTAACAGTTTGTAGTATAAAAAAAACATTCAAAGAGCATCAAAGTTTAAAAGAGTATCAGATGAAATTCAAAATGTTAAAGTCAAAGGAGAGTTGAAAGATAAATACACCAATGTGAAAGACACTCAACTACATTATTCGTTGAGAAAACAACCAAGAGACAAATCAACAACAATTCAAAGACAACAAACATCAAATTCAATAAAATCAGGGAAATCTTGCATTAGTTAGATAATTGTCTCTATCTTCTTGCATGAAGATATTTATTTTTCCATGAATAATTCCTAAGTTTGTTTTAGGATACTTTGTAAGATTTTTTCTATATATACTTCACATTTCGAAGTATTGAGTGTGGATGTATTGATAAACATTTCTATAGTTGTACTGAGCTGAAACCTGAGGGTTCTTTGTACCATTTTCAATTCAGCAGACTCGATTGAGAAATAAAGTGATCATATTACAGGATTCATGTGTTGGGCCACTTTAGTGAAGTATTCTCAAATTTTCTTTGTTTTTATCTGAAGGTTTCACTGTACTTTCATGTTTTTTTAAAATCTAAATGTATAACAGGAATGTTATTTCATAATATGTTTAAAAGAACTTTGTTTTGAAATATTATGTTATTTACATGTTTTCTACTGATATCCAGATTAGGGAATTCTTAATTGCTCCATAGTTTCACTTTACCTCTGTCTTTTCACTCATTATCTGGATCCGAGAACCCTTAATTTCTCTCTCATCTCAATTGAAACCATTTTCACCATCAACCTAAGGATCTGAAGTAACTCAACTATCTTTCCCTGTGAACACTTCCCTTTAGAACCTTGATTTTGATCTGACTACTCTATACATTGACTCCATTAGCCCACTGGAATTCAGACCTACATCTATCCATCTAAATTAGTGATTCCACCACCAAACCAAATCCAAAATCAAATCTCAAGTAATCCTACATAACTAGCCTAAAATCAACTAAAATATACAAAGATAAATCATATAGAGAGAGCTCTCTTTGAGCATTAGGAATGCTAGATCCTAAGGCTTAAAAGTAGGTTTGTGGTTACCTCTAATATTTTTTAAACCAAAATATAAAAAACCCTTGAGAATTATTGGAGTGATAACATATTGGTGACCATACTGGCTAAACTAACCAGTCCTCAGTGTTTAAAATAAATCTTAAAGGAAATACTTTTACTTATCTTTTCACCTTAACATTGTTTTAAAGGGTTGTTAAGTAAATTTTTCATTAAAAACTAAAATTTTGGCTTCAAGAAGAGTCTACTATACCAGGTCTAATCCAGATCCAGACCCTACTGTAATACTAGACAATCCTGATAGAATTTTAAAGAAAAACAAAAAAGTAGAAAGTTTAGGTTATAAAAATTCATTGATCAAAGCAAATTCTCTCCCCAATAAATTATCAAGTTTACAAGAAATTTACTTTTATTTAGATTTTGAGCAATCTTTGTTTAAAACTAAATCATAAAGTGACATATATAGTAGTGTAATAGATCCTAATTTCATTTCATATATTAAAACTAAGAACGAAATTGTTTCACTTGATTCAAATGAGAAATCTCTAGAAGTTTATGATAAACTTGATGCTTTAGCTGCAACTTCGATTAAGTAAATTGATGAAACTTATTTTCAACTTTTAGTTGAATTGACTGCTTTATCTGCCTATACCCCTAAGCCTTCTACCAATCATTTAGAGTCTATAAATTCAAATTTATTTTGTACCACCTCATCTATTATTTCCACTACACCTCTTTCCATTGAATCCTTCATTCCTAAGCTTCCTCTACAACTTAGAGTAATATTTCCATCCCCAAATACTGCAAATTCATCCTCTAGCACTGCTATTTCATTTTCAAGTAATTCAACCACATTTCCAAGTACATCTTCTAGTATACCAACATCATCTAAAAGTACCTCAACCTCATCACCAAGTACCACACATTTACCTCCTAGTCCAGCCATAATCTTAGCTATGGCTGCCAGATATGCTCCTTTGGTCCTACCAGGGCAGTTACATAACATGCCCCAATATTATCAAAGAAAAACCCCTCAATTTGATGGAACTAGTCAATACACTACACAACAGCATGTGAACAAAATGACTGACTATTTTGAACTGCATGAAATTGATGAATCTGATGTCCAAACGAGACTGTTTGCCCAAAATTTAGCTGGAGAAGTAAAAAAATGGTTTAAATATTTACCTGCAAATCATATTGCTGATTTAGAAGACTTCCATAGATTGTTTATCAGTAGATGGGAGAAAAAGAAGAATCCTTTACAATTTTTTTCTGAATATGAACACATAAAAGGAGGACCTAATGAGTCAGTTCAAGACTATTGTACTAGATTCAATAGTATATACAATGCTATTCCAGTGAAAATTAAACCCCCACTAGATCAAATTGTCCCTGAAAAGAAGATAAAAAATAATAAAACAGTAGAAACACAAACAAAAAATGAAAAACCAACTGTAGGTAAAGAAGAGAAACATACTCAAACTACAATAAGTAAAGGAAAATTCATTCAGTTAGGAAAAACACAAGCTCCATTCAAAATCCAAACTGAAATTGCCAAACTAAAGATACCAATTCCTTTAACAGAATTGGTAAAGCATGATTTATACAAATCACAGATCATTGACACATTAAACATGAATGAAGGAGAAGAATCTGTTAATTTGAGTGATGACCAACCAAAAGTAATATTTGGTCCTGAGGTAAATGGAAAACACCAAGAAGGAGGATTTCCTCCTTTCTACATTATTTGACTGTTCATGATAAAATTTTACATGATGCTATGCTAGATTCAGGAGCCTAACATAATTTAATGCCAAAAACAATTATAGAAAATTTGAATTTAGACATTACTATACCTTATAAAGATCTTTTCTCATTTGAATCCAGTAAGGTGAAATGTCTAGGCTTAATCAAATATTTATGTGTCACTCTAGTGAAATACCCTGGAAATAGTATATTCATGGATATTGTAGTAGTTGACATCCCTTAAAATTATGGAATGTTGTTATCTCTCTCATGGGGAGAAAAACTGCAGGGATATCTACAACTAGACATGTATTATGCCACTATTTCAGTATTTGGTCAACCCAAGAAAATTTACATAAAGACTCTAATGAAGTACATGGTTAGTAGTGTAGAAAGACCTCAAAACTATCCTATTTATTCAACACCTACTAATATGGAATCTTTTATTTTATGTAATTTAGAAACTGGCATAGAGAAAAACACAGAATTAAAACAGAAAAATAAAGACACAGACAGTGACAACATATTTCATGAATCAATGTGGCACCTAGATTTTGATGGATCAGTGAACAAATTAGGAGTAGGAGCAGGATTTTGGATTCATAACATGGAACATAATAATTATGAAGGTCATGCCTTTATATTAAACTTCAAATGTACAAACAACATGGCAGAGTACGAAGCTCTACTCTTAGGACTGCATATTGTTAGAAATTTAGGAGTAAAAGGAGTTTCTATCATGGGAGACTTTGATTTAATTGTAAAAAAAATTAGAGGAGAATATTCTGTATATAATCCTAGATTAAGCCAATATAGAGAAACAATTTTAGATCTGATAAAATAATTTCTTGAATGTGACTTTGTTGTAATTCCTAGAAAACAAAACATACAAGCACATAGTTTGGCAACTTTTGCTAGTACCTACAATCTGGCTTTTCAGCCAAATCACCAATATACATCAGAGGTAAGACACAGGCCCACTATACCATAAAATTTAAAATATTTGCAATTTTTTTCACAGGATACTGAAATCTATCACTTCATAAATGTTGAGGGAGAATTCCATAATTGTAACATAGGTACAGATTGTTCAATAGATGATAAAATACATAGTGAAATAGATGTTAATAATTTAGATTTCATTGAAATCACTAAATTCTCTCAAGTAGAAATATATAAACTAGAAAAGGTATAAATTGAAGAATTAACAGATGATGATTCTGAAATTTTAAACCTTAAGAATAACTTTTTTCCTAAGGGATTAGCCCCATTAGAATATATTTTTGATTCAAATGACGTTGCAAGAAAACCAAAGATGGAACCATTAAGATCAAATATAGAAGAATGGAATATAGGAACAGAACAAAAGTCTAAGCTCATCAAAATTTCAAAAGCATTACCTCTGGATGAAAAAATAAAATACATAGCTATGTTTAAGTAATTTTAGGATGTATTTGCATGGAGTTATGAAGGCCCAAAATCTTATGACACTAGCATAATACAACACAAAATACCTATCAAATAATATCAAAAACCCTTCAAAGAGAAGCTTAGAAGAATCAATCCAGTTTGAATGCCTTTGATTGAAAAAGAGGTAAAGAGAATGAAGCCCAGATTATTGCACCTATCAGATATTGTGATTGAGTTTCAAACTTAGTTCCCCCCAAGAAGAAAACAGGGGAAATCAGACTTTGTGTTGATTTCTAGAATTTAAACAAGGTGTCCCTAAAATATAACTACCCTCTCCCCATGATAGATCATATTTTAAAAAGGGTGGTTGGTTCATCCAGGATTTCATTACTTGATGGATTCTCTGGGTATAATCAGATCTTATTTCAACCAGAAGACCAACCAAAGACAACATTTACTACTCCTTGGGGTACTTTCATGTATTTGAAAATGCCTTTTGGATTAATGAATGCGGGAGTCACTTTCCAGATAGCTATGGATATAGCTTTTGCTAAAGAAATTCATGATTTTCTTGTAATTTATCTAGATGATATAATTGTATTTTCAAAAATTGAAAATGAACATCTAGATCATCTAAGACAAGTGTTGATCAAATGCAGGAAATTTGGTATTTCTTTGAATCCCAAAAAGACTCTCTTTGGACTTGAAGAAGGTAAAATATTAGGCATATAATCTCAAAAGAGGGAATTAGGATAGACCCAGCTGGAATAGAGGCCATTTTGAACATAAGACATCCTAGGAATATTAAGGAATTGCAAGATTTCATAGGTAAAATCAATTTTCTCAAGAGATTCATTTCAAACTTAGCAAAAATAATTAGAAAACTAAATAACATGTTAAAGTAAGACTCAACACTTAAAGGTATAGTAGAGGCCAAACAATCCTTTGAATCAATCAAACAAGCCCTTACAAGAACACCAGTCCTAATAAGTCCTTATTTAAAAAAATATTTTATTATTATTTTCATTTGCTTCAGAACAAACTATTGTTGCAATCTTACTGCAGAAGAATGATTAGGGCTATGATCAAACCATTTCTTTTTTAAACAAATAACTAAGAGATGCCACACTGAAGTATAGCATAATGGAAAAGAAGGCACTAGCTTTAGTGAAGGCTATTAAAGACTTTAGAGTGTACATCCTGTATTCACACATCATAGCATATGTTCCAAATTCAGTAGTGAAGGACATTCTAACTTAGAATGGGTCTGATGGTAGAGAGGCAAATGGATTTCCACCATTTTGGAATATGACATGGAAATTAAGCCCACCAAACTCATTAAAGGTCAAGGTTTAGCAAAACTCATGGCTTAATCAAATTGTCATGCCTTAGATATCAATTTTATTGCCCAATTAGATGATCAGGAAGAGATGGCGACTCCATAGATCAATGAAGCCTTCTCAAATTCACCATGGTATGCAGATATCATATTTGTACTACAAAATTTACAAGTTCCTCCTGGATTGTCAAGAACTAAAGCTATATTTTTAAAGTTAAAGGCAATGAAATTTTGTATCATAGATAATGCTTTGTTTTGGAAATATCATGGTGGCATTTTATTGAATTTTTTGCTTAAATATGAAGCTGACAAATTTATGGAAGAGTTTCATGCAGGTGACTGTGGAGGACACCTTTACTTGAAATCAACTGCAAATAAAATCTTGAGGGATGGTTTTTACTGGCCTACACTTTTTGCAGATGTAAGAAAGTATGTGACCTCCTGTCACAAATTCCAGATCTTTGAAGGGAAGAAAAAGCTGTTATATTTACCCCTTAAACCCATCTCCATAGAAATGCCATTTTAGCAATGGGGTCTAGACTTCATTGGTGAAATTCCCCCACCATCCTTAGCCCAACACAAATGGATTTTGATAGCCACAAGCTATTTCACCAACTGGATAGAAGCCATTCCTTCTAGGCAAGCCACTAATTCTGTCATAATTTCATTTTTAGAAAACAATATATTGTTTAGATTTGGATGCCACCAAAATCTCATTACTGATAATGCAACTTCTTTCAAGTCTAAGAAGATGTCTGAATTATATAAAAGATACCACATTATCCTTGGCCATTCCACTACTTATTACCCTCAAGGTAATTGTCTTGTTGAATCCTCCAATAAAATCCTTGTTAATATCATTAATAAACTACTAGAAGACAATAAAAATACCTAGAACAAAAGGTTAGTTAATGCCTTATGGGAAGACACACTCACCACAAAGAATTCCATTTGTATATCCCCTTATCAGCTTGTATATGGGATGGATGTTTTTTTTCCATCCTCTTTAGGAGTACCAGTGATGAAGATCATCCAAGAATTGTAGGTAGAAACCAATGATATCCAAAGAAGGATAAATCAGACCATACACTTGAAGCAAACTAGGGATGAAGTCTATCTGAAGTCTCAAGTTGTCCAAGATAATATTAAAAATATGTTTGACAAAAAGACAAAGGAAGATGATTTTTACATAGGTGACAAAGTTCTTAAGTGGCATTCCAAGAGAGAAGAGAAAGGTAAACATGGTAAGTTGGATTTCTTATGGAAAGGTCCCTATGTCATTTATGGTTATAGAGGTAACAATGCATTCTTTTTGAAGGAGTTGGATGGATCAGATCTGCCAAGTTGACCTATCAATGGTAGAATGCTAAAGCATTACTATTCCCTAGAATAACAGTAGTTCATTTTGTTTACTTTACTCATTGTACATAACATTGCAGAGCTTAGATTGGATTGGATGTCTTTCTTGCAAATTTGAAGCCCAGAGAGAAGGCCCTAAGCTTTGAAAGACAAAATATCATAAGTATGAATAATGCAGAGCCCAGAAAATAGTTCCAAGGAAACCACAATCCAAAATTCAAGGCTACTAATCCTAAATTTCTTGACATATCACCAGGAAATTCCATCCCCATGTGGAGCCACTATTAGGGTCCTATAATAATAGGATTCATAATTTTGAATTGATTTTGATTAGACTTGTAATATGTACATACTTCGCTTTCTGCAAATTGTTTTCTCATATTAAAAATAAAAAATTTAAAGAGGGTAAAAGTACTAATAGAAAAATCAAAGGACTGAAAGAAAGAGAAAAAAAGAATAAAAAATGAACCCCAAAAAAAAAAGAGATAAAAATAGATCATGAAAGTGATGCAAATTCAAATGCCACTAATTTTTACTTTTTACTGCAAAATAAGGTTGTGTGCAGCTTGTCAAAAATTGCACAATCTAGGAAGGTCAAACTGCTTAATCTTGACTTTCCATTATTTAAATTTCATGCTGATAGATAGAGAATAAAGATCTAGCCAAACAGTTTAATCTTGGCAGATCAGTAGTTAGATAGAGAATAAATAAGGAGCTCAACCGTTTAATCTGAGCCCTTAGAAGTAATAAGGTTAGAATTAGATAGTTTGTTGTTAAAAGAAAAATAATAAGGGTCCGCAAGCTCAAATGCACCCAAATAAATGAAGAAAAATTGTTAGGGCAGATGATGGGTAGGCAGAAGTAGTTCTCACAAGGCATGAATAACAAAAATTGGTCATTTCATATTTAATAATTTCCCTTCAAAATCATTTCCCTTGTAAAAATACCCCTTCCCCTTCATTCTTTTTCCCCTGCAAAAAATCCATTATCCTAAGTTGAAAGGCATATTTTCCGTTGGAAAAGTAAAACCCCCTTACTAACTTCCCTTTTCATTCATAATACCCCCTAAAATACACTTATCCTAATTTTTCAAGCTTAAAATATTAATATTGGGCCCCACTATGAAAATCCCACCCCGATAGTAGTTGTAACACTATACCTTGTGTATTTTATCTCCCGCAACATATTTCATTCTAACATAATAACTTTATGTATTAACTCCCTTTATATGCATTATCTCGTATTATTAATTCCTCACTTATATACATTTCCCAACCCATTATTTTTATATAACCTATAGTTTAAATTCCCACATTTTGATATATATTTCAACCCACTTATTATTTCCCCACCTATTAAAAACCTCGACCATATACATTAAGCTATAGCTTATATTGCATAACCTGCATTGACTTAATACCCAAGCCCCACGCCCATCTAATACATGACATTTTATTCCCATTAGTCGATCCGTCAAATCAAAATTGATCAGATTTGATGGCTAGTAATCCTTTTTGCATCCCTAAAAGCCTAACTTTTAACTACCTCGAGACCTTGTGAAATATGTGGTTTTCAGAGCCTTGCTCCTGGCTACGTGGAAAATTTCTATTGCATCGCGTCCCTCCAAATTACACCGCCTACCACCTTTCACCCATGCGAAAACCACTAGGTTGTATTATTTCCCGTTGTGAAAACCATTCTGCCCATTCGAATTAACCTCGTGCATTCAATGTTAATAATTTTTTGTTAAAAAACCATATAACCGCCCTTTGCAACCTTTTTCACCATTTCTGTTACAAACTTGCGCAAATAGAGCCATTGCCGACCTAAAGAATAGCTGCCAACCCTATTTAAAGCCATACTTCAACTGAATTTGACCCTGTTATTGCTACAGCCAGTGCAGAATCTGATTTGAAGCTTTATAAATACCAGCGAAGCCTCATAGAACCTATGCTACCTCAAAAACCCTCTACAAACCAAAATCTTCATTTTCTTGAGGTATTCCTCAGTGCTTAGGCCTATTTCTAAAGCTAAAATAAAATAATTCAATAATTGAACCTTTTTTTATCCTCTACATACCAAAAGAAAGCCTTTATTTCCTTTCAATCCTTTTCCTGAAGACCCTACGCATCTTTTTACAGAATTCCCAAGGCCTGAGATTGTTTTTGAACACATAAACTATGGATTTGATCAATTGAACCAATTTAAACTATTGTAGACCATAGGATAAACCCTTGTTTCATCCTAAATCCTTTTGTATATTGTATTAATATTTCAGAGGTGCTCCTAAAGGCCTAAATCTGTTTTTCTAAGTCAAAAGAGTAATCAATTGATTAAAATTAATAAACAATGGTTTCCAAAGTTATTGTAATTGTAAATCCCCTACAACCTCTAGTTGTATATGTGGAACACGCTCCTTTAGCAGATATATACTTTTAAATGAATGAAACAATCACAGAATTTAACCTTCTTGAGCTCCACTGCTGGAGCCATGACAAATCCATTGACCAAGCTGATGAATTTTTTATTTGGGAGTCCAATTTTCCCAAGTATGTATTCCCACAGACTTTCCAGTGCCCATAAGTAATCAGAATTTGTCAATCTTATTATTTCCCTTATCAGAGAGCCATTATATCCCCTGGAAAAGAAATTCTACTCACTATCACAGTTGATTCAATTAACCAAATGCCTAGACCAGATGAAAACCCTTTGTCTATTGAGGCTCTTACACAGTTATACTTAAATCTGGAATTCCCCAAGAGGTTCTAGATATTTCAGACATTCATTCCTTCATATGTAGAAAATCCCAAGACAAATCCTCCTTACCCATCTGCAATATTTTCTGAGAGAACCAGACATATCATTAGCATGTTGTCTTTTATTCTGGGTTATTTCATAGATGAGCATGTTGATGCTTCATTATTAGGTTTCTTGTCTACTTTCACACCTAGTCAACCTCCTACTACCATTTTCAATTTTTCCTAGTACCTTGTTGACACAATGCATGAACAGCTTGTTAAAATGCCTGAAGAAGGTGTCTTCAAGTATTCCTTAGTTTTATTCCACATGTTTTTATACTTCCAGTCTGAGAAATTTTCCATCAACCTTCAAAAACTTGATGTTGAAGGTAACCCATAGTCAGTTATATTTTGGACTCCATTAATCAGAAAATACTCCATACAGTCCACCTATATAGAATTCATTGATTATTTCATTCATCCTATGGTCAACATGTTGAACAGCAACAATCAACCAAGAATTAGTGAGGAAATTAAGAAGGTACTATAATTATCAGAGCACAGTAGGACTGGAGATTGGTACCTATATCAAAACCACACAGAAATTAGGGTATATGGATCTAAAATTCTTCCATATAGATTTCCGAAATACTTACCAATGAGGTTATTTTCCCTTGAATATATTAGAAAAATCCTTAATTATGATGCAATAAATTTCTTGGTAGCCAAAAGGAAGAAACAATTTAAAATAAAAAATCAGGTTGGCCCTTTTATTTGCAACAGTAGAGATGCAGGTCCATGGGTAGAAAAGTATTTGTAGGAGTTTAAGTTCAATCAGATTTTTCAGTGGTACTATGATCCTCTAGGAGTAATAAGAAAATTGGGAGTTAAATGTAAATTAACTCCTTATGTACATGAGTCCAAGCCAGATATTGAAAAATACTCCAATCAGTCTGAATAGTTGGAGAACACTTTGATAGAGGCAGATAAGCAAGGTGATACTAGTCAAATCTTGCAAACTATATCCCAAAAAGATATGAACTCAAAAAGAAATAGAGAAGAAGGATCATACACAGAAGAGACTACCACTGAAACCAAATTTAAATTAATATACAGGAAGAAGAAAAAATTAAATCCTGTAAATGAGGAAGTGGAAAAAATTGAGGTAATTAATACTGATGCAGTGGTAAAAGATAATGCTCCTCTTGTAGTTTCTGAAGAAACTCACCAACCTTCAACATTAAAAACTAGATGATTCAGAAGCAGCATAGTATTGAAGTCTCCTCATCTAGCAGACCAACATACAAAGAGATGGAAATTATGCAGAAGTATAAAGAGATAAAGATAATAAATGAAGCCTTAAAGTCTGATACATACACATAGTATTGGAAGCAGTCACCCAATGTAAGAGTCGGTTACTTTCTGCATTTGACTACAAAACTAGGAAAATGTAGATGACCTTCCTACAGCCAAAAGTCAAGTATCCCAAATCATTAGCTGATTATAAAAAGACATCATATGAATTTCAAGAAGAAGATCTTCATCCAATTGAAAATATATAATTTCACAAACAAGTTGGTGGAATGCATTATTCAACCATGAAAAACAAATAAATGAGTGTACAGAAGCTTCAAAACACTCTAGGGAACATCAGAGATCTGCTCAAATTAGAAAAGGCATCCTCACAGGCAAAGGATAACATAATCAAATCATTGGAAGATTTAGTTATTGAAGTAGGATATTATCCTAATAATGTAAAAGTTGCAGATGAACTGATAAAAAATAAGAATGCAGACATTGCTGCATTAAAGAAGCAACTAAAATTGCCTGCTACTAAACATCATCAGGCAAAGGAAGTATTATAGGATGAAAACCAAAAATATGAGATGATGAATCTCATTCTTCAACTGACTGCCCAAATAAAATAAATGGAAAATGAAATGGACAAGTTGGTCCAGGTGAAAAAGGCCAGATATGAAGAAGCTCTTATCATTGTTATTCCTGTAGTCACAACATATGTGCCTTTTACATTAGTAGAATCATTGGCCTCTATAGTCCCAATGGATACTACACTTCCTGTCACCTCAACAAAAAATTCAGCAATAGAGTAATCTACATCAATAGCATAGCCAACTGATGAAGCAAGTAAGTTAGTTAAAGCAATGTAGGAAATGTCTATTCAGAAAAATGAAATCAATAGACTTAAAGAACAACTGAAAGTCTGGAAGATGAAAAGAAACTTGCTCAAATCACTACAAGGAAAAGACCCTCTAGCGGATGTTTTGGAGGAACCCCTTATAAAAATACCCCAGACATCTATTTCTAGCAAAGGTTCCTAGAGGAGGTTGGCGGGTGGAGGTTGTTGCGGATGTATTTTGTTTGGTGCTCTTATCACCGTAAAATGCACTGATGCGTTTAACATGAGAAAGCACTGGTGCAGTTAAAACATTGGCACACCGGAATCTGTGCGCTCCATACACACTTGCCCAGTGCGTTGTATTTCTGTAGCGCACCGGTACTTTACATAAGTTTTGCACTGCCGCCTCATAAAAAACGTGCGAAAAATGAAACTGCTCGAGTCGCCCTTAAACGCACCGGGTCGCCAATGCACCAGCCCACCCTGAAATTCCCGCACACTGGCACAGGGTTAAATAAATAAAAAATTATGGCCAAAAAACTGCACAAAAAATAGGCACATCCGAAACTGTGTGCTCCTAACACACCCGCCTGGTGCGTCATATTCCTGTACAGCACTGGTTCCTTACATCTCTACCGCACCAGTGCTTCCGAAAACGTGCGTGAAAATAGAAACCACCTGATGTGGAATAAATAAAATACATTGGGGTGCCCATAAACCCTGTGCATCGGCAGATGGTTAAATAGAAAAAATACAGCCAAAAAACCGCACAAAACATTGGCACACCAAAAATCGTGCACTCTGTACAAACCCGCCTGGTGCCTTTAATTAAGGAACCGCACCTGTGCGTGTCAAATCGCTAGCACCAGTGCCTCATAAAAATCACGCGGAAGAGAAACCGCCCAGGGCGGAATGAGGGAAACATGCCAAGGTCCCCATAAACGCCGCACACCGAAAAAGGGTTAAATAAAAAATATTACGACTAGAAAACTGCACAAATAATTGGCTCACAGGACACCATGCCTGGTGCATCATATTACTGTAGAGCACCGGTGCATTACAGATACGTCACATCAGTGCCTCATAAAAGTGCGTGAAAACAAAAACCACCTGGGGTGGCATATTACAAATGCATTGGTACGCCAATAAAATCCCCGCGCACTGGAACATGGTTAAATAAAAAAAAATTACGGCAAAAAAACACAAATTTTCACTTTTTTCAGTGCTACAGAGCTCTCAAGCACTAGTGAAATTTATGCTTGTTTGAATCACCCTGACATCTATGCTCCCATTGCACTTATTGCACGCACTACTACTGTGCATTGCCACTAATCTCCAGCTTGAATTTTATAGAACAGTGGACAAATTTTCTTTCGCAAATTCTACAGCCAAAATGCCTCCTCGATGGATAAATGTATAGGTATTTTTCTTATTTTTCCACAATTAAACCTTTTAGCAGATTAGAAATTCAAAAAATCTTAAAATTAACCATTTAAAAAAAAAACATTGTCACGCAGTGCACTCAAGCCGTTCGGGTCGCACTGGTTTGCGGTGCTGCCCGTAAATTTACAGGCCACACCACAACTGGTGCTAACGGTATCTGCGCCGGTTCTAGGCTGCACCGTTGACAATGTGGTATCGTGGCAACTTGGTGCATTGATGGAATTATTTGCCTCGGGGCACGTAATGTTGTCATTGCACCGCATACCACAATTCGACATTGTCAACAGTTCAGCCTGGTAAACCGGTGCTAAGGGTATCCGCACTTTAAATCTATTTAAAAAGAGCGGTGTGGTTGGTTACCTGGCCGCACCGTTGACCTAGTTGAATAATGGTGATGCGGTGCGTTGACCGAAATAACTACCCCGAGATGACTATTTTTTTCAGCACACGGCTTATCGTATTTGGCCTGCATCAACGATGTGGCCATTTAAAATACCACACTGATGAATATGTACAGTGGAAGGAGGGTGGTGCGTTGACTTAGCTATACGCCCCGGGGCATATAGTGTAGTCAGCACACTGCCCTCCTGACACCGCACGTAGTGAACAGTGCACCAAAAATATTTTCTGGAGCACCGCCCCAGGTGTGCTGAATATCATTAGGTGCAACATATCCGGTGCGTTATGTTGAAAGACGCACCGGGACCGGTGTGTGACTGTGTTTTTGGCACACCAACTATTGTTTTATTTATTTTTCAAAAAATATTTATATACATATATTTCTAAATACATGTGTCATTTAATAAAAAAATTGTGTTTAATATGTCAACCATTCAGAGATGTAAAAGGAGAGAAGAGGGGCAACAACAACAACAATAGGCGAAACAGTATAACATGGTTCGCTTGTGGGAGGCAAGAGAGAGGGAGAGAGATGCGTACTTGTAGGTTTTAACCCTGAATAGAAATTATCTACACACGAATCTTGTAACAGAAAATAAACAATAGCAAGAGCATAAAACATAAAATAGATAAACACAGAGATTTTCCCCTGGATCCCAAATCGGGATGACCAGCTTGATTTTTCATTATATTCCTTTTAGTGTTACAACACATATATATACATGTTTGTATGGCTACATGAACCCATAGTATCCATTAACTTCGGATTAGAACATAATCGTAGTTCCCTTGATCAGATCTACAGCCACTAGGGCTAAACCATCAGTTCCCAAAACCATGTGTGTAAATCCATGCACAAAACCATGGGCGCTGGACCACCCACTAGAAATTAAGGACCAAAATTTTTTGTTGGGGCACTCGCTCTCGAATCCCCGAAAAGGGGATCAAGTTCCCCGCGCGTGCTTAGTCGTGGAAAGAATATAACACATACCCAACATTCTCCCACTTGTTGTTTTCTTTCCACGGGGGGCCACAGGAGGGCTTAGTCATTGGCCCAGTTCTTCAACACCCATTGTTTCTCTACACCAAGAGAACTTCTGAGTGCTCACAGACTTTGTCAATGCATCTGCAACATTCTTCAAAGTGTCCACCTTTACCAGAAACACCCTTTTAGCCTGAACCATATCTCTAACAAAGCGATATTGAACATCAATGTGCCTTGTCTTTGAATGATAAGCAAGGTTCTTAGCCGAGGAAATTGCACTTTGGCTATCACAGTCTATCCTTATAGCTTTTTGTACCAACCCCATACTTGAACACAATCTCTACAACCAAAATACTTCCTTACTTGCATGAGTGGCTGCTATGTATTCTACCTCTGTAGTTAAAAGAGCCACTACAAATTGTCTTTTACTCATCCAACTGACTGCGCCTCCAAATAGGCTAAACACATACCCACTTGTAGATATTCTTTGGTCCAAATCTCTAGCCCAGTTTGCATCAACAAAACCATGAATGTCCAACATTATTTCCAATCCTGGTCTTCCCTGGTAGCACAAGCCATAATCACTAGTGCCACGTAAATATCTGAAAACCCGCTTCACTGTTGTCCAATGCTCCTTCCCTGGGTTTGACATAAACTTGCTCAATAATCCCACTGCATGTGCAATGTCTGGTCTAGTACAAACCATTACATACGTCAAACTACCCACTACACGTGCATATGGAACACGAGACTCTTCTTCTTGTGTCTTGGGACACTGTTCAGCAGACAACTTTACACCTACAGGAATAGGAACATTCACCAGTTTACTATCCTGCATATTGAACTTCTGCAATATAGTCTCAACATACTTCCTCTGGTTTAACCAGAGCTTCCTCTTTGCTCGATCTCTCTTAATTTCCATGCCCAAAATATAGTTTGTAGCACCAAGATCCTTCATGTCGAATTTGGAGAACAGTTGGGTCTTCAAATCTTGGATAATTTCTTTGTCATTTCCAATCAACAACATATCATCCGCATACAAGACCAAATAAATAACACGGTCACCAATTAATTTAAAATAAACACAGTGATCCTCCTTGCTTCTAGTGAAGCCAAGTCCCCGTATATAGGTATCAAATTTCTGATACCACATCCTTGGTGACTGTTTTAACCCATACAGAGACTTCTTCAACCTGCATACCAGTTCTTTTTTACCCTTCACCATAAAGCCTTCAGGTTGCTTCATGTAGATCTCCTCTTCTAGATCCCCGTGAAGAAATGTTGTCTTCACATCCATCTGTTCTATCTCAAAATCAAATGCAGCAGCAACAGATAAAAGTAATCTAATAGAAGTAAATTTGGAAACAGGAGAAAAAATATCACCAAAATCAATTCCCGACACCTGGGAATAACCTTTTGCTACCAACTGAGCTTTGTATTTCTCCACCTTGCCTTATACATTCATCTTATTATTAAACACCCATTTTCTCCCAATGGGCTTCCTTCCAGCCAGCAACTCCACCAGATCCCATGCCTCATTTTTGTGCAAGGATGCCATTTCATCAACCATGGCCTCCTTCCAGAGTTTTCCATCCTCGGAATCTACTGTCTCCTTGAAATTTCTAGGATCATCATTAGTTATAGTTAAGGAAAAACCTGAACAGAAAGTAGATGGACTATACCTTTCTGGTTACCTTCTTTCTCAAACTGATCTTCTCAAAGCTGGAGTTTGTGGCTCTTCCTCTTCTGAATCTTATTTTGTTATAGAGTGTAATTCATTCTCCTTTAGCTAAAACTCTATCTTCTCAGGTTCCTTTGGTATGGCTTCTTGTTTAACAACATCTTTCACCTCTCTAAATACCACATCTCGGCTGTACACAGCCTTCCTTGTTTCTGGGTTCCAAAGTTTGTAACCCTTTAAACCATCCTTATACCCAATAAAGATGCACCTTTCAGATTTATTATCCAACTTGGTCCTTTTCTCCTTTGGAACATGTACATATGCATCACATCAAAATACTCGTAGATGTGAAAGAAAGGTTTCTTACCAGCCCATACCTTAGGTGGAGTCTTATCCTCCAACACTGATGAAGGTGATCTGTTAACGAGATAGCATGTAGTCTCCATTGCCTCTGCCCAAAATTCTTGTCCTAACCCGGTACCACTAAGCATGCTTCTTTCCTTTTCCATCAGTGTTCTGTTCATTATTTCTGCAACTCCATTTTTATGTGGCAACTCCAGCTGGTTGTGTGGCAGGGAGTCAGTTAGTTTACTCCTAGAGATACATTGGAGAAAATTTAGTATCTCCTGCATATTTTCAGGTCACTGGAGGGCAGTTACGTATTGGTGCATTTGGTCATGAGGAGGTCGAGTGTCTCTCACTTATCATTTCGACCATTTCTCACAACACCAGTGACGAGAAATGCATTAGTTGCTCGCTTTTATATTATTTTGATTCTTTACTACAACAACCACGACTTGTTAGGTGGTCTGCCATTTTTTTGTGGCAATTTTGTACAACATTAGATATATTTCGTGCTCATGCACAAGGGAAGGTCAACTTCCCTTTTGCTTCAAAGATTTTTTGTTTAATTTTTTGAGATTTTTCTAGAGACGAGGCTTGGTTTTCTTCGGCAAACCTTGTAGGTGGATTACTGAGGCACGTATGCACATGTGGGGGCAGATGATGCCCAAGAGGGAGGAGACTCTTTTTCCAGTGAGGATATCAGATGATGCACTGGAGTTGCTAGCCAGTGTTGATGAGCATCCCTTCATTATGCTCCCCTGTCCTTATGCAGGGTTGGATTGGCGAGGATTTGCCAACATCCTCTTCACCGTTGACGAGTCGCTAGATGATAGAGGTAATATTATTGTTTTATTTAAATTTATTATAACATGTTATTTATCTTGTTTTTATTAAATTTTTTAATGAAATTGTCTAATTATTATTTTGTACTTGTATATATTTTACAAACATTGGCTCTTTTGATGGCGAGGAGATGCCACCACCACCACTTGATCTAGGTGTGGATCTTGATAACGATGCGGGCGTGCCAGGTGCTGAGGATCATCAGGAGGCTGGTGTAGATCAGAGACCTACTCCTACTGGTGCACCGGTGCGTGGTCGACTTAGTGATGCTAGACACAGGATGGAGTTGGGTGACTAACTCATTGCATTGATTGTTGAGGTGGGCATCAGGCCCACTCATTACAGAGACATAGAGGCTGATGATAGGCTATTACGGATGTGGAGAGGCATTCTTTGTGACATGTACAACCTGATGTGACATGTCGTAGGAGTTACGATAGCTTTTACGCAACTAACGAGCACTGTTGCATGTTACGATCGAGCAACATCACGTGATGGACAGTCTAAGAGGCGCAGCGTACCATCATCTCATGATCGTTCACCTCGCGCCATGCCAGATGAGCATGAGCCTCCACTAGAATCTAGTAGCAGTCATCATGGAGATGAGGGTGGACCATCGGCCACTAGTATTAATATTGATGTTGTACTACCACCAGCTGATCCATGACATTTATTATTATTACAGTTGTATATTTTTAACATTATTTAGCTATACATACATACATACATATATACATACATATATATATATATATATATATATATATATATATATATATATATACACATACATACATACATACATACATATATATCTATTATATATATGTATGTATATATATATATATATATATATATATATATATATGGTCCATGTATTTTATGTTCATGTTGCAGTTGTACTTGTTTTACATGTTGGTGATCATCATGATGTGTTTGTTGTTAGGTCATGTTAGATATGTTCACTTAATCTGCAGCTTGCAGATAGATGTGTATGTGATAGAATGAGTTATTTGACATGAGATGTATTATTGATATTTGTGTTGTGATGGTGTTATTATATCATGTTAATTGTGTTTTTTTAGATGATCGTGATCATGATGATGCAGTTAGCAATTTTGAATGTGTTTTTTAGTCAAATATGATGTTTGTACAATGGTTATCATGAACGTGATGTTTATTAATTAATTTAATACCAAATGATCATGATATTATAAAATTGTAATATTTGTAATTCTAATTGTATTTAAAATTCTAAAATTGTAATTGTAATGGTATATATGTAAATTTGTAGAATTGTGATTGTAATTGTAATTTTTAAATTTAAAAAATTGTAATTGTAATTGTATGTGAAATTGTAACATTGTAATTCTAATTCTAATTCTAATTGTATATAAAATATTTGTAAAATTTTAATTGTATTAATGTGAAATGAATTTATTAAGACTTTTAAATTTGTAAATTTGTAAATTTTAAATAATTGTAAAATAATAAATCTAGAATAATATGTTTTATTGTAACATAATAAAGTTTAGTAAATAATGCAAATAAATTCATGTACTTTAGAATTATCATTATTTTATTATGATCTTAGATACAAAAAAATAAGAATTAATTTATACAACACGCCATTGTTTTTGAGATCAAAATAATTTCAAATTATGAAGTGAATTATTGATTTTAACATTAACACAATGAAAATTACCAATTAATTCAAAATACATATTATATTAATATTTCGAAAAACCCATCTTAAAAAGTACAAATATTGATGAAATAACACATGTACCATATCACTATCGGTTCTCATGATCACCCTCATTATCTTCTACCTCGCATGGCATGATAACTCTATTGTTCTCAAAAATATGTTTTGATATAGGGTCATGTGTCAATACGAACCACCAATTCCTATCCAACACATCTGGGTAAAAAAAAATCCGGTTGCAGTGTTTAGGGACAACATAGGGCTCCTTAGCTTCATCCCACATCTTTCTAGAGTTGACACATATCAGCCTACTATCATGATCTTCCTCTACATTATTCCAATGAAATGTGTCCCACCACTTGCACCTAAAAATAACACATTGGAAAGAAGAAAAATCCACTTCAATGATCTCTTGTATCTTTTCGACGTAACCTAACATCCCCCGTACTAGGTTTTTATCATGGTGGCTAGATCGACTAGATTGATCAAACTCGACTTCCACTCCACAGTCTTGTGTGATGTTTCCAATATCGACATTTTATGTGTGAAAATGGTGTCCATATGCCCACATAGATGGGAAAAAATGCACCTATTATAAAAAAGTTAAAAAAAATCAGTGTCATGTGTCTTATAAATAATAATCCAACAATTAAAATAAGAAATTTAGATGTCTTAATATAAGTTTCAAATTTACATATAAATTAAAAATATTGTTACCAAGTTGCTGCACCCAATCCCTACGTTAAGCGCATCCTCTTCAGCACGCGGGTAATGACTAGTAGCACCGTATTTCTCTCTGACTCGGTCAGCAACCCAACTGTTGGGGCATATTTTTGGCATATTTTATTTTAAATGATCGGGATAAGGCACACTTCTGCAATTCAACCATTTGAATTATTTCCTATCACTATCCCATTTCATCCTGTTTTATTCATACAATGCGACCCACGGTTGTGTCGCTTCAGAATTGTAAAGAATGAATTTATTAATTGCTTCAATTTCTGCATTCGCTGATGAAATCAAACCAACATTATATAGTACTTAGAGATCAAAATATACATTATATCTAAGTTCAACATGAATATTAATTACTTTTTGTAAATTCGAAAAATTATAAGTCGGTTACTCTTTATCAAGCTCTTTTTTCCACTCATTTGGAGCAACTCTCCTTCTCTTTTGTCTTCATCCATTTCATCATCCCAAATCACTGCACCTAGTCTGTTTTCAACCTGCTTGATGTACTCACTGGCATAACAGAAAGATTCACAGGATATGTACCCCTCTACCATAGACCCCTCGGGTTTTTCCCTTTGTCAAACTTTTCAATTTCTTCATGTACATCTCTAAGAAGAACATCCAACGACAAGAAACAACCCCAACTAATTCAACCTCATCTACCAAGTGGATTAGAAGATGAACCTATAAGTCCATGAAACTCGTCAACAGTTCCTTCTCAAACATACAAACAGTCTCAACTATCTCTTGACGCCACCATGGAATGCTAGTCACATGAATCTCCTTTGACGTGATCCAATGTACAAATGCAGATAATTTCGATATGGCACGTCCTAGGTCTTGATGGAATTCATGTTTCACACACCCACACACAAAAAAAGAATAATGACACTGCAAAGTTATAAATACGTGCAATAATATACAAAATTAGTTATGTTTTATGATCCCCGCATGGGATAAAATTTATTAATATAACAAATAATAAAATCATGCTTTTGAAATTATACGTACTATTAGAATATTCAAATGGTCATGTGATTTCAACCCCGAAAAATGGTCATCCACAGTGAAGCAGCATTGTAGTGAAGACCCGTATGAAGTTGGCACCCTCACATCCATTATAACTTCCTTTGCCAAAGATATATCATCTTTTTTTAAAATCCATGGGACATCACCTTCTTTGAAAAACCATGAATTTGAAGGACCAGCGCCTGTCTCTGATCTTGTACTTTCTAATCGCCTTGGCCAATGTTTCTTTTTAGTTTTTGAATTAATAAGATCTTTCCTAACAGCCAATGTGTCACTTTGTTCTGATGATATGTGCCTCCATAAAGAAGATGAAACATTTTTAAATATATGCATGGGATCTAATAAGTGGGAAATCTTAATATGCTCCCAATATGGGAGGTCATAAAAGATATATTTCCTTTTCATCCTAATTGGAAATTTCTCAACATAGGTGTCAAAGAAATCTAGAACATCAAACATAGGCTCCCCATTTGAATCTAACATTTCTACAAACCCCTTCTCCTTCTCTCTCTCATATGCTCTAAGCCATTCAGTTGGTGTCATTATTGGAGGCCTTTGGGTTCTCTCTCGTTTACCATTGAAAGTAGATGATGCTCTTTTGTAAGGGTGTTCTTCTGGTAGGAATACCCTGGAGCAATCATATACTGGTTTTCGTAGGTCCTTGGACCATCTAGATTTCAGAGAAGGTCCACAAAATTTACATCCAAAATACCCTTTTTTACAAGACCTGCAAGATTATATTTGTATACATTAATAAATATGCATGGCACGTTAAAGAATATCATGAAGATCAAAACAAATATTACAAAGAATTAAATAACTAATATGTGAAAGAATATTGTTATATATATAAAAAAATCAATAAATTAAACATGTAATTTACTAGAGCAAACTCCTAAGCCTATATTATCATGTTTCGTGTAAGCACATATGCCATACAATGTAAAACTCCTCTTTGTTGCGATGGGTCTTGATACATCGTATACATTTATCCCATCCCATAATTCCTTCAATTCATCTACTAGTGGTTGTAATTAGACATCCATATTCTTCACTTGTCTTCTATAAGGGACTATGAGAGCCAACATAAGATGTTCATTCTTCATGGAAAACCATGGGGGGGTATTTTTATTGATCACTACTATAGGCCAAACAAAATATTTTGTGTTCTGGAGGGAATATGGGTTGACGCCATCCATGGCTATGCTGAGTCGTAGACTTCGTAATTCATCCTTGAATTTTTCGGGCCATGTATCCTCTATATGCTTCATGGCTATTGAATCAGTTGGGATTCACATAACTCCCAACTCACTTCTATGTGAGTCATGCCATCCCTACAACATAGCTAATTCTTTGCAACGAAAGAGTCTTTGAATCCTTGGGATTATAGGCATGTGCCTCAATATCTTAAAGGAGGACCAGTACGTGATTTACCCTTATTTTTTTATTCATCATACTTGTCATGCCCACATTTCGGACACATCTGTTTGTCTTCATATTCTCCTCTATATAGAATACAATCATTTGGACATGCATGATATGATATCTACTCAACACCCAACATTTTCAACAATTTCTTTGCCTCTTCACAACTACTGGGAAAGACATTATCACTCGGAAGAAACTTATCTTCGAATAACCTGTAGTTGGTGATCATGGAAAAATATATTAATAAATGTACATTAATGTCAATATAATTATTAACGTTCATAAAATTTACCATTTGTAATGTTCATTGCAGTGTACTGATTATATTTCAAATTTATATAAGGAGAGTACTTTATGGTAACTTACCTCAAAAGTTTCAAGAAACATGCATTCGAAAAGCCAAAATTTTCTTTCAAGTTGTACAGACATCGTTGTCCCCAACTGGGTAGACTTTGACTGACCGCCAGGTCCAAAGAGAGGGGTGGTAGAGGCAAATTTAAGGCTTTCGAAAAAGGTGTTAGCGATATGATCATCATCCCCTACTTGATCATTATTTTGGAATGCATCTAACAACATTGTCTCCATGGCAGTCGTATCCCTTAAGTAATCATCCATACAAACCTCTATTTGATTTCCTCCATTGTTAGCTTGTGAAGAAATACTATTGTTGTAGTCATTCCTAATTGGTGAATCTGGACGCAGCGGGAATTAAATCGATGGTTGATTCAACCATTCTTGGTATCATTCCTCTCCAATTTTTTCTCTTAATTCAGTCTTCTCTCGATTTGAAATTGTCATGGGGTGCAACAGAAGATGGTAGGTAGGTCGTTTATCATCACTAGAATCCTAATAATTAAAAAAATAAAAAATTAAACATGATTAGTACAAAATATATGATATCAATTAGTAACCATGTTGACAATATTGCATGATTATAAATTGGTTTTATGTTGAAATAATTACATATTAATCAATATATATACCAAAAAATTATAATTATAATTTCCATCATCGTCCCAGGATTGTAGCTAGAAGATGCAATATTGTTACAACTGGCAGGGTGAAGCGGTTGTCCATTTTCATCTACCAAATGTGCCTTGCGGTATGCAGCTCCTGATAAGAACTTCCGATGTTTTGGAGCAGTTTGAATATTTTTTGCATCTGAACTCGATGTTGAATCTACATGAACCTACAAATTTGTATACATTATAAATTTAATTAAGTTGTGCATGATTGAATGCATGGATAAAAAACATAAATTCAATTAGATAGTGAAAAAATAAAACAAATCTGAAGTAAATATTACATCTCCAGATGGATAGGGAGAACTCTGTGATGGACTTTGAGAAATATTATGGAACGAGCTAGATTTTAAAGAATTGTCCATTCCATATAATATATGATATTTTCTCCCTTCATTTGAGCAAAACAACAATAAGTTTTGGTGCACAAACCTAAATGTAATTTCGGTGCGTAATGTACAAATAATTGCACTGGTGTGTTTTTTGTATTGCACATCGGTGCCATTTTATAACTCGATGCACCGGTGCAGTTCGATTAAAGGACGCACCGGTAAACGAATAACCGCAAATAAAAAAAGTGCAACCCTATTTTCTTTAAGTGAAAAAAAAGTGGTAAATTGAAAAATGGGCGGAAAAATATTTTCGAAAATCTAATTCCATAAAACATTTCTTTAAATACTAAACACTTTTCATTATTTCACTATTTTTGCAAAACATTTCAGCCAGAGATTTGTAGAATACATACCTGGAGCAAACAGATCGCGAGAGAATTGTGGAGCAAGGAAATACGTTCGAATAGAAGTATTCAAACATTCAAAATTCCAAACCTCTAGTGATTCAAACCTTGTACCATATAATTTCAAACGATATGAGTAAAGTTTATTGTTTTTTTGTACTTTTTCTGTAGTTTTTTTTTATGCAGTAAAAGAAAAAATCAAATTCTATTGTTTTTTTTACTTTTTCTGTAGTTTTTTTTATGAAGTAAAATAACAAAATCAAAATTTATTGTTTTTTTTTACTTTTTTCTGCAGTTTTTTTAACATTTTATGCAGTTTTCATAAACAAAATAAAAAAAAATCCATTTTTAGAAACAAAAACCCTATATTATTTTTGTTTATGTCTTTCTTTACCCTATTTCTGTAATTTCAAAATTAGGGATTTTCAATTTAGATTTATAGGGTTTGTATATTCATAAGACATCCAACCCACGGGATGACTTGCATAGTCGGATCCCAATCCATGTTGGCCCTTGCGTCAATCTAAAAAAAAAATAGATTGTTTTTCATCGGTGCGCCCTGTGTAACATAGCGCACTGGTATGCTCTGTTATACAAGCGCACTGCGAAAGTACAGTGATAAAAAATAAAAAAATAAAATATGTTTTTATCAGTGCGCCATATGTAACATATGGCACCGGTGCACTATTTCATTATGGCGCATCGCAAATGTGATGTTTTGCGAAAAAAACCATTTTAGAAACAAACCCTACATTCTTTTTGTTTCTGCCCTTTCTTCTCCCTCTTTCTGTGATTTCAGAATAAGGGATTTTCAATTTATATTTATAGGGTTTGTATTGCTAAATATAAGTCTAATACATCCAACCCATGGGAGGACCTGCATATTCAGATCCCAATCCATGTCGGCCCTTGCGTAAATTTAAAAAAAATAAAAAAATAAAAAATCGGTGCACCCTGTGTACTTGAGCACACAGGTGCGCTCTATTATCCCAGCGCACCGCGCAAGTATTCTGATAAAAAATTAGAAAAGAAAAATATTTTTTCTCAGTGCGCCATTTGTAAAATATGCAGCCAGTGTGCTATTTCATTATGGCTCACCGCGAATGTTCTGTTTCAAAAAAAAAACTTTCAAAGATACAAACCTTACATTCTTTTTTGTTTTTTCCCTTGCTTCTCCCTTTTTCTGTGATTTCAGAATTAGGGCTTTTCAATTTAGATTTATAGGGTTTGTATTGCTAAATATATACCTAAGACATCCAACCGACGGGACGATTAGCATAGTCGGATCCCAATCCATGTGGGCCCTTGCATGAATTAAAAAAAAAAAAACACATTTTTTTTTATCGGTGTGCCTGGCATAACATAGCGCATCGGTGCTTTGTATTGTACAAGCGCACCGCATAAGTAATGTGATAAAAAGTTAATAATCAAAACTTTTTTATCGTTGCACCATATGTAAAATATTCCACCGGTTTATGCTACAAAAACTAACACTGGACAATTTTTTATTATTTTATCATGGTTAACCGGTGCGGTGATTGACATGTAACGCATTGGTGCTCCTTGTTGACATAGATCACCGTACGGTCTATTATATTGTTTGTGCGGTGTTTTTGGAAGACAACCACCCACCAACGTCGGTGCTTACACCATGAATGGCGCACCGGTTTCTTGAGATTTTTTTTTACTTGAAAAGTTGACAATTTATTTATAAATATTTTAATGAATGATATGGTATAGGTTTGAGATTGATAAATAAATGACTGACAAGAGATAAAGGAATAAAAATATTGATAGCACTTCAAGAAAAGAAAAAAATGCAAGTTCTTTGTAAATTTTTTACAAAAATATTATTTTCGAACTATAGGTAAGTTTAACTAATATGTATTGTTTACTCTGTATCATGCAGAGCCACAAAATGACGAAGATCGATAAGATTATTTATGATCTAGGACCAGAAGAGCATAAACGCTTGATGGAAAAACTGTAAAAGGATGAATCATGTGAATGAGAAAATATTATCGATCCAATATGAGTTTATTTTTTTAGTTTTCATTAATAATATAATTAAAATTATTAGATAACATGTGTGAAACAGTCTATTAATTCACATCTATTTAATGTTATACAAGGACCAACAACTCAGAAAATGAATGGCATTCTAAGAAATAAAAAAAAAATAGAACATGCAAATGAAAATGAATTTCTCCTTAACTCATCTGGAGTGGTGTTGGAGGTTAACGAAAGGGGGAAAAACTTTTACAAAATTTTTAAGGATCTAGTGGCACAAATGTATAGACGTTCTTTCCACTTACAATAAAAAAACCAATCCAATGATTCCAAGAACCAAATTTTATCTAAACTACAGGAAGAGTTTCCAGAGAATTGGTCAATGAGACATGTCATACTTTTAATAGCAAAATGTAAAACAACAAAAAAGAAGGAATGAAAAAGTAATATTCCTTTAGATGTTTGTCTAGAATTATTTATAAATATCACTTTTGTTATACTTACTTTTCATATATCAATATAAAAATTAAATAGTTTCTTGTCATGTTACATTTTCAGGAAGATTATGAAAATCTCAGAATATGAACGAGCTGATATCAGAAATATGCCAGTAGGAATGTCCAAAAAGGTGTACAAGGAGATGGTCAAAGAAATGGAAAAAATTGCATCGTGGGAGGAGCCATATCAATAATAACGTGCTTCAAATGTAATATGTAATCATTGAATTTTTTGATCATTACGTACAATAAATAAACAATTTAGCATTAAATATTAATTTTCAAGTATTTTCTTGCAGAAAAGAAAAGAAAATGGAACCCATTCAGCACATAAAATAGGACGACAAGGAAGAAAAGGATTGATATCTAAGTTTGTGAGAAATTGTTACTTCCTTATAACAACTCAACTAGATTTCATTTTTGTATTTTTTAAGTTGTTTTACAAAAATCATCACTGAATGTCTTCAAACAGGTGCTAACATACAAAGAAGAACCATCAGAGGAATTGATTTAAATTGGGTTAAATGTGGGTTGTGAGTATATGTTGGCATATCAGAACTTAATCATGGAATTTGTAAGCATCTATCGATATTGTTTTACTTAGCTTCGTCTATAATTAGTAGAAAAAATAAATCTTTATATTAAATATATGATTTTTTATGGGGTATAAAACTTGCAGGAAACAAAGTATGGCACTGCGCCAACAGATCAAATCTTGAAAGATCGCATGTTACATGGTTTTGAAATAATGTGTATAGTTTATGAGTCAATTGTTGCATTGGTATGTCATTTTTTTCGATTTACATTGATGTATATTATTTAATATTGCAATTTTCATTATTCTCACCAATGTATATACGCTCATTACAATTTATTTTTATGTTTGTAGATGGAAGGTGAAGAAGAAGAAAACAATAAACATCGTGAACAAAACATTCTTGAAAATAACCCAAGTCATGGAAGTAGCTCTAGCAGTGACAGCAGTTCAAGCGAAGAATGATGATCACTATGTTTGGATATCAAAGAAAGGCATTGTATTTTTTGAAAAATGTTTGTGAAATCAAACATTTTCTTTCATGTAATGGACATAGTGTCCCAATTGAAAGATAAAGGGATACCAATAACTGTTCCATTTTGTATAAAAAAGAATGTCTTATTCATATATATATATATATATATATATATAATAAATTTTTTAATTTATTCTATTGCGTTATCTATTGTCGCTATTGTGTTCTCCATTGTTGTTCTCAAATGCACTAATAAAAATTTAATTCATGTGAATATTTTTATAAAATATATATGTGTCGAGTTTTGATGAATAATTAATTTTAAAAAGCCACAATAATTATGATATGATATAACAAATTAATTCAAACATCACATTCAAATGCATTAATAAAAATTTAATTAATATGAATATTGTTATAAGATGTGTCGACTTTTGAAGAATAATGAATTTAAAACAATCACAATAATTGCACTGTCACAGGTCGATGTTTCTAAAAAATAAAAAATGAAAACCAGTGCGTGTATTCTTATACCGATGTGCTTGTATTATTAAGCGCACTGGTGCATTTTTATGACCTATGGGCACCACGCGAATATCCAAACCAGTTAAAAATATTGAGGCGTTTGTGCGGTATGGCGCTCCGGTGCGTTTATGTCTATATACGCACCAGTGTCATTTTACGACCTATGAGCACCGCATGAATACTAATACCAATTATAAATCTCAGTGCGTTTGTGTGATATTATGCACCAGGGCGTTTTTGTGTCTATACGCACCAGTGCATTTGGACGACCTATAGGCACCACACGAATACTGATACCAATTATAAATCTCAGTGCATTTGTGTGATACTATGCACCAGGGCATTTATGTGTCTATACGCACCGGTGTATTTGTATGACATATTTGCACTACACGAATACTGATACCAATTATAAATCTTGGTGCATTTGTGTGATACTGCAAACTGGTGCGTTTCTATGAGTCTACACACCAGCGCGTTGATACGACGTATGGGCACCACTCAAATCCCAAGGCCAATTAGAACGTTCTCGTTCTTTGTATCACCAACACTACGCCTGGTGCATTCTCCTTTGATCGCCCCGGGGCTCCAGCTACAAGTACGCACCTGTGCGTATAATCCTGATTAGTGCACCAATGAAAAACATCCGTAATAACCTCTGGCTGCCCATTTTTTTTAGTTGTGTTGAATTTCCATTAAAAGCTCCACCAAAACCTCTGTAACCATAAACGGATGTGGTAACATATGTTTTTTTGACAATTTTGGCCAATTTTATAACACTAAAAACCTCCTTTATAACCTCCGCTAGAGGGTATTTTCCTTGTAGTGGATTATGCACAAGAATGAAGAACATAAAGCAAATAGGTTAACAGAGAAATTGAAGAAATTATAAAAAGATCTAACACTGAAAGAACCAATGGCATAAGACAAACAACAACTATGGGCCAATATCATTGAATCTGTCAATGATATTTGGCCAGCAATCCAGGTTATTTATGAAAAAAAGGATCTAATCAAGGAAACAGGTGAATCTATCCAAAAAATCAAAGAAGAGCTTGGAAAAAAGCCAGAAGAAGCAAATGAAATCATCAAATTCCTTAATTCCAAGAATAAGTAGGAACTAGAAGAAATTGGAATTAGTGATAGGAAAAATACTATTCTTGAAGTCAGAAAGGTAATTTCAAAAAGGAATTTAATGATTCAACTCAAAGAAAAATGCCAAAACATGGAGCTTGGCATAACTAGATTTATGATGAAATTTGACATTCTGAGATAGAAAGGACTGCCAAATCCTCTGGTTATTCATGAAAAAATGATGAAATAAGAGGATTATGATAAGAAAATGAGAGAAGTGGCCAAGGATCAAGCTAACCTTTCTTCTTCACAAGGAATTCCAACATGGAAGGTACTTTACAAAAGTTTTAAAAATGTTTTTTACCTACAACATGAGGTAAAACACCTATTTATCAACGAGACTACTTTCTCAAAATATATAGAGGCAGATGAAGTTTCCAGATGGATGATAAAGATCAAACTACCAGAGGCAGAATTTTGGGAAAAGTTGACTGATTTACTATGAAAACAGTTTGCAGTAAAAAAAGAGTAGTCAAAGGTAAACAAAGCATCCAGGATATAGTAAAAAATAGGAGTAACAGTTTGCAGTATGAACAAAACAATCAAAGAGTATTAGAGTTTAAAAGAGTATCATATGAAAGTCAAAATGTTAAAGTCAAAGCAGAGTTGAAAGATAAAGATGCCAACGTGAAAGACACTCAACTGCAGTATTCGTTGAGCAAACAGCCAAGAGACAAATAAGCAACAAATCAAAGATAACAAACATCAAATTCAATAAAAGCAGGGACAACTTGCAATAGTTAGACAGTTGTCTCTATCTTCTTGCATGAAGACATTTATTTTTGCATGAATAATTCCTAAGTTTTTTTTTAGGATATTTTGTAAGAGCTTTTGTATAAATACTTCACATTTCTAAGTATTAAGTGTGTATGAATTGCTAAACATTTCTATAGTTGTACTAACTTGAAACTTGAGGGTTCTTTGTACCATTTTCAAGTCAACAGACTGGATTGAGTAATAAAGTAATTATATTATAGGATTCATATGTTGGGCCACTTCAGTGAAGTATTCTCAAATGTTCCTTTTTTTTATCTGAAGTTTTCACAATACTCGCATGTTTTTCTAAATATAAATGTATAACCAGAATTTTATTTCAGAATATGTTTAAAATCACTTTTTTTTGAACTGTTATGTCATTTACATGTTTTCTACTGATATCCAGATTATGGAATTCTTAATTGCTCCCTAGTTTCGATTGACCTCTTTCTTTTCACTCATTATCCAGATCTGAGAACCCTTAATTTCTCTCTCATCCCGATTGAAACCATTTTCACCATCAGCCTAAGGATCGGATGTAACTCAGCTATCTTGCCCTATGAACACTTCCCTTTTGAACCTTGATTCTGATATTATTGCTTGATACATTGACTCCATTAGTCCAATGGAATTCATACCTACATCTATCCATCTGAACTAGTGATTCCACCACCAAACCAAATCCAAAATCAAATCTTAAGTAATCCTACATAACTAGCCTAAAATCAAAAAAGATAAACCATATAGAGAGAGCCCTCTCTAAGCATTAGGAAGGCTAAATCCTAAGGCTTAAAATTAGGTTTGTGGTTACCTCTAATATTCTTTAAACCAAAATGTAAAAAACCCTTGAAAATTATTGGAGTGATAAGAGTGGGAATATATGTTTGAGTAGTTTTGGAGGAACTCTCAACAATATTTTTTGCAGGAATGTCAACTTTCATTTTTCTATAACTATCAGCAGTTGTCTTAGCAACATTTTCTGGAGTTTTCTTTGAAGTGGTGTCAGAATTTTTCTTGACATGGTTTTCATTATTATTTTCTTTTGGAGAATCTAATGTTTTCTTACTCCTAAGATTATACTGTCTATGGAATTCCATGATAGCGTTTTCAAATTCCTACTTATAGTAATCTGATTCCTTAGAATAAATTTTAGTTTGGGATAATTGAAACAAATCTTGTTCTTCCTGAGTAAGAAACACAGTTTCATCATCATTGATACCCATTATATTTATCTGATTTTATTCTAATTCTTCTACTACCTCTCCATCATCATCAGCATAATTTTCCTGAAAAGGAGGTCTAATTTTCTTATCAGTACCCCTTTGGTCTCTTTGTTTTATTTGGGGAGGATTTCTCCTAGGATTTTGATTTCGATTTTGAGGTGCAAGTTGATTTTCCCTAGGAGAAACCCTCTCATTCAAATTAATCATCTCCATCATTCTTTATACTATTCTAACTAAGGAATCAATTTTAGCATTAGAAGAATAAGTAGAGGGTTCCTCTTTTATGGTTACTCTCCTTTCATTCCTAAGTCTAGCTCCCTTTGCTAACAAATTTTCTTCTACATTCACTACAACCCTTTGCATTTCTTCTAGTGTGGATGAATTCCTTTCTCTAAGTTGGTAAGCCATGTTTGCCTCAAAACCATCTGGGAATTTTATTAAGGATTTTTCTACCCAGGCAATGAAATAGTCCAGACGACAGTTTTTTTCCAAAATCTGGGCAACTAAAATTCAATAAATCAGGTAGTTGGAGTGTTTGGAATCCATTTTTGATAGTGGAAATGGATTCAACACTACCAAAAACCCTTAGGGCACTCAAAATGCTAAAGTTTAACAATTGTAAACGTGATTTTGATAAAATCTTTGCCGGATTTTTTAAAAATCTTTGTTGGATTCTGGGCCAAAACGTTGCCTGGGAAGACTACGACTTTTATTAAGGCTAAACCTTGTGGTGGTTTAATGTTAGTAAAAACTGCATTATATACACTGTTAAATCTAGTGCAATAGTCCTAAACACTTTCTCCTGGTCCCCTCCTAATGTTTTCATATTTAGATAAAATCTAAAGAGGGTACTTCTTAATTTCCCAGCTACTAAGGAATGTTTGATGGAATCCAGGTAAATCATTAATACTAGCAGCAGGTAATGCTTTAAACCTTTTCTCACCTCTCATATGAGACTTTGTGCAAGAATCCTAAGTTTTACACTCTCCTCATATACCTACTGAAGGTAAAAAATTTCATTCATCCTGCCCACATGATGTTGGGCAGTGATAAGTCCAGTTCCTTCAAATTGAAGGATTCTTCTTTGATAATCTTGTGGCATGTTTTCCAAAGGATCTTGAAGGAAAAGAGTGGCATATCTAGTTGCCATTATAGGGATATGAGGATGAATAATATAATGTGGTTGTTGGATGAAAGGTGGAGACTAAATGGAGGGTAAAGGCTGAACTGAAACTTGAGGTTTTGGTGGATATGAAGGTTGGATTGTAGTTGAGGATTGGAGAGAATAAGGAGTTTGTGTTGTTTTGTGATAAAGTATTGGAGTAGTTGTGGAAACTACAAAAGGAATAGGTCTTTTTGATTTGGGATGCACAGATTGTGATGAGTTAGATGATTCTGCATAGGAATTTAGAGAAGAAAGTTATATAGGTTGTTGGACATAAGCTTCATGAACAAAAAGGTCTAAACCTGAGACTAAACCATGAAATTTATCAAATTTTTGGAGGATTTGAAGATCTATATCAGTAGGAGAAGATTGGGCTTCAGATGAATTTCTTATTAATGTAGCTTGATCTACTAGACTACTACTATTTGATCTACCCAATTGGATGACTTTTTTATAAATAGGCTTTGTTCAAAGGGTAAGTAAAACTCAATGTCTTGCAAAGTTACAAAGTCTTTTGCGAGTGAATATGCTCTATGAGGGGGACTGCTACTTCCTTGGCATTCTTCTATGCACTTTCTTTTCAATATTTTCTCAAGGTCATCTACAATTTCTGCAGGCATTGGATCAGGATGAGATCTAGTGTAGGCTCTTTTAGGAGCCAGAGTTATGATATAAAAGCACACACGCACTTATTATTTACACTAATGAAAAGAAAACCAATATTTTTAAATTATTCCTATCATACAATGTTTTAACCAGGGTTATGAATTCGAAAGAAATTACAATTTTTTCAATTCTCCCCCAGTATGGTCACCACTATGTTATCATTTTGTAATTTAAGAGATTGGTAGAATAAACATAGAGGACAACATCAAAACCACTATGGAAGTTGGGATCTAGCCCTATGAATTTGAATAGATATTAGGCTAGTTATTATTGTACTTGGTTGTTTGTTTGATTTTGATTGATTTGGTTGATTGAATATTTATATTCCCATTGGGCAATGGAGTCAAAATATAAAAGTTGATATTGCATCAATTTTTAAAAGAGCTATAATAGGGCAAGCTAGGTTGTATTTACTGGATTCTTTTAGATTTTAAATGAATACTGGATATGGAAGAAAAGTGAATTTCAGTTGAGACTAAAAAGAAATTAAGTATTTTTCAATCTGACCTCAAGTGGAAAAAATTTAAATTATAAAAGCAACCAAAATAAGGTGTTTTAAATAACATGTCCTATTCATCACACTTTCTATTTTACAATTAAGAATTTCTGATAAACAAAGAAAAGTAAACACAGTGGAAAATAGAGAAACAGTAGAAACACTTCACCAGTAATTACACCACCTGAATCCTGAAATAAGTCTTTGTATTATTGATGCTCCAACAAAATTTGAAATTTACAATTGCGCAGTAGGAAAAATATGTTCAGAAATCAACCTAGAATACTTCAAACAATGAAGTATTTATACTAAAATATTACAAAACTAATTATAATCAATGTTGTCTCAACAGAAAATGTACTATTAGCCTACATCTAAAAATAAATTGTAACTGTGACAAAAGATAGGCTCAATGTGGGTGATCTGGCATGTTGGCACTTCTTTCAAAGAATCAGTTGCTGAGTAGGCCTATTTGTAGGTTGCGCTAGATGTAGTGTTGGTTGTTGCGTTGTCCTATGTGCTTGCTGCAGTTGACTGTTCTTTGTTATTTTTTACTCTTGGAACTCACTTAACTTATCCCATCGATCTTCATCCAGGATAGTTAACCTAATGACCTTTCTGTAGATTTCATCCACTTCAATATACTTAGAAAAAGTAGGTTTTACCACAAAGACATGGTTTACCTCATGCTGGATGAAAAGGTAATGAGCTAATGCCTCTAAGAAGGCTTTCCTTGTCATAGTTCCTTTGATATTTGAAAATTTAGCTGTGTCCATGGAAATATCATTTAGCTTCTTCACATAATCCTCTTTTTTCATCAACTTGTCATTTATTACAAATATAAAAGGCATACCTTTCTGTGTTAAAGGTTCAATTCTACTGAAAAATCTATTTGTAGCTATCTCTAAATTGTGGCATTTTTCTTCCAGTTGTACAATTAGGTTTCTCTTTGTAAGAACCTTCTTTACCTCCAAATTTTTTTTTGTCCTGTCCTCCACTCCTAAGTCATCCAACTCATACCTGTTCTTGGAATTTAAGAACTTGATAATGTTGTTGGCAGTAGTCGGCATGTCTCCAAGCTCCTCTTTGATGGCATTAATGGGGTCATTAGATTTTTATATCAATTCTTTATGCTCAAATATAATCTGGATGCAGGGCCATATTTCGTTGATGGATTCAATGATATTTGTCCAGATCATCTCTTTGACTTGACCCAAGGTATTTCCAATAGATGACTCCCTCTTAGACTTCTGCAACCTTTCTATTAACTTTTGTTCTCTCTGTGCTTCAATTGTAGGTGATTTATCACTCCTGGACCTCTGATATTGCAACCAATTTACTTGATCTTGAAGCTTCTTTATTTTTTCTATCTGGATTGAAAGATTCTGCACTACTTTGGTGATTTTTTCTGCTCCATCTATTGTACTTGTTGTAGAAGGTGTGGCTGTGGGAATAGTTGTAAAGGCTATAGCCTCGAAAGTAACCAACGAAAGCTTGGCAGTCTGCTCTTTTTCTTTTATCATATTCTCCATTTTTGATTCCATCTGTCTCAACTGAGTATTCTTCTCCATGATGAGCTTCATCATGTCTGATTTTTGGGATTCTATCTCTTCGATTTCTTTGGTCAAGTGTTCCTCTTTAGTTCGCATTTTTAGTTGTTTCCTTAATGATGCTATGTCAACATTTTTCTTCTTTATTACCTCTTCTACAAATTTGATGTTGGAGGGATGATATCCAACTCTGACCACTAAGTCTTCCAAGACTCAATCCTTGAATCCTTGGCCATATAAGAGATTTTCTCCATTTTGAGTTGTTACTAGATATTGGTTAAGGAAACCTGCAACTTGGACAAACTCATAGCAGTGTTATCGAGTGTAGATGAGATAATTTCACCTGTTTTCTTGTGCATCTCCATTTTATCAATGGGATGTATGTATTTGATATCAAATTCAAATGCATTATTTTTATAATTTGTTGTTGTCTTGGGTTGCAGAATTTGTGCTTGGAGAAAACCCATCTACATTTTTCCTTTCTCAGAGTCAAAGGCTGACAACAGTCTACTCTGAGAGCTAGAAGTATGCTTCTAGAACTGATTAGAAGTGTTGGTCTTCAAAACTTCATTATTGAATTTAATTTCTTTGAATTTTTCAAATATGGTCTTCTCTTTCTCCCCTGTGACAACTGTACTTGTCTTAATGGCTTATTGTTGATCCTGTGAAGTTGTTGAAGTGGTAGGAGAGAGGGTAGTTTAACCACCAAGTTGTGAGGAATTAGGTGTCTCTTTAGTGATGATGATGACTTCCTGCTCTGAATCTTTGCTTGGGTTTACTTTTGGATTGAGCTTGGTTCTCTTCCTATACATGATTTTGAATTCTTTGCTAGAAGTTTCAGTCACTGAAGGTTACTCTTCTGCCCTCATCCTTTTTCTTGATTTCTCCTGTGGGATAGGAGTCTATGATGTTGAAGTGGAAACCAACTGTTCCTCAGCCTCTTGCAAAGTGTTTTTAGTCCATTCTAGTTGGTTCATATATCTCTCAATTTTTGGCCTATGTGTATGGATGTAAGGTGTAGATTTGTTCTCTACCCTTAGCTTGGAGATGTTACCTAATGGATCATATGACCATGTAAAACTAAGGTTGAATTTCATTTTCTTTAGCAATTTTTCTACTTCTCCCCTACTGTCCTGTTGTTAGAAATGAAAGGTCCTACTTTTGTTTTGATCCTGAATTGATATTTCTTATTTGCATACACAAAATGGACTTCATCGGAATTGAGCATTTTCCTGATGTATTCTAGAGAAAAAATCCTCATTGGGAGGAATTTTGGGAGCTTATATGGCACAAGCTCACATCCATAGATCCTCAATTCTATGTAATTCTGGTAAAGGTAACAGTCTCCTTTTTTTTTTCTCTAAAATGTTACACCATTTTTTGGTCATCTAACCTATTATCATTAGATGGACCCAAGTACACCATGTAAGACCAATTTTACCCTAAGTAAAATTGCCTTCACTATGTTAAATAACTTAATAAAACACATTTATTAGGTTGTTTATGGTCCAAACAGGAAACCCCAAAAGGAAATATTAAACAAACCTATATTTGTTTGATTTTCCTCATGGAATAATTAATTAAACCATAATTTAATTATTATTCCCAGTCATGTTTAACCCAAAAAACAAAGAAATTAATTAGATAAACCTTTATATATCTTATTATTTTCTAGGAATAATTATTTAAATCTTATTTAGATAATATTCCTTGTTAAATATGACCAAATCACCCACAAATAATTAAATAAATCATTATTTATTTAATTATCTTTCAACTACTTCCTTAAATAATTAAATAAATCATTATTTATTTGATTATCTTCTAACCGCTTCCTTAAAAAGATAAATAAATCATTTATTTATTTATTTTTGACAAATTAAGGGATTTGACCCAAGTCAAATACCTTTTTCCTCCAACAAATATAATAAAATATTCCATAAAAAGTGGATCTAGATCTGGTTAACCCATGCACCAAGATCTAGAATGACCCAATATTTTGCTATAAATAGGAGGGTTTTTCCTACCATTCTTCACCTTTTGTTGCCTATTAGATCACTCTGGATCTATACACTTGGTCACATTTTTCCATCATTTGCTGTGTGAGCTCCCATTGAGCTCTATTCTTTGCATTGGGTTTTCTGCACCAACAAGAGAGAGAAATCTTAGATTTGAAGTGCTGAGGACTTCCAAGAACCCATCCCACTGAGGAGAATTGGATATGCCTTCTTGTTTTCCTCCCAGGTGCCCAATTAATATAAAAATTCTTTCAAAAATTGTTCTTGTCTTGTCTATTGGTATATGGAGCAAACCCTTGTTTTTACTGCTTAATGTCTTTACATGTATAGATCTGGTGTTTTGCAGCTCTTTTCTTGTCTAACTAACCGCAGATCTGAAGATATTGGTAGCCACTTTTGTTGTTAGGGATATTAGTTATGCGTAGCTAAAGTGGTCCTTTTTCGGTCACCCCTTGTGACGATGCACATGTGAACCTCTCTTCTCATGATGATGATTCAGGTCACTTCACCACGTCAGGTGGTCTTTCTTCCACCAGTCACCCCATCTTCTATCGCGATGACGACATTATGGAAAAAATCCCCACCCCTGACGTTATCTATTCCCCCTTACATCGAACCCAGCCGTTCACACCACATCCACCTTGTGGCCATTACATTGAAACCCAATGTTTGGGTAAGGGGGCACCCACATTTGAGAGACCAAGAGAAGAAATTCTCCACCACTCTCCTAGTGTATCTGGTCGTGTTGAATTTAGTCCCAGTATTATTCCACATTTAGAAGAACCTCTAGAGTCCCATATCACTTAAGATCACTCTAGGGATGATACCCCTTATCGTCCCCTCATCTTACATCAGCAACGCAGTCTCTTAGACATTATTGTTGACCAACCTATAGCTTTTCTACGAGAGCATCAGTTCATTATCTCCAAATCCTCTTTTTTGGATAGTGACACCAGGTCTGCCAACTTGGAAACTTAAAGTCCATTTGATCCCTATATGCAGTACCAAAAGAGATTGGTAATCCTCCATTTCCTTTCTCAAACTACATAACCATAACAAGAACAAATGGCACACCACATCATTAAAATGTGTTTAGATTCCCATTTTTCTAAATACATTTTGGCATGACCACACCATGCTCGGGGGCACCCATGCCCCTCAACCATAACCCTCCTCACCTCGTTTTTGGAGAGGAGGTTGTCTTACCGATCGAGTGTGAAATCCCTTGCCTTCATTTGGCTGTTGAACTTCTCCCTGACACCCAACCTCTAGAACAAGGACTTATCCTACTTGAGCGTGCCTCTGAAGACCACCGTGTTGCATTGCAAACTATAGAAGCGGCCAAGAAACGCACCAAAGCTCAATATGACTGAAAAGTCCAGCCTCGTCCTTTTCACGAAGGTGACCTTGTTCTAGTCTATGACCAGGCCCACGATGTCCTTGGTCACGGGAAGTTAGACTCATTATGGCTAGGCCCTTATGTCATCAGTAAGGATCTTGGTAAGGGGGCATACTTTTTAGAGGACTTCGAAGGCAATCCTCTTCCTAATCCTCGCAATGCACTCTATCTTAAGAAATATTACCCTTAGCATTTCCCTTCTGAGATGCGTGTTTTATTTTATGTTAGATATCCAGCATATTTTTTGTACTTTCATCCTTCACCAGGACCTATTTTGTCCAAGAAGGGCCATTTCACCTCCACTTTAAATCAAATTTCCTCACTTACGACACTTGTACTTGGGGCACCACTTCGCCTCCATACTTGTCCATGTTCGTGTCGATTTTCGTCATGAGTTCCCACCTTGTACTCATGTTTTCATGGTCCCCCATTGGGCCTTTACCGTGTGGCAGCACCATCGAGTCACCCTTGTTTAGCGCATCCAAGTTGAGTCATCATCACATTCATGGAGTCTATCCCGAGTCCCTTTGTACCCCGCCATAGCCCTCCATCCTTCATTGCTTGGTCTCTCTCTTGTGTCGCACATTATGACCTTCAGTCCCACTGTCCCCTATCCCTTATGATATTGTGTTAGTAGCTACCATGTCATTCATGCCCTTTATGCTCTAACAAGGGAAGTCGTCCATTCGATACTCAGTCCTTTCCATTTCCCTATCATCATTAGTGTCAGTCTGTCCGTCGCTCTACTATTTTCTTCTCTCGCGCCTTAGTTGAGGATTTCTCATTGCCTCACCCGTGGCGGACCTCCTTCTGCTTCTCGTCGACATCAGCTCATTCATTCTAGAAGCCAGGTCTAGAGGGTGGTGTACCTTGGTTCCAGCCTTCTCCACTCTTGTTCTGTCAGATCGTGCAAAGGGATCTCTCATTTCGACTGATTGGCTTCTCCGCTCTTTCAGCATGACCGAGATTCGTATACTTGATGGTTCAGTGATACAACAGCAGCTCTTGATGATTCCCGGGTGTGTGTGAGATGTCTCAACCCTCATGAGGGGGTGGCCCTGCAGGTAGCCCCCCACATGCCCGGATGACCTCCTCCTTGCAGCCTTCAATGCAACTCCAGATATTTGATGATGTTGGCCTTAACCACTTGTAGCGCCTCTTTGATTTGCATGTATCAGCCAGATTTTGTGAGCCCTTCCCCATTTACAGGAGGCATTTGGGTTGTAATTTTATCTCATGTACTCAGATATTATTGTACAAGTCCTGGTTGTTCTCCCAGGCATAGCATGTATATGGGATTATTCATTGTATTTTTATCTGGCTCATGATTATGCCAGTTGTACTTTATGGTTCGGTCCCTTGTTTACTGGACACACTATTCTTTTGTACTTGGTCTCGGCGGGCATAGGTATGCCTCCCCCGTCGCCTTCAGCATAGGTACCCTCTCATAAAAAGAGACTTGTTGCACCTGCGAGTCTCGTCTCCTCAGGGTCTAGTTCCTCAGCACACTATCTACCTTGCATTTCTCTCTCTGACTTCCCTTTTGTTGTCTAGTGATTGAGTTCTTACAATGTACTTCGGTCATACGATTTTCTCCTGACACTTGCACGTTGGGGGGCAATCTGTTACACCATTTTTTGGTCATCTAACCTACTATCATTAGATGGACCCAAGTACACCATGTAAGACCACTTTTACCCTAAGTAAAATTGCTTTCACTATGTAAAATAACTTAATAAAACACATTTATTAGGTTGTTTATGGTCTAAACAGGAAACCCCAAAAGGAAATATTAAACAAACCTATATTTGTTTGATTTTCCTCAAGGAATAATTAATTAAACAATAATTTAATTATTATTCCTGGTCATGTTTAACCCAAACAAAGAAATTAATTAGATAAATCTTTATTTATCTTATTATTTTCTAGGAATAATTATTTAAATCTTATTTAAATAATATTCCTTGTTAAATATGACTAAATCACCCATAAATAATTAAATAAATCATTTATTTATTTGATTATCTTTCAACCACTTCCTTAAATAATTAAATAAACTATTTATTTGATTATCTTCCAAACTTTCCCTTAAAAAGATAAATAAATCATTTATTTATTTATTTTTGACTAATCAAGGGATTTGACCCAAGTCAAATACCTTTTCCCTCCAACAAATATAATAAAATATTCCATAAAAGGTGGATCTAGATTTGGTTATTTCATGCACCAAGATCTAGAATGACCCAATATTTTGTTATAAATAGGAGGGTTTTTCCCATCATTCTTCACCTTTTGTTGCCTATTAGATCACTCTAGATCTATACACTTGGTCCCACTTTTCCATCATTTGCTGTGTGAGCTCCCATTGAGCTCTATTCTTTGCATTGGGTTTTCTACACCAACAAGAGAGAGAAATCTTAGATCTAAAGTGTTGAGGACTTCCAAGAACCCATCCCGCTGAGGAGAATTGGATACGCCTTCTTTTTTTCCTCCCAGTTTCCCAATTAATATAAAAATTCTTTCAAAAATTGTTCTTGTCTTGTCTATTGGTATATGGAGCAAACCCTTGTTTTTATTGCTTAATGTCTTTCCATGTATAGATCTAGTGTTTTGCAGCTCTTCTCTTGTCTAACTAACCGCAGATCTGAAGATATTGGCAGCCACTTTTGTTGTTAGGGCTATTAGTTATGCGTAGCTAAAGTGGTCCTTTTTCGTACACTTCGACAAAGGATTCATACTAACATAAAAGTTGTAAAATATTCTTGATGTCTTCACTGATTCTTGGCTCAGAGGTGTTGCCTAGAAGAATTATTGTTGGATGTACAAAAAATTCAATGATCTGTTTGTATGAAAATTCTTTTTGGTCCTTCATCACCATTGTAGTCCAGAAGATGATAGACTACTAATTTCCATCATCATCCAACTTTTGCATTTTGAACTTGATCTTGTCTCCCTAAAAATACACAAATAGATATACTAAAACATAGGCATATTTAAACACCTCTTTAGTTTGGAATCTGACAAACTGGTCATAGATGGCATCTGCTGGGAATTGGCTAAAGTTAAATAGGATGGAAGGCTTAGAATCTATGGAGAAAATGGAAAGGAATCCTATAATTGCCTCATCTACCCACCAATCTTATTAATATCCAAGGAGCTAGGAGATAATTGTAATGATTTTTTGGGCTCTATCAGGGAAAATGAAGGATGAATAGGGAGGGATTCTTCTTGGGTAATTGAACATCTTCAGCCAAAAAAATCTCAAGGGTTTTAGCCCCTTCTTCAAAATCCAACTTCTGATATAATTTAGTTAGTGCTTCCTAAGAGAAAGGGGTTTCATTTTTTGCGACAGGGGCCTGCATCATTTTGTCTATGGATTGGGCAGTTATGGTAAATAAAATATCTCCTGTAGGAGCAATTATAGCTCTCTAGTTGCGTACATAACAATCTTGACACTTTCTAATGAATTCAGGGGCACTGTGGGTGTGGGGAAAATTTAATGGGGTAAATTGGACTCCCACAGTCCAATATCATCATACTTGTCAATGCACTTGTCTTCTAGCGAGTAGTACATTTCAAACAACTCGAATTCACATAGGGTTTCATGGATTTTATAATCACTGTCTGCTAAAGGCATGTGATCAAGGTCAACAAGGGGATGGAGCAATGGATTTACAGGCTCCTCCTGTCCCTTATTTTTAGGAGGCATGGTTGGATCAGGTTTTATGGTGAGTGAGGGTTTCTAAGATAAATATGGTTGTCAGGACTATGTAAAGCTTTGGGACTGGGAAGAAGGTGTGACAATTGTAGAGAATACTTTGATAGTGATCAGAGTAGTTGTTCTGACGTTCTATAACCTGCAACAAACATGTATAGAGAATAGAAAATGACAAGGTAAAGGATTATAAGCTTATTAAGCGTGGATTTATACACAAATTGATCAATTTTCCATTGATAGTGGCGTGGATCTATTAGATTAATGGCCATTGTGAATTAGATTGATTAACGATTTCATTACTATGGGAAGGAATTTAATTGGAAATGATAATGGTCAAGGTGGTATGATATGACATATGCTCAACAAGCGGATCAGTGGTTGTTGATATAGCAGAGAAACAAATTTTCAGAGGGGGTATAAAGCGGTAATGGTTTGTATGGGAGTGGGGGTGTGAAATGACGGGAGGGCACCATGTTAGCATGGACCTGAAATGCAAAACAACTTTTTCTTGGACCCGTCCCCCCTCCCATCGATGGTAAAGATTGGATGGAGAGGGGGGGGGGGCGAAAATAAATAAGGACCATCGGATGAGGGAGCGAGAGATCAGATGGGCAGAAAGATGATGGTAAGTTAATCCGATGTGACGAGATGTTTTGTTTGGTAGTGGGAGGGCTAATAAAGGAGAAAATTTTGGATAATGTGATAATATGCCAAACTTTCATTTTCATATGCCTGAACATTTAGACTTAGGATAAAACATTTACCCCTTTTCCTTTGATGTACATGATATAACTTTGAAATTTTAAAACTTAGGATAAATATTTTCATGCTTTTCAAAGCTATAATACAACTTCTACCTACCCTTTCATTTTCACTTCTTTTTCTAAGCTAACATTTTTTCATCTTTTTTCTGTTGGGTGCATTTAAGCTAGCAAACCCACATAACCTTTTTTTATAAAAATATAACCTACTCTGTCACTTATTTATCCTATTGATTCAGATTAAACTATTGAATCAATCACATTTTCTACCTAACTACTAAATTTCCAAGAAAAACTGTTTTGTAAATCTTTATTCACTAACCTATTTAACAAGAAATTCACAATTGTTCCATCATGACTAAGCTATATGATTGGAACAAAAATCTAGTCATTGTGTCATTTTAAAACAATATGCACACAATATTATTGTATTTTTACATAAAGGAAACTAATTTAATAGTAGTTGCATTTAACTTTGCAACACTTTCAATATTATTTATATTTTTCTTTTGTGGGTTTTTATTATCTTTTATTCTATTTTTCAATTTTCTTCTTTTTGTATTTTTTATTCATATTAATTTTCTTCTTGACATACCCTATTTATATTTTCTTATATATATATTTTTTGGAAATCATTTTCAAATTGAAAATTATTTACAATGTAAATGTAATGTTCCCAAAATGGATTTCTCAGTAAGACATGCCTGAAAAAAGAATTTTTCAGGAATTTTTGCTTTATATATCATAAAAATTGCTTAAAAACACTCAAAAACCCATTCCAAATACTTCAGAATCCTTTACGCATATTTTATGGGGAAAAAGGTGGGGAAAAGTGATGATTTTGGCCCTAAAATGAGTGTATTCAGAAATATGTGTAAAAATAAGGGTCATGGATCTGGGATATGTTATATTAGATCAATAGGGATTCACATAGCGAATTTCAGATCAAACAAATAAGTCTAGCTAAGTTAAACAATTCCTCCTTAGCGACTAGTCAAGAAAAACCTTGATTTCCCATGACTTGGAAGATGCGGAAATTTAATGAAGCAAGGGAAGCATATTTTCTGAAGGTGTAAGATGTAAAATAGTATTAAAAATCATAGAATTAGTTTAGGAACATGTAATAATCATTAATCAAGAATAAATAGCAGTTTACATAGAAAATCCCTCAGGATTGAGGTGCTGCAACATAGGAGATGAACCAGAAAACTCTTCAACGTGATTTGTAGGAGGCTGAAGCTTATTTTTATTAAGTTACATATCTGTAACTGATATTTATATGAAAACAGAGATCTATAAAAAATCAAAATTCCCAAAGGGCTCTTTATTTCATTCCCCTTGGGGATTTCAGCAATACATGAAAATGTTGGAGCAGATCTGAATTTTACTGCAGCATGATTCAAAAATTCTGAAGGAAAAACTCCAGTGAGTGTTTCAGATCTGAAATAGACATGGATTGGTTGTCCAATCCATGGATCACCCTTGATGCAAGGAGGCTTTCTTCACATCAGAGATCTAGCTCCATAAAGATGCCAAAAACTCTGCATCACTGCTCCTTCAAAAATAACACATATATGGGGAAGGAACTGCGTAGTATACCATGAAGAACACATTTTCCTGATGCCAAGATCTGAAATGAAGCTCCAATCTTCCAATACATCTCTTCAATGGATTAGAACCCTCCTCCACTGAAAAGAAGTACTAAAATGCTCTAGATCTGAAAAGATCTAGACTCCACTTGCTGCAGCTTACAAAAGCAATCAAACCATCAATAGGATCTACATTGCAGTTGGAAGTAGAAGCTTGGCCGAATGCCGGATATTGGAAAAAGCTGAACATCCTCCTCCAAAGAGCTACTCCATGGAAGGAGAGAGGGTTCCTAAATAGGAAACCCTCTTCCCTTTGGCTAAACAGCCAAGAGAACTCGAGTTGCCCAAGCAACCTCAAATTCAAAATATCCTCAAAAACCCTTCCTTGAGCCCTCTCCTTCCATTTTATAAAATGAGGAAGTTCAAAACCCTAAACCACTTCACTTGAATTAGCCCCTTTCACATTTAGAAGCTCCTTCTAGAACTACACGGGTCACTTAGGAGGTTCAATGCACCTGGACTATCTTGTGATTTGGTCCTGTTGACCTAGTCAAATATCTTAGCCCTGTTCATACACAAGTGGTTTTTATGCAACCAGATCATATTTAATCTTGTTCATATTGAGCATGTATTTATTTTTAGATCTAAGGAGTGTTGCATGTCCTCCATTAGTCTATTATTCATAAACATGAAAAAGAAAACAAAATTCTATAGTTCCAATTAGCTTAGCTAATTTAGGAACATTACAGTCCTCCCCTCCCAAATGTTGCTTGTCCTCAAGCAACTGCAAGGATAGAACTGAAACGTGTCTCCTCCTCCTACTGTAGCATTCCCATATGATGAACTTCTCCAAATAATGAGATGTTCTATCAACAATGAATCTCCATATTTCTCCTCCCAAGCATGCAAGTGAGCTGAATATCCATCATGAAACAGTCAAATACTCAAGAAAGAAATAAGGTGCTACCTAGAGGCTCCCTTGAGGCATGGAATCTGAATTGTATTGGGAAATAACATCCCCCATGTGAGTTCTCCACCCTCAAGCAATCATCCACCAAAAATGCGTCACCTCGTGACATGGCAACTCCATGAAAATGTTCCTCCACCTTGGGCTCATGTAAAGTAGGTGGGCTGAAAATCTTCTCATGGTAGACAAGATGGCCTACCCCATGCTGTTCTCCTCTCCACTTAAGATAAGTGTAGAGTGCAAACTGATTTTGGGTTGCAAGGACATTTCCCTCAACTGGCATCATGAGGATTAGATCTGCAAAGATCCTCCCTCCAACGCTGTAAAACCAGTCAGCCCAAATGTCTCATATGTGATGGATAGAAGAGTATCAACATGAGGTACTCCATCACACACATGGCTCACCTCCAAAAGAAACAAGTGTTTGGCTATGGTGGCCACAATTTCTGCCATGTTCCCATTAGAACATGTGTTGTAGAAAATGTGGGAATCTCCTTCCCAAAAAGGACACATTCATCTCATGTGTGTCTTTCTCAATCATGCTCTCAAAAGACATAATGGCAATATTAGCAAAGAACACATGATCATCATCATAATGATGGAAATACTGAAGGTTCTATGTGATGTAAGAGATTACCAACAGTCCCCCAAATCCTCACAACGTAGTCTTCTCAACTGTTGCTTAAGATGGGTATATGGCAAATTGCCTCATGTGACATGGCTAATCATATGAATAAATAATCCACATGTAAGGAAAACATCTTTGCCCAAGGCCACATAATAGATGGTTGTCTTTTTCATGCAATTTGGCCCAATGAAGTTCATGGAGCTCAATAAATAGCTTGCCCTCTTGTGGAGCAATGCACTGCCAAGAGATGGTAAGAGAATGCAAGCAAAAGTCCTCACCATATGTAGGAAGCAAGAAGATACTTGGATTCATGAGTGAACCCTCAAGTGTAGTTTGGTACACTTCCATGAAGAGAAATGAACCAAGCTCTGCATGCAAATCCTCTTCTCCATGCTTGGAAACCCAAGACGAGAAGAATACATCATCTTCCTCACCTCCTCTTTGCTCACCAAGTGCATTGAATGAGAAGTGATCATGGGAATATTCCATCAATAAATCCAGCTCCACAGTGACAACGGTGTTGGCCTATGTAAATAGGCTCCCATCAACAACAGCTCCAATATTTGACATGCAAAATGTCAAAGGCATCTCCCATAATGCTGATACAAATGGGAAGTCCTCCCCATGAAGAAATTCCTTCTTAAGCATCTAAGTCCAAGGAGTGACCCCTTGCACCATGATAGTGCCATCTTCTACTCCTGCAACATTATGAATATTGTGAGAGCAAATATTCCCTTGTTCTCTCAAGAACATCCCAAACAACAAAATCCTTTGCTTCTTTCTCATACTTCCATCAGCCCATCCATGTAGTGACAACATGGTGCTTGACATGAAAAATGTTATGCCAACACAATGTGCCCATACTCTTTGCTGCTCCATGATGCAAGTATCCTGCCACATACCCTTAGAAAGAGTGTGATGATCAAACTCTTCCAAGAGTAGCCAGTGCAGCCAATCCTCATGCTTCCTGGTATCAAAAATCTGCAAGTGGCTTTCTAGCCTCTTGCTCTCCATCCTCCATCTTGGTACACCTCCCATGAGGGATACCATCATCACAAATCAGATTTCTGCATTTCATGGGATCTTGAGATGCAATCTTTCCAAGGATCAATTTGACCCTATGAGGATCCAAATAGGTGGTAGGAAAAAACCTCCCATCATGATGTGCATGGATAAATAAATGCCCAACACAATCATGAGAGATTTTATCCATCCGAAGATGTCCCCCATCTACTATCTACTCCTGTGAGAAGGGAAGATCATTCTCAAACTGTTGAAGAACTTTTCACTCCATGTTGTGTTGAAGTGCACCTCCAATGAATTCTTCCCATGAGGTCTTCACCTCATGCATGACCTTCCAAAACCAAAGGGCCTTGGATTTGCTGCAAGTAGAAGTTTCTTTTTGAGCAAGGGTGTGCTCATTGAGAAAGAGTCATCTGGAAGGGAGAAATGGTTTCTCACTCCAAGATTTGTACCATCCATCATTCCCTCTTTTATTTCTTCATGAATGAAGCTTCCATGTGAATGCTATAATGAGGAATGGTTCCTCTCTTCTTCCTCACTGCTTTGGCACAACGCAGTGCAACTTGTGGCTCTAATTCAGCAGCATGCAAGGATGTATATCTCTTCATACAATGTTCTGAAATGACAATAGATGAATCTCTAATCATACCTTGGTGAGATGTAGAAGCAATAGCTTCTTCTACAACTATGTAGTATTCCTTCATTATTGAACATGAAGGCTGCTCTTCCAAAGTTGTGCCAACGCTGTTACAAGTCTCCACCTGCTCAATCTCCTTGAGATCTTCCTCAATACCCTTCAGGGATTAGAAAAGGAGCAAGCAGATCTCCTCTTCTATCATTCTTCCAAGTGGTGGAGCCATGCCCTGATTTTTCTCTGCATATCTCTCCTTATTTGTGAGGATAGGAATTGCATGGGTCTTCCTCTCCTTCTTGAAACCTTCTGCAGGTCTCACTGCAACTTTCTACTTCTTGAAACCCTCTAGGAGTCTCATTTTCTTCCTCCTTCTTTCTTGTGTCTAACCTCTTTGAAGAATCTCTTCCTAGATCTGAAATATGATCAGGTAAAACTCATCTTCTGTATAATTCTGAACTCTAATTCTTTGATTTAAATTTCCCTCTTCAGGAATATCAAAATTCTACTCCAGAGATTAACTGCAGGGGCATTTACTGGATATGTCACCTTTGAAAAAAGGATGAGATACAGAGGCTACCTGGCCAACTTTAGACTCTATTTATTGAGTTTTAAATCTTCCTTCTTTAGGGATTCATCACTTTGGCTTGAAGCCACAGGCCAAGCCAAAGATCATGCTCTAATACCACTGTAATGTTCCCAAAATGGATTTCTCAGCAAGACATGCCTGAAAAACGCATTTTTTAGGAATGTTTGCTTAATATATCATAAAAATTTCTTAAAAACACTCAGAAACCCATTAAAAATACTGCAGGAACCTTTATTCAGCTTTTATGGGCAAAAAGGTGGGGAAAAGTGATGGTTTTAGCCCTAAAATAAGTGTATTCTGCATAAAATAAGGGTAATGGATCTGGGATATGTTATATTGGGTCAAGAGGGATTCACATGTTTAATTTTAGCTCAAAAAAATAAGTCTATCTTAGTTAAAAAGCTCCTCCTTTCCGACTAGTCAAGAAAAACCCTGATTTCCCATGACTTGGAAGATGCAGAAATTTACTGAAGCAAGGGAAGCATATTTTCTGAAGGTGTAAGATGTAAAATAGTATCAAAAATTATATAATGAGTTTAGGAACATTGCATAAGCATTAAGCAAGAATAAACAATAGTTTACATAGAAAATCCCTCAAGATTGAGGTGCTGCAACATAGGAGATGAACCAGAAAACTCTTCAGCGTGATTGATAGGAGGCTGAAGCTTATTTTTATTAATTTACAGATCTGCAACTGATATTTACATGAAAGCAGATATCTATAACAAATAAAAATTCCCAAAGGGCTCTTTATTTCATTCCCCTTGGGGATTTCAACAATACATGAAAATGTCGGAGTAGATCTGAATTTTACTACAGCATGATTCAGAAACTATGAAGCAAAAAATTCAGTGAGTGTTTCAGATCTGAAATAGACATGGATTTTTTTTCCAATCCATGGATCACCCTTGATGCAAGGAGGCTTCCTTTACATCAGAGATCTAGCTCCATAAAGATGCCAAAAACCTTGCAACACTGCTCCTTCAGCAATAACACAAATCTGGGGAAGGAACTATGCAGTATACCATGAAGAAAACATTGGCCTAATGCCAAGATCTAAAATGAAGCTCCAATATTCCAATACAACCCTTCAATGGATTAGAACCCTCCTCCACTGAAAATAAGTACTGAAATTCTCTATATCTAAAAAGATCTAGACTCCACTTGGTGCATCTTACAAAAGAAATCAAACCCTCAACGGGATCTGCATTGCAGTTGGAAGTAGAAGCTTGGCCAAATTTCGGATAGTGGACAAAGTTGAACATCCTCCTCCAAATAGCTACTCCATGGAAGGAGAGAGGGTTCCTAAACATGAAACCCTCTTCCCTTTGGCTAAACAGCCAAGAGAACTTGAGTTGCCCAAGCAACCTCAAATTTGAAATATCTTCAACAACCCTTCCTTGAGCCCTCTCCTTCCCTTTTATAAAATGAGGAAGTGCAAAACCATAAACCACTTCACTTGAATTAGCCCCTTTCACATTTAGAAGCTCCTTCTATAATTGCGCATGTCACTTAGGAGGTTCAATGCACCTGGACTATCTTGTGATTTGGTCCTGTTGACCCAGTCAAATATCTTAGCCATGTTCATACACAAGTGGTTTTTATGCAACCAACTCATATTTAATCTTGTTCAAATTGAACATGTATTTATTTTTAGATCGAAGGAGTGTTGCATGTCCTCCATTAGTCTATTATTCATAAACATGAAAAATAAAACAAAATTCTAATGTTCCAATTAGCTTAGCTAATTTAGGAACATTACAGTAAAAATACAAATATGAAATACTCCATCACCTTGAGATCCTAATAAATATAGGACCCTAACAGGGAGTAAAAAATTCATTCTTGGGATCTTATAATCAAATGAAAACATGGGGAAAAACTATAATCTTGTTTTACCCACAGAACTATTAAGATGTTTTAAATATTAATAGTTGTGACTTGTATTCCTTTCATCGTGATTAATGTTTCTCATTATCTAGAATATTTCTGTGTTAAAGAAGAAGTGCTAAATGATTAGGGTAAGCTTGGAATTAACGTATTTCAATTACACATTTTGTGTCATTCCCAAGAGAGGCAGTATATATATATATATATATATATATATATATATATATATAATTTAGAAGCATTCAATCATTTCCTTAGATTGATTAAAATGGAGTTGCCTTAAGATTTGATTTCATGCTTTCCATCCTTACAGCATAGTAGTAATTCTTTAAGAGGTTTTTCATTTTTGAATTGCACTCTTTTGAATGGGACCTTCATTCCCTTGTCCCATGGACCATTGAGGAAGACTTTTTCAGGAGTCAACCCAACCCAGAAGAGGAGCTAGAATTAGATTCCCAGAGTGTGTTCAGTTTGTTGTGAAGAACCTTGTTCCTTTTTCCTGAATGATGCCATTTGAATTTCTTGCAAAATCTTGATTTTTATTTGATAGATCTCTGAGGTCGTATTTTGGCATTTATTGTGCTACGCCTCTAATTATACCAACTTGGATTGACAATTTAAATGTTGGTGTAAGTCTTGCATTTATATTGCCCAACAATAGTGAGGGGATCAGTATGATTTCATCATTTTAGTGGTCACAGGTCAGGTTGTCATCATGAACATAACCATTTTGAAGTCATCATTTGACTTATTGCATGCTTGGTAATCATCACACCTCCATCATTCTAATTTCCCTCCCACCTTTCTTTCCTAATTTAGCCTTGCTTCATTCAAGAAACATCACTTACCTTTCATCCTTGTAAGTTGCTTGATCTAGTGCCAGCAGTACTCACTTTAGTGTCTGGTCTTGTTGTTGTCTTATGTTATCTCCCACCTTTTTCAAACAAGAAGCTTGTTGTGTTATATATTTTTTACAGGTGTCAATAATTGAAGTAGGACAACGTTGTATTGGAGAGCATGGTTTTACATAAAAATATCAACAATAGAGGTTCTGTAGTCAAATATGAGCCCATGGCCCTGAAGTTGGTTATGGAGGACCCAATTTTTTCCCAAGCCTTCACAAATGCAGTTGTATGATATTTTGTCAAAAACTGTAGGGCTACCATGCACAGGTGTCCAAGGATTTTTCTGTCAAATTTGTTGGCATAGCTTCAAAGGTGGGCATCTTGTGTTTCATAGTTTCTCCTGAGACTATTCCACAAGCAACATAAATTCTGAGGTAAGGAGAAGAATGGTTCAAGGCAACCAAATTCAAACTTCAGAATTGTGATGAATTTCTGAAGTAGGAGCATAAAGGAGTTGATATTACCTCAAGCATACCTAGGAGCTACCTCAATGAAAACTACTCAAAGCTGCTGATCGTAATCCAAAAGTAATTTACATGTGAAGGTAGATTTCACATGATCTACCAATGTCATTTTAGGCTCTTACTCCATTTCACAGGTAAACAACTCCTTGATCTTCCATTCTTTCTGTTCAGAAGTTTAGGCAAGATGTTTGATAAAGTATAAGCCAAACTTGAGAGTAGTGACACATCTATATTTCATCATGGCTTAATCAAGTTGTTAGTTATGGAATAATTTAAGAAATTGAATAGGGATTGGGCTACCATTCTGTTTTTTAGTGGTTATGATGTAGATATTATTACTCCAAGGAAGACACCCAAGTCAAAGACATGCACTCCCAAGAAGGATAAAGAGCCCATGGTTGAAGTAGAGGTTGAACCTATGGAAGAGGTGAAGCCTATAGTAGATCCCATGGATGTAGAGATTGAAAATTTGTGGGAGACAGTCGCACCTCAACAAACACCTACTATCAGCAAGCTCAAGATTGACAGGAGGGCTCATAGGAGAATCACCAGGATTCAAACAGAAGGAAAGGGTAAAATTTAAGACATTTTTCAGGCCATTGATATTAAGAAACCCTTGTATTAAATCAGGTAAATGTTAAAGGAAAAAAAATGAAGAAGGTTCTCACAGCAAAAAAACTTAATTTTCCAGTGAGGATTCAGATTTTGTCTTTAAGCCTACGAAACCTTTCACTAGGTCATAGCTCTCAAAGGGAGGAAAGTCTGACAAGTTGCATAAAGAGACAAAAAAGAAGATGCAACCCATCAGGGAAGAGACCATTGAGTTATCCCAAGCTGAAGAAGAAATTACCAATACAAATAAAGGCAAAGAGAAGGTCCAAGAGAATTCTAAAGTAGAGCTCCTTAGAGAACAACTTAAGGAAGCCAAAGATGAAGTTTTAGTAGCCAAACTGGAGTTGGAGGATTTTAAACAAGGAAGGAAGGAGCTCACAGAGTTCAAGAAGGAAGTCGGCAACCAAATTGACTTTTATGATGAAGTGGCATAAAGGTCAAGGAAAATGCTGAAAATAACACAACCACTTCATATGATGATGAATCATGCCATGAGGATAAACAGGTGGTTGCAGACAGAGTGGAGAAAGTTGCAAAACCAAGTCAAAGAGATAGAAATTCAAATGGAAATGGTGCAGATAGAATTAAAGAAAAAATACTTGAAAATGATAGTTGTGGATGACCCTGTTGCTTCTTGAAAGAGGTTAAATTTTTTTTGGGCCAAGTTATGTCTCAGGATGATCCCTTTCATCATTTCACATAGCTATAGACATGGTTTTGGAGGTAAGGAGTGGAAATTTCAAATTATGGGAATATCAGGAAAGTTCATATCGTACTCCAGGCATAAAGCTAAGTTTTCGCTACGAACTCACTAAAGATTATTTTAAGGTATAAGTTCCAAATTTTATCATAATAGGAGTGGGTAAAATCATGTTTTTAAGTCATTTTTCCTAATGAAGACCCTACAATGAGGAGAAAAGTCAGAATGGGTGCATAAATTTCCAAATGGAAAATGCTACAAACTCTTCGCTACTGACTTGCCTTAAATGCTATGTTTTTGCAGCGAGGGGAAATTTTGGTGTTTTTGTAACATTTAGTGTTTTTTGGGAGCACATGAGTCATCAGAAGATGTTTATGTGTATTAGTGAAGACACTTGTTGGTAAGGCCACTAAGCAAGGAGGATGATTGGGTTGTTAGCTCATCATTTTTGCCACATCATCAAACACAATAGCACATCCTAAAATTCCGAGCAGTAGAGCCTAGATTCCATTATGGTTGTTCATCACTTGGTCCTGGTCATTGCCACCTCAGGAAAAGATATTTTATTTGATAAGCATCATCATTTATGGGTTATTTAAAATTTTTTAATGTTGTTTATGGTGTTAGAGTCCTATTAGGTTTTAAACTCCCTGTAAACATAAATATATCTATATTATCTCCTTGTAATCAATTAATTTTTGGATTAGATGTATTCAATAGTTTCGAGGGTCTAGCCAAGGTGGTAGACTTCATGTAAAAGTATTTTAATGCTATAAATAGGGAGATTAGAGAGTTAGAGGGGGATGATCGATGCTATGACTCATGCTACTATTGCAATATTTTCTATTCAGTAATATACAGTTGCAGAAAGCTTATTTCAGGCCTGAGATTCTTTATTAACTCTTATGTGTTTGTCTTATCTACCTCTTCAATGTCAATTCAACCTACTTTATGCATAATCACTTGGAATTCACAGATATTTGTGCTCCAACTTCCTTTGTGCATTTGGTTTGTTGTTAAATTTATTTTTATAAGATTTTACATGCCTCAGCTTCCATGAAAGATGTTTTTTATATAATTTAGTTTCACACTGACTCCATGCCCATTGGTAGCCATTATCACACATACTTCACCTGAAAAAAAACCATCCAAAATACATATGAGAGTTAGCCATCTTTGTTCTAAGAATTTTTTATTGAATATCATACATTTTCTTGAGAGAGCCCTCTCTGGTTGGAAGGGCTAACTTCCAACCCTAAGTGGTTTGAAACAGTTACAATAAATTGACTGTTGAGAAGCCCAATCAGCCTCATTTTGGTGATAACATTTTTGTGTGTCTATCGGGAGCCTGAAGCTACATTTTCCTGAAAATTTGTGCTCAACCAAAAATATAGAACTCTTGAAGGTAGCAGGATCTTAGAAACATTTGAGGCTGCATTCTACCTTAGTTATTCCACTCAGATTCTCAGCTTATAGGTGGTTTTTAAGAAGATTCATACAAGGAGAAATCCAGATCCTAAACCACCTGAGATAGTTGAAATCCAGAAATAATTCTCAGAGGTATTGGAAGCTCATCAAAATTAGGCAATCCATATCATTCTAGAGTTTCATATTTTCCCTCTGAGGTTGTTCGAAGTTTTGAAGATAAAAAATTTGATGAAAAGATAGAAGAAGTTATTTTTAGGTCTAAATATGAGAATGAATTGACTGAAATTATATTAGACCTACAAAGACTAGGAATTGATACATCATCTCTTGTGTCAAAAGAAGAAAAAAAGGGTTTTGGGAGACTGTCACATCATAATTTTCACTGGAAAAAGAGTCATTTGAAAAATTAAAAGAATTAGATACTTTTGATTTCTTGTTAAGAAAAATTTCTAGTGTCCCCTTGCCTGAGTGGAGTTCCTTTGTCTCTAGACTCCAAATTCCCACCTCAAAATCTCCTAGCATCTCATCCTCATTCACTATTTTTTCCCCTAGTCAAAATTTAATTGCATCCACTACTTTTTCAAGTAGTACAGTCCCTGCCATTATGGCTGGAGTTCCTCCTCCCATGGGTCTAGCAAGGTATGCACCTCTTGTCCTACCTTCCATACTTCATGACCTTCCAGAGGGGTATTCCACTAGAATTAAAACTTTTGGGAGTGAATAAGACATTAATGTTGAGCAACATGTTGACTAGTTTAATGATTTCATTGACCGAGAAGAGGTGGATGATGATGATGTGAAAATGAGGTTGTTTTCTCAAAGTTTCACAGGCGAGGTAAGAAAATGGTTTAAAGCTTTAGCCCCAGGGAGTTTACAAAATTGGGACCAATTAGAAGAAAACCTTTTGAAAAAGTGGGGGAGTAAAGTAAACCCTATTCAAGCCTTGTTTGAATATAATAGTTTGAAAAAAGCCACAGATGAATCAATCCAATATTTATCTAAAATATTTAATAAGGTTTACAATTATATACCTTCTCACATTAAACCTCCTCCAAGAGCTTCTCAAGTACACTATGTTGAAGATTTTGACTATGGTTTTTCCATTTTATTAAGAGAAAGAGAATTTGCTTCCTTGGCTGATATGAAAAATGATGTTGTTAATGTGGAAGTAAATATGGTTGTAGCCAAGAGGTATAAAATGGGAAAAGCTAGATGAAAATAAGAAGAGAAATCTTCCGCATCTTTAGATGTGAAATTTGATACCATGATGAAGACTATGGAGAGGCTTATAGATAGGCTTGCTCTTGGTGCTAATCCTCTACCTACTTCACAACAAGAAACACATTAGAAAACATCAGTTTAGGAGGCCTCAAAACTAGCGAAGACCAAGAGAATAGAAATCAACCTGATCAACAGGTTAGACCTCCTTTTCAATAAAATTTAGTGGATGAGGAAGAAACACAACTTGAATTTCAAGAAGACATCATTCATTATTTGTATGAAGATGTGTTAGGAATGTTCCTAACCAAATAATAACATGATGAGTTTAGTAATGACATAGGTGAAGATAAAAAGAAATATAATTATTTGAAAGGCTATCAACATGCTATATTTGAGATGAAAAAACAATATAACTTGAGGAATATAAATGTTCCTATTACAGCCAATAAAGGCCAGCCAAAGAAAGATGCTCCTAAGCCAACTGAACAGAAGAAAGATACACCACCCCATGGTAAAGAGATTGAAAAAGAACCACCTACTTTCAATCTAGAAAATGATATTTATAAGATCAAAATTGTTGTCCCTTTTGGTGAGATCATTAATTTCACTGAGTATAGGAGCCAAATTTACAAGATGCTTAACACTCAGCCTGGACCTTCAGACATTCTAAATCTGCAAGAATACCATCCTACCATTTTCCTAGGACCAAGAGTGGAAGAGGAGAAAATGGAAAAAGTTCTACCTTTCTATGTGAGTCTAAACATCCATGACATGACCTTGCATAATGCGATGTTAGACTCGGGGGCCTCTGACGACTTGATTCCGAAGGTGATCATGGAAATAATGGGTTTAGACATAGCTAGACCTTATAAAGACTTGGTTTCCTTTGATTCCAAGAGATTTCAATGCATTGGTATCATTAAATATGTGGTTGTTAGTTTAGCTCAAGTGATAGCTAAGACATTGTTAATGGATATAGTTTTAGCTAACATTCCTCCAAAATTTGGCATGCTTCTATCTAGATCTTGGGTTGCTAAAATTAAAGGAACTATGCAGATGGACATGACTTATGCCACTATTCCAGTATTTGGTGACAAGAGGAGGTTTTACAGAGAATATAGGATGGCCTATATGGTTAGTATAAAATATAAAACATAAAAATTTCCTATTTATGCAATAGAGACTGAATTTGGATCTTCCATTTTGTTCGATGAGGTTACTAATGACGCAGAAAATCAGAAAATTGAAAAAAATCAGCAAGCAGAAAATCAGAAAATTAAGGAGGAAAATGAAGAAGGTTGGTGGCATTTTCACTTTGATGTCACTGCTGGAAGAGAAGGAGTTGATGCAAGTATGTGGATTACCAGCCCTAGCGATGAGAGTAATTTTTACTCTTGCAAATTTAACTTTTATTGTATCAACAACATGGCTGAATATGAGGCTTTGTTTTTAGATCTAGAAGCTTTGAAAGTTTTAGGCGCAAAGAAAATCTCAATTTGTGGTGATTCTGAATTAGTGATCAAGCAAGTAGAAGGATATTATCAAACTAAGGATGTCATAATGAGAGCTTATAGAAATTTGACCCTTGGTTTTCTTGGAAAATTCAAAGAACATAGTTTCATCATCAAAGCTACAAACCATAATTCTATAGATGATTCTTTAGTTGTTTCGGCCATCTTGTTTATCATCCCTACTCATTCGAAAAAGATTTATGAAGTTGAGGTCAGACATAGACTAGCTATCCCTGATAATATTATCAATTGGAAAGTGTTTGAAAGTGATCAACACGTCAGAAATTTCCTTGAGCTGAAAGAGGAATTTGAAAACATTCAAGTAGATCAACAAAACATGTTCTCTGAAACTAAATCCAATCTAGAGGTCCTCCAGCTGAAGAATAATTGCATTACCAAAGGCTTAATTCCCCTTGAGAAATTGTTTTATCAAAATGATGTGTTTAAGTATCCAAAAATGAAGGCTGATGATGAAGAGGTTGAAAGTTGTAACCTTGGCACCACAAAAATTCCCAAGATGATCAAGTTTTCCAAATCTCTTTCTTCAGAGGTGAGACAAAGGTATGTGGATATGATGAAAATTTACATTGATGTTTTTGCATGGATTTATTCAGACTTAAAGAGGTATGATCCCAACATTATTCAACATACCATACCAATCAAAGAGAATAAAAGCCTTTTAAATAGAAATTAAGGAGAATCAATCCTTTGCTCATGCCATTGATTGAAAAAGAAGTTAAGAAGTTTTTTGGTGCAAAAATCATTTTTCCATTGAGATTTTCTAAGTGGCTTGCTAATTTGGTACCTGTGAGGAAGAAGAATGGTGAGATTAGGATATGCATTGATTTCAGAAATTTGAATAAAGCATCTCTCAAAGACAATTATCCTCTTCCAAAGATGGATAAAATTCTACAAAAAATTGTTGGATCCGAAAGGATGCCTATGCTTGATGGCTTCTCAGGTTATAATCAGATATTAGTACAACTGAATGACCAAGAGAAAATTTCCTTCACTACGCCATGGGGGGAATTTATGTATGCCAAAATTCCTTTTGGTCTCATGAATGCAGGGGCGGCTTTCCAAAGGGCGATGGAAATTGAATTTGCTAAAGAAGAGGATAGGTCAGTGGTGGTTTACTTGGATGATATCACTGTGTTTTCAAAGAGGGAGGAATATCACCTTAAACACTTGGAGAAAATTCTACAAAAATGCAAAAATTTTGGTATTTCTATCAATCCTAATAAGAGTGTTTTTTCTTTGACTACTGGAAAGTTATTAGTACACATTATATCAAAGGAAATAATAAGGATTGATAAAATTAGGGTCGTTTCCATACAAAAGATAGACTTTCCAAGAAAAAAAAAAGGTTCAATCCTTTCTAGGTAAGGTCAATGTGGTTAGGAGATTCATTCCTACTTTTGCAGAAATTGTCAAGCATATTACTAAGATGCTTAGAAAGGATTATGATATTAAATGGACGGAATAGGAAAAATAATATTTTTAATAGACAAAGAAGGGCCTTACCCAAGCCCCGGTGATCATAAGTCATGATTTTTCTAAGGATTTTCGGGTTTTTACTTTCACCTCTGAACATACAATTGTTGTAGTGTTATTGCAGAAAAGGCAGCAAGGTAATGAGCAACCTATTTATTTTTTCAGTAGAACACTTGCAAACTCTAAACTGAAGTACAATATAAATAAGCATATGCTTTAGTGAATGCACTTAAAGATTTTAGAATTTATATTCTGCATTATCACATTGTGGCTTTTGTGCCTAATGATGTGGTGAAAGACATACTGACTCAAGCTGATAATGATGGCAAAAGAGGTAAGTGGATTGCCACTTTTTTGGAATATGGTATGGATACTACGCCTACCAATTTGGTAAAGGAAAAAGGGCTGGAAAAACTGATGGCACAATCAAATCTTGATTGCCTAGATATGAATTTCATTGCAGAATTTTTACAAGTGCTTGAAGAAGGGGAATTGATACCTATAGAGGAAAAATTCCCTATGTATGAGTGGCATATGGATGTAATTTTTGTCTTGTAGCATCACAAAGATCCTCCTAAAATAACCAAGTCGAAATCCATATTTCTAAAGCTGAAGTATTTAAGGTATTGTATTCTAAACAAGAATTTATATTGGAGGGATACTGATGGGATTCTCTTAAACTGTTTGTTAGAAAAAGAGAAGTGGCTCAGAAGGTAATTGATGAATTTCACAAGGTAGATTGTGGAGGACACCATTATTGGAAGGATACAACAAATAAGATACTCAGAGCAGGATATTATTGGCCTTCTATGTTCAAATAAAACTACAAAAATATTGTTTCCTGTCATGAATGCCAAAATTTTTATGGGAAAAATAATATGATACCTTTACCTCTAAAACCAATATATGTTGATGTTATTATGAATCTTAATTTCAAGTGTACGAAAAAGGCTCACTTTATCCATGCATAACAAACAACCCTAACAACAAAGATGGTTGCCAATATATTTAGATCTTTGATTAGTTGACCAAGATAAATGTTGCAAAACCTAGATCTATGCATTAAAAGACATTAAGCAGTAAATAAAATCAAGAATTGCTCCATGCATCCAATAGACAAGACAAGGATTTTTTAAAGATTTTTTGTATTTTTTGACACCTGGGAAGGGAACATAGAAAGATGTTACTAGTCCTCCTCAATGGGATGGGTTCTTATAAGTCCTTAACACTTCAAATGTAAAATCTCTCTCTCTTGATGGTGTAGAAAACCCAGACAAAAATGGAACTCAAAGGGAGTTCATAAGAAAAATGGTAGCAAAATATGACAATGATGGTGGATCAAAGTCAGACCAAAATTATAGATCCTTAGTGATCTTTAGGCAACAAAAGGTAGTGATTGAATGGAAAAACCCTTCTATTTATAACAAAATATTGAGTTAGTCTAGATATTGATGCATAATTAAAATAATATTAACCAAATCAAGATCCAAAGTTTATGGAATATTTTATTATATTTGTTGGAGGGAAAAAAATTGACTTTGGTCAAATCCCTTTATTTGTAAATAATCAATAAATAAATGATTTATCTATTATTTTAAAGATGTGGTTGAGTAATAATTAAATAAATAAATATTTATTCAATTATTTATAAATGATTTAGTCAAATTTAACAAGGAATATTATTTAAATAAGGTTTAAATAATTATTCCTAGAAAATAATAAGATAAATAATGATTTATCTAATTAGTTTTCATGTTTTGGGTTAAATATGACCAGGAATATTAATTAAATTGTTGTTTAACTAATTATTACTTGAGGAAAATAAAACAAATGTGGATTTATTTAATATTTCCTCACGAGGTTTCCTGTTTAGATCATAAACAACTTAATAAATGTGGTTTACTAAGATATTTTTCATAGTGAAAGCAATTTTACATAGGGTAAAATTGGTTTTACATGGTGTACTTTGGTCCATCTAATAGTGACAGGTTAGATGACCAAAAAATGGTGTAACAGTTGAAGCTCCTTTCCAGCAATGGGGATTATATTGCATTGGAAATATACACCCTACATCCTCAGGCAAACATCACTATATTTTGACAACCACTGATTATTTCATCAAGTGGATTGAAGCAGCCCCTACAAGGCAAGCTACAGACTCAGTCATCATTCAATTTTTGGAAAAAAATATTTTGGTAAGGTTTGGTTGTCCCATGAAGATTATTACTGACAATTCTCAAGCTTTCAAGTCTAAGAAAATGTTTATATTTTGTCATCAATATCATATAAATCTTGGTTGTTCCATAGCATATTACCCTCAAGGTAATGGCTTAGCTGAATCATCAAATAGAATCATAGTCAGGATCATTAAGAAGGTTTTTCAAGAAAACAAAAGGTCATGGCATTTAAAGTTGAAATTTTCTTTATGGGTTGACAGAATTTGTACTAAGAGATCTATAGGTACATCTCCTTATGAGTTGGTACATGGAACTGAAGCAAATTTCCCAACTTATTTTGAAGTTCCAGTAATGAATTTGTTGCAAGGGTTGGAAGAAGAACCTAATGCCATCCAAATGTGGATAAATCATCTCATTGCTCTGAAGGAAAAAAGAGAGGAAGTGTACACTAATCATCAGCAGTCAAAAAATAGAGTCAAAAAGACCTTTGATAGGAAGTCTAAAGAGGAAAACTTCAAAGTTCAAGATGTGGTTCTTAAATGGGAATCCAGAATTGAAGAGAAAGGGAAGCATGGAAAGTTTGAGAATATATCGAAGGGGCCTTTTATGATAGCAGCATATCATGGGAACAACACATTCTTACTCCAAGAAATGAATGGGCAGATGTGTGGAGGAGGACCTGTCATTGGAAGGTTTCTAAAGCACTACTCTTCTTAATTCATCTTGCTAGAATACACATCATTGTACATATTCTATTCTTTGTTATGTTAATTGAAAATAAATGTGATTTTATCATCAAGTTTGAGCTCGAGGAGAAGGCCATAAGAGCTTGAGGAGGATTTCATCAAATTCGAAATTTTCAGTTTTTTCCAAGTAAGGAACTGGAGCTATTGGTTCTTTGTTGCACCATAGGGGCGCAACATCCCTAGTGGAGCCACTATTATCCTTAATAACAATTAGGTTGGTTTTGGAGTGTCTTTTTGAGTTAAGTTATGTTGTTATGGTCACTGGTCATGTGACTAAAGTCTTTCCAAAGGTAAAATTCAAAATATGAATGCATCAGTTAATAAACCAATTTTTTGACACTTTGCACTTTTTTCCTGAGTCTGCAACATTTTCTATGTAAAACAACATGTTTTAGCTACGAACTCACCTGGCAGTTCCGTAGCGAATCTGTCATCCCAGTAACTGAAATCACTACAAACTTGAGTTTTTCTACTAATGGTGAGGGGATCGTTATTTAGGCATAATTTTAGTGGTCAGAGGTTAGGTTTTCATCATATACATAACTATTTTGAAGTCATCATTTGATCTATTGCATGCTTGGTAATCATCACACCTCCATCATTCTTATTTCCCTCCCACCTTTCTTTCCTAATTTAGCCTTGCTTCACTCAAGCGACGTCACTTACCTTTAATCCTTGTAAGTTTCTTGATGTGGTGCCAAAAATATTCACTTTAGTGTCTATTCTAGTTGTTTTCTTAGGTTAGCTCCCACCTCTGTCAAACAAGCAACTTGTTGTATTATATAGTTTTTGCAGGTGTCAAGAATTGAAGCAGGACAATGTTTTATTAGAGAGCATGGCTTTACATAAAAATCCCAATAAAGGAGGATCTATAGTCATATATGAGCGCATGGACTTGAAGATGGTAATGTAGGACCCAAGTTTTGCACAAGCCTTCACAAATGCTAGATGTATGAGATTTTTCAAAAACAGCAGGGCTACCATGTACAGGTGTCCAAGGATTTTGTTGTTAACTTTTTTGGCATGGATTAAAAGGTGGGCATCTTAAGTTTCATAGTTTCTCTCGAGACCAATGCACAAGTAATAGAAATTCTGAGGTCAGGAGAAGAATTTTTCAAGGCAACCAAATTCAAACTTCAGAATTTTGATGAATTTCTAAAGCAGGAGCATATAGGATTTGATATGACCTCAGTCATACCCATGAGCTGCCTCAAGGTAAAATACTCATAGCTGTTGATGGTAATCCAAAAGTATTTTACATGTGAAGGTATATTTCACATGATCTACCAATATCATTTTAGGCTCTTACTCCATTTCACAATTAAAAAAATCCTTGATCTTCCATTCTTTCTATTCAGAAGTTTAGGAAAGATGTCTGATAATGTACAAGAAAAACCTGAGAGTAGTGACACATCCATATTTCATCATGGATTAATCAAGTTGTTAGTTATGGAAGAATTGGAGAAATTTAATAGCGATTGGGTTACCTTTCTATTTTTGAGTGGTTATGATGTAGATGTTCTTACAACAAGGAAGACACCCAAGTCAAATACAAGCACTCCCAAGAAGGATAAAGAGCTCGTAGCTGAAGTAGAGGTTGAAATTTAGGAAGAGATGCAACCTATAGTAGAGGTCATGGAGAAAGAGATTGAACATTTGCAGGAGATAGTGGCACCTCATAAAACACCTACTAGCAGGAAGCTCAAGATTGATACAATGGCTCATAGGAGAATCACCAAGCGTCAAACAGAGGGAAAGGGTAAACTTGAAGACATTCTGCTAGCCATTGATATTAAGGAAACCCCTGTGGTAAAACCTGTAGATATTAAAGGAACAAAAATGAAGAAGAAGGTTCTCACAACAAAAAATCTTGATTTTTCCAGTGAGGATTTAGGTTTTGTCTTTAAGCCTAGGAAACCTTTCACTAGGTCACAAATATCAAAGGGAGGCAAGTCTGATAAGATGCATAAAGGGACAGAAAAGAAGAAGCAACCCATAAGGGAAGAGATCATTTAGTTATCCCTAGCTGAAGCAGAAATCACCAAGACAAAGAAAGGAAAAGGGAAGGTCCAAGAGAAGTATGAAGTAGAGCTCCTTAGAGAACAACTTAAGGAAGCGAGCGATGAAGTTTTAGAAGGAAAAATGGAAAGTAGAGCAAGCAAATTGACTTTTATGATGAAGTGACAGAAATGTCAAGGAAAATGTTGAAAATAACACTACGAATGCATAGGATGATGAAGCATACCATGAGGAGAAGCAGGTGGTTGCAGGAAGAGAGGAGAAAGCTGCAAAACGAAGTCAACAAGTTAGAAATTCAAATGGAAATGGTGCAGACAGAATTAAAGAAAAAAGGCTTGAAAATGATAGTTGTGAATGACAGTGATGCTTCTTGAAAGAGGGTAAGACATTTTTTGGGCCAATTTTTTTCTTAGGATTCTACCTCTCATCATTTCACATAGCTATGGATAGGCTTTTTGAGGTAAGGAATGGAAATTTGAAATTCTGGGAATATCAAGCAAGTTCGTAGCATACTCCAAGCTTAAATCTGAGTTTTCGCTATGAACTTGATGAAGATTATTTTAAGGTATAAGTTTGAACATTTATCATAATAGGAGTGGGTAAAAGCATGTATTTAAGTCATTTTTCCTAATGAAGACCCTCCAATGAGAATAAAAATCAGAATGGGTGCAGAAATTGCTAAATGGAAAACACTACAAATTCTTCGCTACGAACTTGCCTTAAATTCTCTTTCTTTGCGGCGAGGGGAAATTTTGGTGTTTTTGTAGCATTTAGTGTTATTTGGGAGCACATGAGACATAAGAATATGTTTAAGTGTATCAGTGAATACACTTGTTGGTAAGGCCACTCAGCAAGGAGGGTGATTGGGCTGCTAGCTCATCATTTTTTCCACATCATCAAACACAACAGCACATCCTAAAATTCAAAGTATCATAGCCTAGATTCTAGTATGGTTGTTCATCACTTGGTCATGGTCATTGCCACCTCATGCAAAGTTGTTTTATTCGATAATCATCATCATGTATGGGTTATTTAAAATTTTTTAATGAAGTTAATGGTCTTAGAGTCCTATTAGGCTTTAAACTCCTTGTAAACATAAATATCTCTATATTCTCTCCTTGTAATCAATTCCTTTTTGGATTATATGTCTTCAACAATGTCGAGGGTCTAGCCCAGGGGGCAAAATTCATGTAAAAGGATTTTAATTCTATAAATAGGGAGATTAGAGAGTTAGAGGGGGTTGATCGATGTTATGACTCGTGCTACTATTGTAATATTTTCTATTCAATAATATACAGTTCCAGAAAGCTTCTTTTAGACGTGAGATTCTTTATGAACTCATATGTGTTTTTCTTATCTACCTATCCAATGTCAATTCAACCTACTTTATGCATAATCACTTGGAATTCATATATAGTTTTGCTCCAACTTCCTTTATGCATCTGGTTTGTTGTTAAAGTTATCGTTATAAGAGTTTACATGCCTTAGCTTCCATGAAAGATCTTTCTTATGTAATTTAGTTTCACATTGAATCCATGCCCAATGGTAGCCATTAACACAAATCATTTACCTGCAAAAAAAGATCCAAAAGACATATGAGAGTTAGCCATATTTTTTCTGAGCATTTTTTATTGAATATCATACATTTTCTTAAGAGAGCCCTCTCTGGTTGGAAGGGCTAACTTCCAACCCTAAGTGTTTTGAAACAGTTACACTGAATTGACTGTTGAGCAGCTCAGTTTGGTGATAACAAATTGCATCTAGAATAATTGTTGGAATTGATAGGTATGGGGTCTAGGATATTAGGTGATAAGTACATGTTACAAAAAACATTTAATATTGCTTTGATATTCAAATAATTTTAATTTCCAAATCATAATATTTTTCAACGATTCTCTCCTCAAAGTTTCTGAATTTGATAGAGATGCTTCCATGAATTTATGGTATTTAGAGAATTAATATTCTATTTAATTTGAACTAATCATTTTATTTTATAATTATTCATTCACACAAATATTAACCAGTCGCATTCTTTTACATATAAATTTATTTAATCACATTGTTCCAAAAACATATAGTGAACTTTGAATTGTTACACCTAATCTTGAATTTGTCTATTTTTCCTTGAAGCATATGCAGTAAATGATGAATTTGGGTGATATGATTAGTTAAAACATGGAATTTTAAGTGATTTTTTTTTTTTTAAGCCACAATCAACACCCTCCAAAAATTTTCCTGCACTTGAATTTTGGAGCTACTGAGGATCATACGATCTATCGTCTATGGTTACTTCATGGTCGATTGATGTTTGTAAAGCATATATTAGTACAAAGACTAAAAAAATTAAAAATAAGTTGCAGATGGAAAAGGTAGGGATGGTGGAGAGTTATACACCCAAGGAAACAAAATCTTTCCTATAATGCAGTCTGTTGGTTCATCATGCATTCCATTTCTATCATGCAGTCTACTTCATAGGAAAATCAGAGCACATGCCATCAGGGGAAGGAACGCAAGCTTTAGCGAAATGTGACCCCCCGGAACAAAAAACATTGGTGTGAAGATCCACGTCTCAGGGTTGTTTTGGGGGGTGACCTCATCTCTCCGTGATGAATTTTTTACCCACCGAAATGATTGGTGGGGGCTACCCCCAAAGGATCATGGTAATATGAAATCTAGGTATGGTAAAAAGGTAAGTCTGAACTAGTCATGTGCCTACCACGTGTCCTCCACCTACCCAACAGTATCCCTTTAATATGCGAGTGACACATGTCGACCTATTCATGTCACCCTGACATCATCCCTCCAGATGTTTCCCTTTAGCCTAAAAACCCCACTTCCATCGCATAATCCGTGTTGGCATATGTTGTCCTTGATGGCAACCTACTTCATGAAGTTGATGGTAACCTACTTGATGAAATAAGATTTTTGGAAATATGATGCAGAGTGTTGTCCTTGATGGCAACCTACTTGATAAAGTTGATGACAACCTACTTGATGAGTTAAAAGGGAGATTTTTGGAAATGTGATACAATGTGTTGACTTTGATGGAACCTGCTTAATGAAGTTGTTCTTGATGGAAACTGACTTGATGAGTTGTTAATAATGTAAATTTGATGTATCTACAGATCAGTTCAGAAGTAGAAGAAGAAAGGAATTCATGAGTGCCCAAATAATGATAAATAAGTTATGCTACAAAGAATACGCGGGTTTGTTAAGGTGAAGTAGCGTATGCACGTAGAAACGTACGTGCCAAGTCGCGTATGCCAATTTGCACTCTATTTTTATAAAACCAGGGGGCATTACCATGGTATTGACCCATTGTATTGAGCGCTGGATTATCTATTTGATCCCATCCAGGAATACCACCGGAAGTGGTGTGGTTTTGACTCACGGTATTGACAAAGGCTAATTCTATTTAAGGAGAAGGAAATCATAGTGCAATGGTGTGCAAGTATCTGGGCTTTAACGAATACTTCACTCTGAAGTATATCTGCATGGTTGAACTATGTTCTTAATTGATCTGAATCTATGATGCACCCATGAATATGATGAAGGTTCAAGATCTCCAGATCTAGAAATGATGAATCTCTAGGATGATCTGAAAAGAAGTGATGAAGACTTGGCGCAAATCTAATGAAGAAATTGAAAAATCCGGATAAGTTCATAGATATGATCTGTTCTGCAAATTTTATCTTTTATAGATCTATACGCAGGTTCATTTCATGAAAAGCACGTGTATACGCGGATCTGATGAAATAAAAGCACGTATGGGAGGTTAGGGTTCTCTAAGAAATGCACAGATGTATATGCGGGTTCGTTTCATGAAAAACGCGTGTATACGTGGGTTTGATTAAATAAAAGCGTGTATGGTATCTGAACTTATGATTGCTCAAGGTTGAATGTGTTTTTTCATATCTATTCTGAAGTCTGGGTTATCTCTGATATTCTAGTTACAGTGGTTTCACTATTCTATTTGAAGCATTGGGCGAAGTATATTTTTTGATAAGTGAAGGGTTGTGTTGAAGCTATTTGATCCAGTTTGAAAATTGATGAAACGTGGTCTGCAGTGGTGCTGAGGGTCGAAGCCTTCAGTGAGGGGGTAGTAGCGCCCTTCCAGTGATAGCTGTTAAATGAGAGCAGGGGGTAGTAGCTCCCTTCCAGGAGAGGCTGGTAAATGAGAGCAAGGGGTTGTAGCTCCCTTCCAAGGGAGGTTGGTAAATGAGAGAAGGTTGTAGCCTTCTACAAGTGGGTGGCTACGTGCTGGTATGAGTTTGCACCAGTACATGACTATAAGAAGTTTTCTTTATATAATAAATATTGAAGACTGAGACGACGACAATGGTGGTTTTCTCCCGAATTGGGTTTCCACCTTAAATCCTGGTGTTCATATGTGTTGCTTATGTGTGGTGATTTATTCTGTTCTTACTGCACCTGTTTACTGCTTACTAAACATCTGATGAATGAATGATGTAATGATCTAAGTTAATAATTAAATGCATATTTAGATCTCTAAGCATACACGAGTTTACTTAAGGAGATCCGCGTGTATATGCGAGTTGTGTTAATTAAAGTAGCGTGTGGGTTAAAAACTAGAAAAGGTTAAAAAAAAATTCAGTCAGCACTAAATACTGATTCACCCCCCCTCTTAGTATTTTTCCCAACAATTGGTTTCAGAGAAGGTCCTTCTGAAAAGGCTTAGCCGCTAGAAGGAAGATCAAGCGAGATGAGAAATCAAGATGGAAAAACATCTATCAAGCCTCCGCTCTTTAATGGAAGCAATTTAATCTTCTGGAAAACAAGGATGAGATCCTATCTTCAGTTTATGGGAACAGATGTATGGGCCATTTTTCAACAAGGATATCAATATCCAGCCACAATACCAACAGATCTGACTGAAAAGAAGAATTATGAATCAAATGCAAAGGATGTCAATGCTATAATGGGTAGTCTGACTGAATCTGAATTTGTCAAAGTTATGCAGCTAAATACAACAAAGGAAATGTGGGACAAAATCATTCTAAGTTATGAAGGTGATGCAAAGGTAAAAAGTGCAAAACTTCAAACTCTTAGAATTGAATATGAAAATTTAAAGATGCATAGTGATGAGAGTATTGCCAGTTTCTTTTTACGTGTTGATGATGTTTTAAATCGTATGAGAAATCTAGGAGAAACAATAACTGAATCTACTTTGGTTGAGAAAATTTTAAGATCGCTAACAACAAAATTTGAGTCAAAAGTTTCTGCTCTTGAAGAAAAACAGGATCTTTAAAATCTTACTGTGGTACAACTTCATGGCATACTAACTGCATATGAAATGAGAAGAGGAGGACCATCTGAAGTCAAAGAGGCTGTCTTCAGAGCTTCTACTAAAGGGAAAGAAGTACAAGAAGTAGAAGGATTAGGATATATCTCAGAAGAAGATGAGGCAAATTTTGTAAAGAAACTTCAACTTGGCATAGGACGGTTCAGAGGTAAGCTTCCTTTCAAATGTTTTGAGTGTGGAATAATTGGTCATTATGCTACTGAGTGTCCTCATAAAGAAACACCTGCAAAAGGGAAGGAAGTATCAACAAGGAATAAGAATCAGTTTAACACTAGAAAAAGTTACTATACTCATGAAGACAGTGATGGGTTATTTGATAGTGAGGAAGAATGTGAACAAGATCTTAGACTTCTCATGGCATTTGAATATAGAGAAGAAAATGATACTTTTGTGGATGCTATAGAGGACAATGACTTTCTTGAAGAAAACAATCAACTCAAAATACTCTTAGAAGAAAGTAAAATACTCTTAGAAGAAAGGAAAATAACCATAGAGACTCTGGAAAAGCAGGTTGAAGGAGCAAAGAAACACATTGAGAAATTAGAATGTGAAGTGGTAAGTCTAAGAAAAGATTTTGAGAAAGTAAAGACTCTGAATCTTATATTTTCTAAAGGATATGAAACCTTAGATGAGATTATCAAGGTACAAAGTTCTCCTCTTATAAAGACAGGTCTTGGATATACCAGAGAGTCTTCTCAGGCTTCAACACCAAATTATCTAAAAGCAGCTACAGCTGGTTTAAAAAATTCTACCACTCTGTAAGGGAATAAAGAATCATTACAGGTAAAGAATGATCATCTCAATTCAAAGAACACTAACAGGAATATCTCTCAAAGAAACACCAATCAACAGGTAAATCCAAGTAGAAGATTTCATGATCGCATAAATTTCTTCTTCAATGGACAATGTTTCTCATGTCACAATTTTGGTCATAAAGTTGTTCAATGTGTTGCATATAAAACCATCATGACCAGAGAAGCAAGAAAGAAAAGGATTGAATTTGAGAAGAATACCTATAACAACTTTTCTCCTCTTCTAAATGAATTTGAATGTGCTTATTGCAATAACTTTGGGCATGAAGAATCTAAATGCAGGAGAAAAGTTCAGCCAAAAGAGAATTTTCCTTCAAGTTCCAAAGTATGGAAAAAGAAGGAATTACAGGTTGAAAATTGTGGCATAGCGTTGTTTGAAAAAGGTGAAGAAATAAATGGTAAATTGATAGTGGATGCTCAAGACAAATGACAGGTGACAAAAACAAACTTCTCGCATATAGTGCTATAGAAAAGGAAAAGAAAGTTACATTTGGAAATGATACTCCTACTGTAATTAAAGGAAAAGGGTCTGTGTTTCTAAAAGAAAAGGTGAAGGCTAATGATGTCATGTATGTGGATGGTTTAAGGCATAACCTGTTAAGTGTAATTCAAATGCGTGATCAAGGAACTGAAGTTGTCTTTAGTTCAAAAGAATGTGTGGTTCGTGATCTTGATACAGGTAAAACAATTATAAAAGGAAAAAGAACTCCAAGCAACCTGTATGTATTGAAGAACTGCAAAGAACAATTTTACTTGAGTAAATCTTCAGAAAACTGGCTATGGCATAGAAGGTTGGGGCATCTGAGCTTCTCTCAAATCAACAAATCAAGCAGACTTAAAGTTGTTCGTGATCTTCCCAATATTACTCTACCTAAAAGTATCATATGCAAATCTTGCCAATTCGGTAAGCAAACCAGAGTGCAATTTAATGCCAAGGAAGGATCATCAAGTAAGCCTCTTGAACTCATTCATACTGACATATGTGGACCTATGAGGAAAAATTCACCTCGTGGTGAAAAATACTATATCTTATTTATTGATGATTTCTCTAGAATGTGTTGGATTGGGTTGCTTAAACACAAAGATGAAGCATTTGAGAATTTCAGATCTTCAAGGCTCTGGTTGAAAATGAATTAGATCTAAAACTCAAATGTCTTAGATCTGATCGAGGAGGAGAATATACTTTAGATGAATTCCTTGAATTTTGTGAACAACATGGCATAAAAAGACAGTTCTTTGTAGCTGGCACTCCACAACAAAATGACGTAGCAGAAAGAATGAATAGAATAGTTCAACAAATGGCTAGAGCTATGCTTGATGATTCTGGAACACTTGACACATTTTTGGGAGAAGCAGCACATACAGTAGTAAACATTCTCAACAAGGCACATGTTCGTGTAAATAGTGAAAAAACTCCATATGAACTCTGGTATGGTAATTCTCCCTCTGTGAAGCATTTTAGAGTTTTTGGAAGTAAATTCTTTATCAAAAATAATGATGAAAAACCTGGCAAGTTTGAACCTAGAGCAGATGAAGGAATACTTCTTGGTTACTCCTCTACGAGTAGAGCTTATAAATGTTACAATAAAAGACTTCGAAAGATTGTTGAATGTATTGATGTTGTTATTGATGAGTCTCCTGCAGCCCCAAAAGAAGAAAAACAAACAACAAATGAAGACAATGGTGACTTATGTCCTTTTACATCAAATAGCAATGATATAGATAGTGAACCCAATGAAGAACCTGAAGATGATTTATCTGAAAAAGCTCCATCCAGATATGTTCAAAAGAATCATCCAGAATCTCAAATTTTGGGAGATAAGGGATTAGGTGTACAAACAAGAAGGACTCTTGTGGGATCTTCTAGCTATCTGGCATTTCTATCCACTATTGAACCACACAATGTCAATCAAGCTAGAAAAGATGCATTTTGGGTTCAAGCCATGAATGAAGAGCTTGATCAAATTGAAAAGAATCACACTTGGGAATTAGTGCCAAGACCTCATAACAAAAATGTCATTGGAACTAAATGGATATTCAAAAACAAGTTAAATGAGAATGGGGATGTTGTAAGAAATAAAGCTAGACTTGTTTGCAAGGGGTATACTCAACAAGAAGGTATAGACTTTGAATAAACGTTTGCTCCTGTAGCTAGACTTGAAGCCATAAGAATGTTTCTTGCTTTTTCAAGTTTTCAACAAATCAAAGTTTATCAAATGGATGTTAAATCTGCATTTCTCAATGGTGATCTAGAAGAAGAAGTTTATATAGAACAACCAGAAGGCTTCATTTTGGTAAATGATGAAAATCTTGTTTGTAGACTTAAAAAGGCTCTATATGGTCTCAAACAAGCTCCAAGGGCATGGTATTATCGTCTTGACAAATATCTTCATCAACAAGGATTTTCAAAGGGATATGCTGATAGAAACTTGTACACAAAAATTGAAAATGAAAAACTATTGATTGTAGTTGTATATGTTGATGATATCATTTTTGGAAGTAATGAAGAATCTATGAGTCAGAAATTTGCTTCTGTTATGCAGCAAAAATTTGAAATGTCTTTACTTGGGGAACTAACATTCTTTCTTGGCTTACAAGTGCATCAAACTACATATGGCATATTCTTATCACAGGCAAAATACCTTAAGCAAATTCTGAAGAAGTATGGCATGGAAGAGTGTAAACCTGTAAGTACACCAATGATAACCGGATGTAATCTCAGTTCTCATGATGATTCTCCCACGGTGAATCAACCAGAATACAGATCTATGATAGGAAGTCTACTTTATCTCACTGGGACTAGACCAGACATTATGCATGCAGTTGGGATTTTTGGACGATTCCAAGCTAATCCAAAAGAGTCTCACCTTCAGGCTGTCAAAAGAATATTAAAATATCTACAAGGAACTCAAGACTTTGGACTATGGTATCCAAAGAATGTTGATCTCACTCTTCATGCTTACACTAATGCAAATTGGGCTGGAAATGTTGATGATCGGAAAAGCACTAGTGGTGGTGCATTCTATATGGGGCCCCGGTTAGTATCTTGGTTCAGCAAGAAGCAAAAATCTATTGCCTTATCTACAGCAGAAGCAGAATATGTGGCTGCCGCATCATGTTGCACTCAACTTCTTTGGATGATGCAAACCTTACAAGACTTTCAAATCAAATGTTCACCTCCTATCTCCATTATGTGTGATAATACAAGTGCCATCAGTATCTCAAAGAATCTTGTTATGCACTCCAAGACCAAGCACATTCCCATCAAGTATCACTTCTTACGTGAACAAGTGCTTGAACAAAAGGTGAAGTTGGAGTATGTTCCCTCCAAAGAACAAGTTGCTGATATACTGACCAAACCTCTGCCTAGGGAAGCGTTCGAATATCTCAGATAGAAGCTAGGAGTAGTCTCTGCCATGCAGAAAATTAGAACTGCTTAAATTTAGAAGATTAAATTGGATATGCGGGTTTCCTAAAATATATTCGCATATATACGCGAGTTTATACAAAGAAAACCGCGTATGGTTAGTTGCTGACAAATTTTACTTGGGGTCAACATTCTTCAGCACAACTGCAGTGCTGTTTGGTATCTCTAATGTTGTTTGGTATCTCTGATGATGTTTCAGCTCTTATATTTCTATTTCATTCTCTGATTTTGGGTAAACATGCCTTTATGATTCGTTGTTAAAAGTGTTCAGGTTGCACAAGCTAAGGAGGAGTTTTGGTCATATGGAAAGGATGCATTGGATGCACAGTTTTAGGGGGAGCATTAGCCTTGCCGAATGTAATGCATTGTTGGCATTATGATGATTCTGAATTTTGATCTCTCTTGAGGTCTTTTTTATACTGGTTATAAAAATTCATGTGTAATTTGATGAAAATGATGTGACCTATGCTGTAAATTGTAATATTCAGTCATGTAAAGGACTTGTTCAAATTTGTAAACCCACTTGGTTGGGTAGTTGAGTCAAAATGTGTAAATCCACTTGGTTGGATCTTTGCTGTAAGTATGAGTCCTTGGTGATAGGAAAGGTCATAGAGTCATGGACTTCATTGAATAATATGTTTGAAGATTTAGCATGAACTCAGGGGGAGCAAGGTAACTTCAGTGCACATCAGATCTACAGAGCTCTTCTTTCTACATGAGGAGAAAAACCTTGTTTTGGTTTTCATTCGCCCTTTGCCCTTGATGTCAAAGGGGGAGAGTAACATGGAGTTTGAATAAGGGGAGAGCATCATGGTGTTTGCATAATGGTTATATTCAATGTATCTATCTGTTGAGATTATCAAACACCATCATGGTTGCCATCAAGTCCAAAGGGGGAGATTGTTGGCATATGTTGTCCTTGATGGCAACCTACTTGATGAAGTTGATGGTAACCTACTTGATGAAATAAGATTATTGGCAATATGATGCAGAGTGTTGTCCTTGATGGCAACCTACTTGATAAAGTTGATGACAACCTACTTGATGAGTTAAAGGGGAGATTGTTGGCAATGTGATATAATGTGTTGACTTTGATGGAACCTGCTTAATGAAGTTGTTCTTGATGGAAACTGACTTGATGAGTTGTTAATAATGTAAATCTGATGTATCTATAGATAAGTTTAGAAGTAGAAGAAGAAAGGAATTCAGAAAGTGCCAGAATAATGATAAATAAGTTATGCTACAAAGCATACGCGGGTTTGTTAAGGTGAAGTAGCGTATGCACGCGGAAAAGTACGTGCCAAGTTGCGTATTCCAATTTGCGCTCTATTTTTATAAAACCAGGGGGAATTACCATGGTATTGACCCATTGTATTGAGCGCTAGATTATCTATTTGATACCGTCTAGGAATACCATCGGAAGTGGTGTGGTTTTGACTCATGGTATTGACAAAGGCTAATTCTATTGAAGGAGAAGGAAATCATAGTGCAATGGTGTGCAAGTGTCTGGGCTTTAATGAATACTTCACTCTAAAGTATATCTGCATGGTTGAACTCTGTTCTTAATTGATATGAATCTATGATGCACCCATGAATATGATGAAGGTTCAAGATCTCCAGATCTAGAAATGATGAATCTTTTGGATGATCTGAAAAGAAGTGATGAAGACCTGGCGCAAATCTGATGAAGAAATTGAAAAATATGGGTAAGTTCATAGATCTAATCTGTTATGCAAATTTTATTTTTTATAGATCTATACGCAGGTTTGTTTCATGAAAAGCGCGTGTATACGTGGATCTGATGAAATAAAAGCACGTATGGGAAGTTAGGGTTCTCTGAGAAATGCGTAGATGTATACGCAGGTTCGTTTCATGAAAAGCGCGTGTATACGTGGGTCTGATTAAACAAAAGCGCGTATGGTATCTGAACTTATGATTGCTCAAGGTTGAAAGTGTTTTTGCATATCTATTCTGAATTCTGGGTTATCTCTGATATTCTGGTTACAGTGGTTTCACTGTTCTATTTGAAGCATTGGGTGAAGTATATTTGTTGATAAGTGAAGGGTTGTGTTGAAGCTGTTTGATCTAGTTTGAAAATTGATGAAATGTGGTTTGCAGTGGTGCTGAGGGTCAAAGCCTTCAGTGAGGGGGTATTAGCCCCTTTCCAGTGATAGTTGGTAAATGAGAGCAGGGGGTAGTAGCTCCCTTCCAGGAGAGGCTGGTAAATGAGAGCAGGGGGTTGTAGCTCCCTTCCAAGAGAGGCTGGTAAACAAGAGAAGGTTGTAGCCTTCTGCATGTGGGTGCCTGTGTGCTGGTATGAGTCTGCGCCAGTACATGACTGTAAGAAGTTTTCTTTATATAATAAATATTGAAGACTGAGACGACGGCAGCGGTGGTTTTCTCCTTAATTGGGTTTCCACCTTAAATCATGGTGTTCATGTGTGTTTCTTATATGTGGTGATTTATTCTATTCTTACTGCACCTGTTTACTACTTACTAAACATATGATGAATGAATGATGCAATGATCTAAGTTAAGAATTAAATGCATATTTAGATCTCTGAGCATACGCGAGTTTACTTAAGGAGATCCGCGTGTGTACGCGAGTTGTGTTAATTAAAGTAGCGTATGGGTTTAAAAGCTAGAAAAGGTTAAAAAGTTTTTCAGTCAGCACTAAATACTGATTTAACCCCCCTCTCAGTATTTTTCCCAACGATCCGCCCGACCGTTATTTTTTACTCTGCAAAGAGTTACCAGTTGGAAGCTAATGTAGAACCTCATTTGAACCATTCATCACTCCAAATTTTCTCTTTACGTCGCTTTCGGTTACCAGGTATTTAGCTGGTCCCATGTATTTGTATTTACAATCCCAACTTTTATTATTAAAATGAAAAATATTGCACTCGAGAACCCACAAGTTAGAGTAGTCAGAGCCACCTCTGGTCCTGAACCTCTCATGGACTCCCAAGCTCAGATCTGTGACCCTATTTATCTCTTTCAGGTGGAAAAAGAGTGGTTTTACCTAATGGGGTAAAAATGGAGGAGAGAGGATCTATTTAGGGTAGTTGACTCAGGGTTATATTACCATATCACCCCTTTCATCCACCATTTTCCTAAATTTGTCTCCTGGCTCTCTAAAGCCTGCATAAAAAAAAGGGGGTATTTTGTCTCCTCTCAGGGGAGAAAAATACTAGAAATTACTCCCCAACTCATCTACAAATCCCTGTGTTACCCTACTTCCTCTATCAGTATGGATTTCACCGAGGTAACCCTAATGTTCCGTTTCACAAACCTCCTTACTAAAAAAAGGAAATCCCTCCTTCAGATGATCACGATTTCAAAGTCACCAAACCTCCCTTCAACCGATAAGTATCCTCTATCTCTGTTCATCGACCATCTTCAATATATCCTCGCAATGATCTCAGGAATGTTTGAGGATGTCTGGGGTTTTTAGACCAGATGATGCAACTAGATATCCTCTTTTACATTCCCTCATTTTTGGCCTCCAGCATAAAAGTCCAATTTCAGCACCTGAAAACTTCAAGTTTCTTCAGGTATTACTCATTTTTGTTTCATCTTTTATTTTTCATGCATGCCGAAAAATTTGAAGGTGCATGCCTCGATAAATTCTTTAAGAGAGAAAAAAAAAAAAAATGTGTTTGACCGAACCACCTCTGTTTTTTAGAATTCTCGAGACAAGGGTCATTCAAAATTTATATCATATTTCATGTCCAGAGCCTATGAAATCATACATGGGACACCTCCACCTTGAATTTTTCCTTAACTAAAAGAGCTACTCCAATTCAATGAGGAATATTGTGTAGGGGATTGGTATCTGTTTAAATATCACGCTGAAATTTGAGTGTATGTTTGTGAGCTTCCCCCTCTTCACTTTCCAGTATTCATGCCCATGAGATATTTTTCTCTAGATTTTATGAGACAATCCCTTGGTTCAGACCAAGCACATTTTGTTGCAGAAAAGAAAGGGTATATATTTAAGCTCTCTAATGTAGTAATCCCTTTCACTATCAACTCATGATATGCATCTCCTTTGATTGAAGAAAATCTCTTGAAAATCAAATCCAAGCAAGGGGATGTCTAGCATTATGACCCTAAAGGGGTTATTGCACAAAGAAGAGGAAAGATAAAATACTCAAAATATGTACATGAGCCTAGACCTAATATTGAATGGAAAGCTAAATCTGACTCATGGCTTTTGGATATAGAAATGGAGACCAATTTCCCAATCGGAGACTAGCAACCAAAAGGGTTAGTAGTTAGGAAAATGTTAGAGAGGAGGATGAATAGGGACATGTCAGCAAGGAGAAAAGGATATAGGAACCTGAAGGACATGTTCCAGAACAAGTAGATGAGGTAGTCCCTATGTTGGTGGATCGAGGGCCAAACCGACCCGGTTTTCAAATCACCCTAGAGAGTCATCCTTCACCTACAACATCCACCTCTTCATAGGCAGTCTTCTTAGGAGAGGGCCCATCAGGTATAGGAACATATTGGTACATAGGGGAATAAATCAGGGAAAGGAACCTAAGAGCAAGGGATCAACTGAAACCATACATGACCCTTCATATTTATAAACATCACACCAGGGTTTTGGCAGCTTTAGATGTTGAAAGAGACCAAATGGTGTTGACTATGCAATACCCGCCCTCTCATCCTTTACCCTCAGGAGCATGGTATCAGTCATTAGATGTTATTTTTTATATTTCATCAATTCCTATGGATGATAAGATCAACCTCCACATATAAATTGGATAGATGATCTACAATGAAGTTAGAAAGTACACTCTAAATATGGATAAGGCTCAAAACTTGCTGGAGAAAAATTTTGAAACACTGAAGCGAGAAAGGGAAAATTTTAGGGCCCTCTCATTGCAGGTCGATGACTACAAGAAAATGATCACTGGAAAGGGGAAAGCTACTTAAGGACAGTCTACTATGGAGGCTCTCCCAAAATATCAGAGCAAGAAGTTCAAGAGCTGAGACATAGACTTAAATTGCTAGGTTCAAAACATGTTCAGAACCTAGAGATAGCTCACATGGAAAAGGAGAAGGATGTATTGTCTACAAGGTTGCTCCAAATGAGCAATGAATTCATAGACTTGAAAATAAAATTGGCGAAACTACAGAAAAAATAGGATACTCACGTTTGTCTCATGTCTGTTCTCGATGATCCTCAGAACCCGAAAAACTAGATCACGAGGTCCTTAACTAATCTAATACTCTCTGAGGGAGAAGTGAAGATAATGCAAAGAGATCTCTATGCATCTCAAGAAGTGTTAGACACCTTAAAGAAAAGTAGATAATTTCAATCACAACTGAAGATGATTTCATTAGTAAAGAACTGCAGGTGACCAATAAAAATGTTTCGGACTTGAAATCCCAAGTCAAAGGGAAAATTTCCCTGGTTGAAGCTAGGAAAATGCCTTGGGATGAGATCATCTCAAAAATGAAGGGCCATTGGGAGTACATTACTCTAGCAAATGGAAAACGGGTCACAATTTTAGATTACAAAGGTCAGCTCGAATCAGGTTGGAGACTTGGAACCGAGAACGTCTTGATATCTTGGTGAAGTGGTGGATCGATTTGGCACCATGATGGAAGTTATGAGGATGATACAGAAGGAGGATTATCGGGCCAAAGCTGCAGGGTGTCTGGATCTAGTCACTAAGGGATTCGAAATGTTTGATGTAGAACTGGGAAAGGTTGTTGAAGCATGAATGCCTACCTGTTGGGATCAAGAAGGGGTTTTACTACAATGGGATGCTTATGAATAGAAGTTGGTCAATGTTAAGAGACAGACGAACCCTGTTTATGAAAAGACAGCCATATTGAAGGCCGAAACAATCGTGGCCTGTCTAAATAATGAGTTTCTCCTACCGGGAAAGGTAAAACAGTTGTTCCATGCCAACCTAGACTACTCAAAATTGACTCAGCTACGGGCCTTGTATGAGTTGTAAAACAATGCCCTCATTCCTTTAGCACTTCTGGGGCAGAAGTGTTATGATATTTTTCATCCACCCACACTTCATGACATGCATCCTCCCAAAAAAACTCTGCATCACTCTCCAAGAACTTTGCAATCATCGCAACATGCACTACATTATTCTCATCAAGCTTTGCAGCAGTCACGACAAGCCTCGCATTCTCCCATACTGCATCACCCCAAATGAAGTTTTCATGATGTGGCCTATATGGCATTTAGTTACTTTTTATTTTACTTTTTATCTTTATGGTTTTAAATTATAGTTTCACGACAGCTACTTTGTTTGTTTTTCCATTATCCAGTTGTGATGAAGGTGCACTTAATTTTGTTATAATGAATGTACTATAAAATCAAGACTCAGAATATTTGAGGGAGGGACCCTCTCTAAGAACTCTATAAAGGGAACAATCTGAAACGAGATGAAGGTTTATAGTTTTTTTCTTAAATTTTAGTATATGTCCCTAGCACCTGTATGAGCATTTTTTCCATGGAATGTATTTCTCTGGAATATATCTTGATATATAAATTTTTGGCTTGATTCTATCTCAAATTGGTGTGCAGTATGTAGGTATCTTGATGTGTTTTATTTACGTTTCATTAACACTTTTCTTCTATTATTTCGTGTTGTAGTAGCTAGAATTACCTGCATGTATTCATGAATTTGTTTTACTTTGTGAAAGAGGATAAACACTCATGAATAATGGATGGATGTGAATACCTTAAAGACACTCCATGAATCTGTTTGTTCCATATTTTCTTCATTTAATCCTTTCTTATAGTTTTTAGCGCATTTGATTTTTAGAGAATCAAGCCCAATGTGTTAAGAATCTCCTCTCTATCTTTATCCTGATACTATCAACTTAAGTCTGCATGCTCATTTTGGTATGGCCCTATCAAATTTTATATCTTCATCCCTTCTTGAGGGCTAGTCTATGAAAAATTTAATCTGTCTATAATATTAACCAAAAGTCACAATAGTATCTGAACCACCATTGACAAGTCTTTACTATTAAAATATATGGGGTTTATACATCAAACTTTTAAATCCCCTTTTAAGATGTCCTAGGCACTCGTCTACTCATCAACCCAGAGACTGTCTCTAGGAGTTACAATAGTATCTAAATATTATTCTCAATGTTTTAATTGTCAAAGTCACTTTCTCGCACATGCACAATTATGGTTGAACTCATGATCATGTTCCCTTTACACAAGCTCAGACAAGCATATCACAATTCATTAATATAGTGTTTCTGTGATGTTCAACCCACGATGGAAATCATTGCACACTTCCATTGATAGTATCCCTCACTTTGGTTGCATTTGTACTTTTATTTCGGTGATTTTTCACAATTATCGTGTTTGGCACACCGTCGCTTTCACAAGTTTCACTTTTATGTTCACAATTGTTTCTTTTGCTCACTTCACATTAATAAGTGTCATTTTCATGTTATATTTTCTCTTGCATGTTTCACTTTCAAATTAGAGGAATTAGAGGAAATTTCAGCCTAAAAGTGGTCACTTAAGAAACAATAATTAAATAATAGTTAAATAATAAAATAAGAGTTATGAACTTTGGAGGGAAAACAAAAAAACTACTTTTTTTAATTGTATTTTTGGATTATCTCCTTATAGGTTTACTCAAATTTCAAGTTTAGACACTCATTAGATGCTTAATTAAATTATGCATCCAACGCATACCCATTATGCATACTTTTGAGAGGCCCCACATTGATAAATGTTGCAGATACATTAAAAAAAGTGTTAAAACACGTGTTTTTAATGTATCTGTAATTTTTATCAAGGTGTTTCTTTTGAAAAGTATGCTTAATGGGTACTTTTTGGATGTGGAATTTAATTCCGCATCTAATTAGTCTCTAAAGTTGAAATTTGAGTAAAATTATAAGGAGATAAGCCAAAATTACAATTTAAAGATATTAAAAAAAAAAAATCTTCTTTTCCCTCCAAAATATTTACAAGTACCTCTTTTTAAATTTAATGCATTTTGATTGGTTTACATATTATGACATGGAAATTAAATGAAAATTTCATGGGCACTTTTATGCTAAAATTTCCTCTAATGTGTCCCTTTTGTGTTTTCACCCCTGCATGTGTCACACCTTTGCGTATCACCGGATTTAATTTTGGCACACTCTTATGTATTATATGGTCTTACATATCATTGGAATTTGTGCTATACACATTCTTATAGCTTGGTGCACCTCTGGATTATATTCGTCACTTTTTTCGTAACTTGTGGTCTAAGTATCATAATGTGTCAACTATCGCACTAAAAAATAGGTGTCACTTTGTTGTCATTTCAAGATGTGATTATTATCCATGAGTCCTGTGTATCTTTTTGGATTGTATTAATGGTTTTATGTGTTTGATTCATGTTTGAGTGATGTTCATATGCAGTTCTCTCTTTTACTCTATTGATCTCACACTTAGCCATTTTGGGAGATCTTCGTACTAGGTGATGAGTGCAGGTTATTCATGAGCCTCATGGGCATATATTTACTCCCATACTTATGCACTAAGTATTTTCTAAGGTCTTCTCCCTCTCATAGTGAATTTTTATTTCTTAAGGATAAGTCGTGTAGTTTTCTACCTCCCTCAATGAAAATCACATTCCATATGAACAAGCAACCACTATTGGAGAGAAATTTTCCCTCCCAAACAATGAAGCACACTTCCAAAAAATGAAGTACACTTCAAAAAATTGAAGTGTACTTTGAAACAATGAGGCGCACTCCGGAACAATGAAGCGCACTTTGGAACAACGAAGCATACTTCAAAATATTGAAGTGTACTTTAAAACAATGAGACGCACTCCAGAACAATGAAGCGCACTTTCGAACAATGAAGCCTTCCCTTAGAGAACATGGCACACTCACAAAGCATGAAGCCTTAAGGAGAATGGCGCACTCACAAACCCTGAAGCCTTCAGGATTTTGTCACACTCATGAAGCCTGAATATTTTGAGCACATGTCACACTCTTGAAGCACGGATCATTCATCCTTCTCTTAAAAATCACATAGTGCAGTCATGAATCCTGAAGCCTTCATTTGAGCACACTCCTTCAACTCCAAGAACCGTGCCCTCCTTGAGCGCATGAGTGCACTATGAACCAACAATTTTTTTCTCCTTCGTGCTTCGAATGTGCACCCTACACCCTCCTATTACCTATTGAGCACACAAGTGCATTGAAAATGCTTGAATCCTTATTGCTTCATCCCTTTAGTGTGCACCCTTGCATCCTCCTTAGCTTCCCTTGAGTGCATCAATGTGTCTTGAACCAATGAATGATTCCCCTTCATGCTTCGTACATGCACCATGTGCCCTTGAGTTCTCTATCTCACTTGCTTGAGCGCAAAATTACACCTTGAAGTTCTCTTCTGTGCCTCGACCTTTTACTTCCTTTAGCATAGTAAAAATGAATAGTGGAGCCTTTAATCCACTAAGGAGTTTGACTCAAGGAAAATTTTAAGGATTGAAATTTATCTTAAAGTTTAGAAACCTCGGTAGATCTTACTAGTCCCCAATATGAAAACTATAAAATATTTGGAGATATATTTAAAAAAAAAAATTCTAATTTAATATATAGTGTCTAATAAATTTAAGTGATCTTTAAGGTAAAATAATTTTATACTACAAAATTCAGGGGAATCATTTTTAGAAAAGATGGAAATCGCCGAATATTTTTTTGGAAAAAACATGGAAAATTATCCCACTTGGTAATGTTATCCCCTAAAATTTTCCATGGTTTGTTTGTTCCCTCCTATTCAAGTCTTCTTCTTTTAACCCTCTCACATACCTACCATGAGCATATCATTCCATGAGCTAGGAACTAATAGAATATATGTTTTTAAGACTGATTTTTCCTCATCATGAATGATTTTCATTGGCAGGAGTGCCTTCCTAGTAGGACAAGGTAATTCTCAAAGAATGTTGAAAGGAGAAAGCATAAAGAAATGCCTATGGAGAAGAAGAAAAAAGGATAGCTATCTTGGAGACATATTGAAGCAAATCATGGACCAAGTCAGAAATAAGGCATTTCATGATGACTCAAAGGATTTTGATATTGATCAAAGACCATTTGGAGGGTGAAGGAGAAGAACAAAGTGGATTCTTCATAAATATGAATCATAGATCATATCTATCATCAAGAATCCAAGATGAAGAAACAAGGAATACAACTTGGCATTGCCACCTCATCATGAATTCCATGTGATCATTGTCAAGTTATAAGTTGCACAAGTGTCATCATAATAGTCAATGTGTGTCCATGTGTCACACCATATCATCATGTGGAATGTAATGATGTATTCTCAAGAAAAGTATAAAATTTTATGTGTGGAAGTCCAAGCATCATATGTGGAATATGGAAGGTCACTTAATCATATATGGAAAAAATGTATTTATGATAAGTCCAAAATTCACATAGAGAAGTCTAAAGTTCATAATAGAAGTCCAAGTGTCATGAGGATATGAAAGGCCATTCCTCTTGTTATAAAGGAATCTCATAACTCAAGTAAAGGGATTTTGGAGGCCTAGGATTTTTGGAGCTATTATTGGAATCTCCACTTGGTAAAGGATAGAAAAATATTCATGGAGAAGCAGGAAGCATCTTAATGTTCCATTACAGGAACTAATGCCTCACCATTGTAACTGTATACTTGGATCTTTCACCTAAATAAAATAAAATGAGCCAACACATTTTCAAGCATGTATCACAATTTCTTAGAACTATTGTTGGGATGTTTGTATGATATATGTTGTGTTCATATGTACTGGAGAAATTGAATTATTTAAGTGGCTTTGGTACTTATCTTGTTGAATGTGTGTTTTATTCACTTTATAATCGTTATGTGATTTTTTTGCTAATGCATATTTTTATGATCTCTTGTGTCTCTCTTAGGTTAGTACTATTACTTCTTTCAAGAGACTCACTTTTATACCTCACTCGTGAAGTTATCCTTTTACACATTGCATTCAATGTTTCACAATGTCAACTTTCTTGCTTATTCAAGGTTTATGTATATAATCTCTTATGTTATCCATTGAAACCAAGACGAGCCTTTGTGTTATGGTGTCCTAGCCAATACCCTAGATGGGGCTCCTACTCCAAATGATGTGAGGTTTAATTGGTACTTCATATCAAAGAGACCCCCAATATGTTGTCGATATCCAACACCATCAAAATTCTGGCTCTAGAAGGAGAGTGAGATGACAATTTGTGCCAATTGATTCTCTTTTGAATATATCATCTTAAATGGATATTTCCCAAATTATAATCCTGGGATGTTTTTCTAAGGAGATTTATTTTAAAATCCTTGTAGAAATCATTCATGACTGGTCTCAATTCAATTTTGATGGTGAGATTGAACTAACTTTCCTTGGACACTTCTTTCAATTTATGCATTTTTGTCTCTCTAATGGAATTCATTTTAAATATTTCATGGCCAGGTTTTTCACCCTCACATTTGAAGGTTGAGTCAAGAAATGGTGTCATACATTACCTACTACTTCTATCCACTCATTTGAGCAACTTTTTAAGGAGCTTCAGAAATATTTTGATAGGTACGATTACCAAGATGCATGTGATAGGGTTGATTTTCTTTGAATGGAACCTAGTGAATATGTCGAGGAGTTTCTTAATATTTTTATTCACATTTATGAATTTCCCGAAGGAGTGGTTAAATCATATATCATTATGGAAAATTTTCAGAGTTTGATTCTGCTTTTCTTGAAATATCTTGAATCTGAACCCCTAGATAATTCTCTCCCCCCAAATATTACAAACCATGGGACACCTCAATCTTCCAAGGAGGAACCTACTATTCCTTTTGTTCCTTGTCCTCCTCATTTTCTAGTACGAATTTGGGTGCCCCTTGGTAATGATGTCAAATTTGGGAAATATGAAAATCAAATTGTTGATCTATCCATTCAATCTCCATCCAATTCTTATACTCCACTTCTTATTGAGGAAAACTTGGAATGATTTAGTAATTACATGGATCCCAAAGTGAAAGTTGACCCCTTCAGTTTTTCAAGATCATATTAATGTGCATAAGTCCAATATTGAATCTGATCCAAATGAAAACTTGATAGTCTTTGGGGATACTCTAAAATATCTACCACTTATGTTTCATGATTCCTTGTTTCATAATCCACTTAATCAACCTACTTCAACTTTTAATAATGTTCAACCTATTATTTCAAGCAATAATCAAGAACAAGGTAGTTGTATTTGACATGTAGAGGAGAAAAGTGTTAAAGATATGTCTTATCTTTCCTTCCTCTTTCAATATGATAATATTTCCTTTCCAGTTGATTTCCAATCTTCTAACCTTGATAAGTTATCAAATGACCATGAACCTCGCATTCGAGTTGATATATTAGATAACCATCACCATGACATCCCTATTTCCATTAACACATATGGTGGTGATCATTCAATTATATCATATGATATCTTCTATTCTGAGGGCTTGTATTTGCAAGAGATCAATTCAAAAAAAAAATTTCACATTTTACAATCTCCATTTGTGAATCAGGATGCTCTTTCAATCCAAAATGATCTTGAATCCTCTTTAATTCATACATCCTTGGATGAAAAATACGAAGTGGTATGTTGATATATTTTTTAATCTTTGGAAGATCCTGGTCAATTTGAGTGTCATATTGGTATGATTATCTTTGACCATTATACTAATGACAATGATTTTGATCTGTTTTTATTTCAATTTCAATCTTATTTAATTACAATTGTTGCTCCTCTTCTTGATTATTTCAATAAATCTTCATCTCTAGCACACTATTCATTGTACACAGATATGTTTGATAATTTTGTCACACTAACATCCCCCTAAATCATTTCTATCTTTTTCCAAATGATTATGGTTGCAATCAAGTACAAGATGGTGTGATACTACAACCAGAGTATGAAAAGTTTGAATATATTATTCATGATCTATTCAATTGTAAATATTTCATAAGTTAGGAGGAATATGTTCCAACCCAGAATTATCAAGGGATGTTTCCAATTGATGTATTTCATTTTTCTATCCATAAATAATCTGACGTGTTTAATATTAAATCTGATCAAACCAGTGGCATTAGAAGTGTTTTCATTGATACATTTGTTGATAGTGGTGCATGTCTACTTGTTGATTTTTCCAAGCCATAAAGATTTGATGATCCACCATCATAAATTTTAGAGACCTTTCCGGAAGGCGAGGCACTTCAGCCCATGCTTATAGTTATGTCAGATTCTTGCAATCCTATTGAGATATTCGAACTAAGTTGGATCCATATTTTTACGCATAATTATTTCCTTAACATTCATCCACTAGTTATGAGTTCATTCTTAAAGGAATTATGATATTTTCAAGTGGATCTTCAAGATATAATTTCTGATCATATTAAAGGTTATTTTTTGGTTATTTCCTTTTCATGTCAATCCCTTGAGTTAGATCGAGGGTTGGAGAGAACATATTTCATGAATCCTTACAATTCCAAGGCTTGTAATTTTGGTGATCGAGATAAAGGCCATTTTGGGTTGAAGGATATTTCTCTGGTAAACTCTTTTGAATATGATCATATTTTTATCTCTTTTGTGCACATAATGAAGAAAATAATATCTATGGCACATTTCCTCTTCTAGAGTGATTTTAGTTGCTTCAATGATTTAGCCGACCAAAATCATTGTTCATTTGAATTTTCTGCGACTTGTGTTGTGTGTAGAATCTTCCATATTTATCGCATCCATTTTTTTTAGAATCGACGTTTCAAACCAATCCTCCATGGTTCATCGTTAGGATAGATCAATGATTGTGTTGGTATAATTATTTGGTTTTAATTGACACATATTTTATCAACTAAGTATCCTATTTGGTTTCTTGGATTCACAATCTCAAAAATTATTTCGAATTCCCTAAGTTTTCTTATTATTGAACTTACATTTAATTGGATACAAAGGGAACTGACAGAGGCCCGATAATATTATATTTTAATTGAACAATTTGATCATTATACTAGAGATTATCTTTATGATTTGAATTTTTTAACTGAAAATTTACCTTATCATCAGTTCCAAGTTCTTCAGTGTAGTTTTTTAAAATATCATAATCCAATTGTTGAATGGTTAGACAAATCTTACCTGGAAAGCTCCATTGCAATAACAAGTTTCGATATTTTATGATGTTTGCAAAAACTGAAAACATAGATGAATGTGTATTCACAAACATCCTACAAGGTCTGTATGACTGATATTTCAAGAAACAAGGTAAAGTTAAAAATTCATTAAAACTCATCAGTATGACACATTTTTTTGTTAATAAGATAGACCTCAGTCAGTTGTGCAAGTTTTTCAAGTTCTTGTCTTTTCCATTGCGCATTGTTTTATATTGATATTAACTGCTTGTATCTTTGTGGATGCAAGACAGGAAAAAAGATGGCTACATTGTAAATATCATTACACTTAGCCCTGACCTTCTAGTTGGTTAGGTTAGGAGTATGCTTAGTGGAATTTAGTATCCTTCACATTGTATCCACCTTCTTTCTTGCTCTCCATCTAGTCTTTGTATGTGTTTTGTTTTCATATTTTTGTCTTACATGATGATTTTTTGGTTCAATCTCCATTTTCTTTATCTCTTGTTTTTTATTCCTTGTTTTTTTATTGTATTTTCCTTCGTGTTATGTCTAATAGTAATTTTCATAAAATATATTCCTTTGGATCAAAATATAGTGTGGAAAAACTTGAAAAGATCAATTATGTTGAAGAAGAATGATTGGCTTATCTTTTACCTTTTATATATCTAGGTTTAGATATATTTAAAGTTGATGATGTTTGAATGGAAAATACAATTCATTCCATACATAAAGCCTTTGATCAAACTACGAAGCCTGTATATTTATTAGGACCTTCATTCTCGCTCAGCCTTGTATTGAATGGTGTTTCAACCTGTCGACTTGACCAAGTAGAGAAGGGAAGGGAGAAAAACTTTAAAATAAGCATGTATATTTTAGATCACTTAAAACAAGGAACAACCTCTTATGCTATAAATAAGTCGGGATTCCTCTTCTACCCCAGTAAATAAATAATTTCCTAAGCACAATTCTATAAATAAAATAATTAAATGGTGAAATAAGGGAAAGGATTCCTGCATAGAGAGGTGAAGCAAGCAACTTCTTCGAGGTATTTTCTAGGCATATTGGTAGTGAAGTGATTCTTTTGTTCTCTTGAGGTGACTCCATTAGGGTTTTTTTCAGGGTTTTTGGTAGCGGAGAAACACAAGGAAACGTGCTTAAAATCTCGATATAATTACAATCCTTCTCCCTCATTGAAACAACCAAGGAATGACTAGTCTTATAATTATGTGTTTCAATTTGAAAAAAGAATTAAGGGGGATATATCTTTAACCAGGATAAGTAGAAAAACTAGGTTAATCTATATGGAAAATAAATACTTCCTAAAAGACTTATACCTTTCAATTAGATATTAAACCTAAATAGAGAATTTGTATTTATACTAGTGTGTCACCAAGTGTTGACGTTGGGATCAATACCCTCCAAAACATTTCCCACACTTGAATCTTGGAGCCTACTGAGGATCAAACGATCTATCATATATGGTTACTTCATGGTATATTTATTTTTGTAAAGTATGTAAGTCTTCTTCTCAAATTTTAATGGTCAAAGTCACTTGATCATACATGCACAATTCTAGTTGAACTCATGAGCATGCTTCCTTTACACAAGATCGAACAAGCATAACACCGTTCATCAAGAAATATCTTGTGTGATGTTCATCCCAAGTTGAAATTCAGTGTGCATTTCTGTTGTAAGTCTCCCTCACATTGAGCACATGAGCACACCCTGAAATAAAAATTTCTTTCTCCTTCATGGTTCGATTGTGTGCCCTGCACCCTCCTAGTTCATATTGAGCGCACAAACACACTATGAAGGCTCAATGCGTGAGCCCTTCGTCCCTTTACTATGTTCCCTTATGTTATCACTCCCCCAATCTTCCTAAGGTTGAGAGTGTGATTGAAGAAAGGTAACCACAGACTAAGCTTTAGGTCAGGTAGCTAGCCCTACTAGGCCCAGAGAGGGATCTCTCATTGTCACTTTGTAGTCAATGGAATGACTGAATATATATTGATCTTAGGCTAGGTATGTAAGCTAAATAAATAGGATTTTTTTTTAATGTTTTTAGTGGTGGATAGGAACTTCAGTGAGGAGGCTAGGTGTAGGGATTTTAGGTCTAAATTTTAATGTCAATTTGCAGAGAATGTGTGAGGTCAGGTTGGTAGATTGAAGGCATGTTTAATTGTTCATTTATTATAGGATGAAGTGATAGAAATTTTTAATGAGCACTGAGGTGAATTCATTCATTTATAAGAACATATACATATCATGTAAACCTTATCGAAGACAAAGCATGAACATACATGATTTCTACTTATAAAATTAAAAGATAAATACATGGAAGCATGTATCTGAAAGAGGAAAAAATATCATTCAACATGATTAGATAAACATACATATATAGAATAAATACTCCAATGCATACCATAAAATTCTCAACACAAGTTCTGCAAGAATGTCTTTGATTTCATTCCAAAAGGTTGTACGATAGATTCACTACAAAATAAGATTATCTAACCCAAGAAAAGACTAAAGTGGGTCTACTTATAGAAAATATGAAAAATGAAACCTCATAGGGTCGAAATTCCATCCAAAATGCATCATAATTACATGATATGAGTCACTTCCTAGATTCTAGGGAGGTTAGAAACCATTCCCTAAAATTTAGCTATGAACTGGGAGTGTGTGCCCCCCACATTAAATTTCATGTTCCCTCATGATAAGAGGAAAAACCCAAGTCAATTACTCTAATGCCAACTCATTGGACAGTAAAACATTGAATTCTGAAATTTTATGGGCTTGACAAGTTTCCTAAGGAATCATATGCAGATGTGTAACACTTTCTAACAGATGCATAACAAAATTTTACAGATGCATAACAGAATATTGAAGCCAATTTTGAGGCACTTTTACGAGTCCAAATCCAATTCTGGAAGATAGGTCAACTAGACCTATGTGTCTAGTTTATAAAACATCTTTAATTTTGAAAAACAAAGCATGGGAAGGCCTCAAAAGGTTCATTCTCCCAAGCTTAGTCCATATGTGTAACAAGGCCTCCAAAAAAGTGGCAGAAGCATAGAAAATGGGTGGCTTTTTGGCCTTTTCTACAAAATTAGAGCTTGTCATGCAAACATGGTTCTTGTTTTTTTATGAACTCATAAAAATCCATCCAACCATATAAGCCATTAATCATTTGGATTCCCCTAAAACAAGTGTAACAAATTCTTGTTATGCATTTGTGAGGAGAGAATTTCTATATTTGTGCAAAAATCACAAAAAATACCAAAATTCTTCAATACTTCTCAAAATTGGTTTTGTAGCACCTTTGAGTGATGAGCTAAAAATCCAAGGAAGCTTCAACCAACAAATCTAAGCTATCCTTCTCTTTAAGCTTCAATTGAGTTTCTTTTAGCCTTTTCTTCAGTTTTTTTAGCCTTATTTGTGAAATTATGTTCCTGGCACAATAGTAATTTTCCATTTGTATTTGGAGTTTGTTGTCTCTCTTGGATATCTTAAAGAGCTTCTCGAAATGCTCATTTACCCTTCCCAACCAGTACATTTTGTATTGGCTGATCTCCATGGCTATAAGCTCATAAAAATTCAAATGTTCAGGTGGATGATCTAACTTTATTTCTAGCTCCAACACCCTCTCAAGGCCTCTTGTGTTTGGCCTTCTTGGATGTGTTTCAGTCTCCATGTCTTGCATTTGACCAAAATATATGATTTGCCTGCCTTTAAATTTATCTTCCTCTAGTTCTGGCTTAGGTTTTCTTTGTATCAGTTGCTTCACCTTCAATTTCCAATTCTCTTGTTGTAGTAGGGATACAATGGCATTAGTCTTGGATAATTTGAGCTTAAGCTTTGTAATCTCTACATATTTATCTTTAATGACCTCCTCAGCTGATTTGACCTCAACCTGCTCTGCCATCTCAACCTCAAATGGCGTTGGTTCACTATGTTGGTGCAAAGGTGTTTCATCTATATGCATGAGAGGTTGCTCCTCTATTTCACTTTGCTCAAAAAAAATTTCAAGTGTAGGTACACTTTTGATATATTTGGGTGCAAATACTAGTCTCTTTCCCTTCCCATAGGTGTGATTAACCTCAACAACCCTAGGGGTATTTGAAATCTGAGTTTGCATGTTGGAAGAGCCAACCCCCATTTGTTGTGCTGACAGTGATGGTGATTGTGTTCTATGCATGAGAGGAGGACTAGAGGTGGACGTTGTTGCTACTCTCTCCATGAATGATTCCCAAGTCATGTTGATGGCTGAAATGTGATGAAACACAATGATTTTGACCAAACCATGGTGGAAAAGACTTGGGTATTGATCTTGGTTTTTACTCTGAATCTGCTCAGTCATTTTAAGCAAGCTTTTGTACAAGTAATGTGGCAAGTCAAATGATTTGATAGAGGTGAAATGCATTAACAACCTGATATGGTACCTATAAAACCTGGAAAATCTCCCTTCACATGTGAAAGAATGAATTATTAACCTCAGCAAAGGAGCACATTTGAGAAGGAGGTGTATGTTGGAGAGGTAAATCCCCTCTGCAGACAAAGGCAATCCCACTAGCCCAAGAGTGAGTCTAGCAACAAACAAAACATGCTATGATATTGATTCTTAGTTACAAAAGACAAAGCTATGATGGGTAGCCTATCTCAAGTCCTACACTGTTGTTGTCGAAGGAGAAGTGCTGATTCTCGTTCCTAGTGTGACAGATCACAATCATTTCTCTCACTTTGTCTGGACACCTGTACATATGTAGAGAAATATGACAACATACAACGTAATAATTCAAACATGTAGCTATCAATAAGTCAGAAAAGATCGAATCAAATTGCATTACACAAATAAGAAATACAACGATAGAACAAATAACGTAGTCAAGCATATATTAAAATATGAAAGAAAGATTAACCGAGCTCCAAAGTTGCATTCTTCCTTCAGTAGGGCTTCTAGTGGAGCATGTATCACAAGGCTTGTTGGGAATTTAGACAAGGCTCTCTCTCTTACGGGTTTCTCCTTAGCTCTGCTCTCAATAGTCGCTCAACTATAGTTTTCTTCCCAAATGTTCCGCTAGGTTGCAAATAGAGAGGGAAGGCTTTCATATAGGGAGAAGGAGAGGTTAGGATCCCTATAATCATGGGGGAGAGTCCTATCTCCTAGGAAGGTTCCATGAGAGGTGGAAAACCACTTCCTAAACAGGGAGATCTGGAGCCAAACAGCCCAACCTCTTTTTGATGATTCATTTTGAGGTTGTTAGAATCAAACTTCCGCCTTTTATTTTTAAAAACATTCCCAAATAGGCTTGGCGTGGGAAATACATAGGGACAGAGCGCTAGGTGGCGTGGGCTTAGTGTAAATTTCCTTGGTCAACGCGAGTGATGAACTGGCTACTCGAACCAATGCCCAAACATATGTTTTTAGTGATTTTCTGAGGAAATATTCTTCAGGAGAATTCTTTTCCTTATGCAGAAGGATGCCATCAAGGTTTTTTCAGGAAATTTTACTGTTCACAGGTCATGAGAATAGTCCTCCAATGTATGGGATGAGGAATTGCATGGACGGTGACAAAATGTTGTGTAACAGATGCCCCTTAAAGCATGAGGTCTGAGAGAGAGGGAGGGGTGAAATGCTTTATGAGAACACGTTCAACTAAAAACACTCTCGTTGGAAGACGTACGAGTACAAATACAACTGATATCTCTGATAAATGATATGTGGTATGGGCGCAGCCATCTATAATAAAGTATACAAAAACCGATATCCAAGGTATGGATGCAACCAACCAGAAAAATAGGGATCGACAAGTACACTCAGGTATGGTCACAGCCATGCAATCAAAATATTCATGTAATAAGTCATAACAATCCACAAAGAACCTGTAGACTGGATTTCATCAGACAAAATCCAGGCTCTTGCGCTCCATCTCGACCTGAACAAAGTACAAGTCTGAGCATGTGAATATGTGAGCTGAAGTTGAACATGCAAGAACATCGTCTGATTACCAGCCAATGATGAAAACTGTTGACAGACGCGAGAGAAACCACCAATAATGACAATGGGTCTCAAGGTACAAGAGGTACAATCCACGGAATTTTAATAGTGATCTAGCGTCAAACTCCTGCAGAATCATCTGATCAAAGGCCAATAATGAAAACCTTGCGTCGAATGCGAAGAACCTGCCATTGAGGCATACAGGCCCCAAGGTACCTGAAGGGAGTCTCTAGATCAACTTCCTGGATAATGAGCTGGAGTCAACAGGAAGGGACCTTGATCGAAGGTGGGCCATAATGTTTCCCACATCATCGATGCGAGACAGAGGAATATGATGTTTGTGAATCAAGACCAATAGAGAATCAGAGGGAGGTTGAAAACTGCAGAGGAAAACTTCTCTTGAAGATATCGGTGGCACAACACTGGATTTGGCAGTGTTTGACATCAAGGGATCTAAGGTCATGGTGACGTGGCAAAGAGTAGATGAGTGGTCAAAAGAGATTACCCAAACCCATGGAAGCAAGTAGATAATGAGATGAGATGTCCCCAACCCGACACGAATGCAGATAAGTGCCATGTTTAAGAGCGACATACTATCAACACAACTATGATTTTGGTCCCAGTTTTCCCCACCATTTCTGGTGAGTACCCCAATTATTTTTTAAAAAAAGCTTGAAGGGGATAGCATGTGCTTGCAATTTAAGTTTTTCCTTCAGACAAATCCAACCTAGTACATTTTACGAGCCCTAGGAAGGAGGAACTAGAGTAACGTCATTGAGACGGAGTCCGATGTCATCAGTTTTTAATGAGTCTGACAAAGGAAGAACTTGGTATCTTTTCATATTTAGAGAGTTTGAAAAGAAGGTGGAAAAGAAAACTCCAGCAGTCCCTTTTCGTAAAGAGTCCCTCAGATCCAAAAAGGTAGAAAACTATGTCTAAGAAAGCCTCCTAGTCGCAATAGGCTAAGGTATTCCTTTTTCGTAAATAATCTATCCCAGCCCAAAAAAGGGGTAAACGTATACTGGGTAGATATCACTTCACAGCCAATTTAATGACCTCAAAACAACAAGCAACTTGGTAATCTTTTCAATTTTAGAGAGTTAGAAAAGAGTTCAAAGGTGACTCCAGAAGTGAATTTTTCATGTTTTTACTAAGTCCAAAAAATTATAAAATACAACTCGTCAGATGGAAACACTTCTTTCAAAGGATCCGGTGAATCCACACGTTGAGAGACATTCTCAAAGGAGCAGCTTCAGGAGGGGGATAATTAGATGCAGTTGTTAGCTCACAATAATTGATCTCGATGGGACTAAGTGGCATCGAATCTCCAAACAAATCAACCTGTTCAGGTGAAGGGATGATCCAAGGGTCATCTGACCGAGAGATCATATTGACTTGAACAGTATTTGGTGGTGAAAAGGGGAAAATACCCATAAGAGCAGGATCTTTGAAAAGACCCGGCCCTATGTTGTCAAGGGGATTAGGAATTTGATCCACGTATGGCACATTTTTCTCAGAAGACGAGGTAAAGAATGACAACTAATCAACATAAATAATTTTTCCTTCATGTGGAAACTTCAGAAGTCAAAATAGGGTGGACAGAATGCACAACATGGTGTGAGTCCAACTATGAGCGAGTAGAATATTGTAGTTGAGTTTGGCATCAACGGCCTCTACTTCAATGTTGACAGTCTTCCCTTGCAATGTAATCGGTAAGCTAGCGAGAACACCTAAGGGTTTCGATTCCCTTCCATCGAATGCCTCAAGGGAATTGGGTGACGAATTAAGGGCTAGAGAGCCAATAGCCTTCCAGCAAGAAGATGACATGACGCAGGTAGATGCACCTTCGTCCACTACGGCTCTATGGATTTTAAGACCGTTAATACCAACCTGTATAACAAGCACAATCTGGTGCAGAAGTCGGGGGACGAAATTCTCTAGGTTGAAGGAGAGAAGGCTAGAATTAGTAGGATCGATCCCCCGATCGTGGATAACAATGATTTCCGTTGAGATGGACAACTCTGGATCACTTCTAATGCAGACATCACGGAAGGCACCTATGCCAAATCCTCACATTAGGGGAATTTTGAGGTCTAAAATGGGCCTCCTAAGGAAATTATAAAATAATAGTGGAAAAAATCAAATAAGATTTGATGACATCATCAAATTTTAGAGGGAAAAATAGAAAAACCACTTTTTCAACTCATATTTTCAACTTATTTCCCAAAGTTTTTACTCAAATTTCGAGCGGGGGTACTCGTTGGATGTGAAATTTAATTCCCCATCCAAGGAGTACCCATGTTGCATACTTTCGATGGGTCCTACTACACGAAAGATGAGAAATACATAAAAAAAATGTGATTACAATCACATTTTTTATGTATTTCTCATTTTTCGTGTAGTAGAGTTCATTGAAAGTATGAAACATGGGTACTCCTTGGATGAGGAATTAAAATTCGCATCCAACGAGTACTCTCGCTCGAAATTTGAGTAAAAATTTTGGGAGATAAGTTGAAAATACGAGTTGAAAAGGTAGTTTTATTATTTTATTATTTTTTAATATTTTTACCCTTTTATTTAAAAAAAGGTGAATCATCCCCCATGGTTGACATCATCATCTTGAATCCTATTAGTTGTTATAAAGTTTATTTTTGTTGTACATTTTTCTTAGGAGGCCCATTTTAGACCTCAAAATTCCCCCAATGACAATACTATAATGCTGAGCAGCATGGGTGTTAGTATTATAAGAAGATTTCTGGAGAACACCTTTTGAAGGTGGCCGAATAACGGGCTCAACACTAGGCTTCTCAATTTCAAGGGGACCTGAGGCAGGTGGGGGAGGAGGACCATCAACAACCTCTTTTCCAGCTGCCTGGCATGATCCGGCATAATCCTTCGACCAAGTAGCGATGGATACAAGTGCAGAACCATTCATCATGAAAACTTGAGAACTGAGTGACATAGATGGTGCCGATTGATTGACCATCTGGGTTTACTGAGATGGGAAAGGTTCTTTGAGGACTACTAGAGTTCCCTTAGTGCCTTTTAGTAGTTTACTAACCTCAGATCATCGAGGACAATCCTTAGTGTAGTGATCCTCTTTGCAAATCAGGCAGGGATACTTCGGTTTTTGTTGTGAACCATCATCAGCACGAGGTTTAGACAATTCTGGTTTCAAGGCACTGGATTTAGCCTTGCCTTTGCCCTTCTTTTTCCCTTTGGAAGTATTGTCCGCAGGATTAGCCTGAACGTCGTTGACCTTCATGGTTTTACTAGAACCTGGGGAAGCCTGAGAAGTATAATTATTGGAAGAATTTGATTTCTGCCTCCCATTGGAAGACTTGCTTGAAGTCTGAGACACAGAACCAATAACGTCATAGATTGATGGGGTAGCCGACGCTTTAGATGTCCTAGGCTTTGGGGCTTCAGTCAAGATGTCATACAAAGTGCCCGATTGAGATTGCACTAAATCAAGGTACTGGGCTCGAACGATGGCTTGTTCCTCAATTACACATGCCCCCATGGTGATATCTTTCACAAACTGATTGAAAAAAGAGGTAGTGAACCAAAGAGTAAGAAGCTAATCAGGAATTTCGAACTTGATCAGGCGACGACGTCGTCTCCATTCATGAATTTGGTCCAAGATATGGGTGGCTTGGTCCTGTTTCAAGGATGTTAGGAGATGCATCCCAGCTTCATAACAAACTGACAACTGGAAATGAGTCAGGAATTCCATAGCAAGAGTGTTGAAATCTTGAAATATGCCACGAGGAAATTTGATGTACCACTTAGCAGCAGCTCCGGTAAGAGTGCGCTGGAAAAGATGAAGTCGGATACAGTCATCGACCCAAGAATGAGAAGAACACCACAAATGGTATGTCATTATGTGTGCTTGGGGGTCTTCTCTAGACTTTCCCTCAAACTTGGGACAATCACCAGGAACCTTCGTTGGGACCGGAGGCCAATAAGGATTATGAAGAATCAGATAATTTGTCAATTTGGACACATCTAGAAAATCCAACATGGAAAGGAATGGTAATTGAGGGTTAAAAGGCATTGCAGGTCCTCGATAAGGACCCGTACCCATAGTTCACCCTCGTTGAGTATAACTCTACCCCCATGGGTTCTATCCCTGAGGATTCTGACCATAAGGGGTATAAGCCTGATAATTTGGTTGATATGGCGGCTAAGAACCAAGATACGGGGGTTGATAAATAGGATACTGATTTTGAGTATATGTGGGCCCCAATTGAGCAGCGTGGGGATTTTCCTGTAGAGTATAAGTATAGCCAAGCAGTTGAGGGTAATAAGAAGAACCTTGAGGCAGGTTGTAAACCGGTCGATATTGACCTTGAGGGTGATAACTGCCTTGGGGTCAAACGGGCTACTGGTAAGTAGGGCCCTGCTGAGCCGAGTAAGTCGAGCGCATAGGTGGATTCGACTGCGGCACAGAATAGAGTGACGATTGAGCAGGGTTGGTAGGTTGTGCAGGTTGTCCTGGTTGAACAGGTTGACCTAACTAATGAGGGCCACCAGGTTACCTCTGCTGAGTAGGTTGGCCTGATGTTTGGGGTGGGACAGGCTGCGCCTGATAACCAGGTTGACCTGTGGCAGGACCATAGGATGGCCCTGGCTATGCAAATTTTTGACCAATCAGGAAGATATGGCTGCTAAGGTTGCACCAATGGTTGAGATGGATGGATTTTCCCCCAAGGACCGTATGAAGGTCTGGTCTGATATACCGGTTGCCCTATTGGTCCTTGAGGTTGGCTGGTTGGACCACAGGGTGAGGCTATAAAGGTTGACCTTGTGGATTTTAAGGCTGCCCTTGCAGGCCGTAAAACAATCCCTGCTGGACTGCAAGTTGGCCCTGTAAGGGTTGCCCTTGTGGGTCATATGCATACCCTTGTTGGACCGAAGGTTGTCCCTGAAAAGGTTTTCCTTGTTGGTTAGAGGGTTGCACAGGTAAGGTAGGTATAAAACCAAGGATGAACTGATAAGCCTTAGGAGAAGGCAAGTAGATGGGGTTTCCATGCTCATCGTGTTGCAACAGAAGTGAATAAATCGGGGTACCATCCACCCCATAATGAGAAAAATAGGACTGATAAGGATCCTGAGGGGACTGATAAACCTAGGAGTTCTGCTTTTGAACAGACAGCTGATACTCCTTTGGTAAAAGGCCATCAGGGATTGTCATGGAAATCTAAGTTTCTACCAAAGTTGAAACTCCTAACGATTGAATAGTGACATTCGGTGCCGATGCAGCCACACAAATAGTAGGCCTAGTGGGGACAGATACAACCAAGGGTTTCGACGAGACATGTGTCGTTGGTGACATCCCTAATGACGGAAGAATCGGCCCCCTTGACGGAGTTGATGTTGCCATTGAGGCAATACCGACTATGATCTGACCTAAATACCTATATCCAGCTAGAAGTGAGACCGATGGTGAAGATTGAGGAGGATCTGGTTGGACGTCTTCTGGGAAAATTTGGTATCCTTCATCAGAAACTGGAATACCCTCACTGCCGTTAGGACCATATGAGTCCATGTCTGAATCCACCATAAGATCTTGCAAAAGAGTATGGGGCCTAGGAGGTATGACAACAGCAAAAAATGGTGATCCCGATGTAAGAGGGGGGGAATTTTCCCTGACCCCAAACCCAAACCAAGCATTGGAAAGAGGCCAATGAAACTCAACTAGTTCTCCAAGGGGATACTCAAACGGGATGACAGGCTGCTCAAGCTCGGCAGAGCCAGAGACCTGAGAAGTTTCAGATGAATCATCCTTGTAAGCACTACCAGTAGACGAAACTAACAGTTCCACCACTGTGACTATAGCACACAAAAAAAGGGGGGGGGAGATCAAAAAGAGGATTCTTGGATCAAAAACTAAGGCAAAAAAAAACAGGCCAAGTAATCAAACTTTAAAGGGCGTGTAATCGTGGGTAGTTTATTTTACCAAATTGAAACCAAACATTTGTTGTTTCATGTTTTAAGAGTCAAGAAATAGTCAAAGATGACTCTAGTATCTTTCAGTTTTAGGTGAGTGCAAAAGGACAAGTGCTAAATGATCTTTTCAAATTTATGGAGTCAGTAAAGATCAAAAATGACTACTCCGGTATTCTAGGTAAAATGGTGTACCAGGTTCCCACAAACTGCCATATACACCTTGGTTATAAAATGAAAGAGAAATCAACCAAGGACTTGACGTACGTGCAGGTAGTCTCCTAGAATGCTGTGTTTGGTGTATCACGGTTACAAGGTAGCAGACTCGTCTTCCTATGGATAAAAGGATTGCAACCTAGAGGGGTCTCCCTTTATATACTCGACGGTATGGGGAGCACAAGTCCATACTAGCACTGTCTGAAGCCAGATGGCGAGCGACAGCTGCTAGGTTTAAAGACGCCGAAACATGTCTCTAACTTAGACTGGTAAACATTTTGTTAGGTTTCAATGTTTCCTTAGGTTAATTCAGTAAATTTTAAATTTGATCTTCAATTTACGTTTCAATTCCAAGGCCCTATCGAATGTTGAATCTCACGAATCCCTAAATGCAGGCTACATGCCATAAAATACCATTCCGTTCAATGAAAGGCTATCTACGAGAGAGTTAAGAGCTTCCAAGTGATAGCAATAATATGAACATACGAAAACATCCAATACTGAATCTAATGAAAGATAATGAAACTGAAAATCTCTTTCCTAGAACTATATAATGCTAGAAATGCGAAAGATTTTCCAATTTTCACTATGCTAATCAAGAATGAAAAATAATTTTTTTGTATTTTTCAACATATCAGAGCAAGTGCACTAAATGATATGAAAAATGAACCAAAACACCAATTCAAGAATGGTGAAGCGAGAGCTGAAGCAAAACAATTTCACTCAACTCAAAGTAAGCAAAGCATGACTCAAACCAATGATGAAATCCCTCAAATCAAAGAAAGATCTCAAAAGAGATCCAAACAAGCCGTGTAATCTAGGCTTGGAGTGACAAGAGAAAAACTAAATGAAAGAGAGAATAGTCACTCAATTAACGCAATCACTCAAATGGATCCAAGAAGCTGAACGCAAAGAAGAAGAAACGAAGTTGATTGGGAAACCAAAGACCCGAAACTCCCACAGGAGGCTCAGCAGGCTGAAGCACTTAGAAAACCTAGGGCTGAAAAGAAAAACTAAGAGAAGAGGGAAAACAACCGAAGGATAAGGGCTATTATTATTAAAAAAAAACCCAAAGCATTCAAAAAAATCTAAGAAAATCACCCAGAGACACCAATATGGACCAAAAACTCCAAAACAGGGAAAACCCTAACACCTATAGGAGTTGGCGAGACTATCTGGCTATAATCCGCGCCAGACAAGGGATGGCGCGAGTGATAAATTGGCAACTAGTGCCAACTGGAACGACTGTCAGGCTGAACCCACGCCAATCAAGCCAACCTTGGAAATATGAAAATTTTGGAAGAACAGAGGTCAAATTGATCCTCTGGGGCTGAACAGGGGTCTTAGACTCAGCAAAGATAATCAGAAAAGCAAGCTAAGCAAGAGAAGACTAGGAAGATGACCTAAAGGATGAAAGAAAAACTCACACTGATCCCCAGCAGAGTCACGAATTTGTTGGAGAGCTAAATCCCCTCTGCGGATAGAGGCAATCCCACTAGCCCAAGAGTGGGTCTAGCAACAAACAAAACATGCTACGATATCGATTCTTAGTTACAAAAGACAAAGCTACGATGGGTAGCCTACCTCAAGTCCTACACTACTGTTATCAAAGGAGAAGTGCTACTTCTCGTTCCTAGCTTGACAGATCACAATCCTTTCACCCACTGTGTCCAGACACATGTACATATGCAGAGAAAGATGACAACATACAACGTAATAATTCAAACATGTAACTATCAATCAGTCAGAAAAGATCGAATAAAATTACATCACACAAATAATCAATATAAATATAGAACCAATAACATCGTCGAGAATATATTAAAATACAAAAGAAAGATTACAACCGAGTTTCGACATCATGTTCTTCCTTCGGCAGGGTTTCCAGCAGAGTGTGTCTCACAAGGCTTGTCAAGAATTTAGACAAGGCTCTCTCTCTTATGGGGTTCTCCTTAGATCTACTCTCAATATTCGCTCAGCTATAGTTTTCTTCCCAAATGTTCAGCTAGGTTTCAAATAGATAGGGCGAGCTTTTATAGAGGGAGAAGGAGAGGTTAGGATCCCTATAATCATGGGGGAGAGTCCTATCTCCTAGGAAGGTTCCATGAGAGGTGGAAAACCATTTCCTAAACAGGGAGATCCAAAGCCAAACAACCCAACCTCTTTTTGATGATTCATTCTGAGGTTGTTAGAATCAAACTTCCGCCTTTTATTTTTTAAAAACATTGTTCAAATTGATCATCTACCGATACATCCATGTTTTGAAATTCTCTAGAAATATTGTTATATGGAGGTCCTTCAGGTCCTCCTAGATATCAATTGCTTAATGGGACTTTTTCAAGAGTGTCTTCTCCTCCTCAAATTTCTACTTTGTCATATAGTTTAACAACTTCTATTTCCCAAGAACTTACCTCTGGACAATACATTCTTATGATTTCTAGCATTGTAGTTAATCCTCAAGTTAACCCAGTAGGTGGTTATAATCTGCTGGGGGGAAAACAACCTCCACTTGGAGGGAAACCTTTTGTTGGTTGTTATCCTATGTTTGCAAGATAGCCTTTAGTCGAAAATTATCAAAGTTATGGTATAATGTCTCAAGATGGTTTAAATAACCCTTCGTGTCACAATCCTTAGTAGGCACTCCTTATCTAGGGATGAATACTATCTGGAATCCTTCATTTGTTCAATAATCTTTGCAAGTTGCTCCGCAGATGCCCATTTACCAACCTGCTTAGCCAACTGGACAAATTTTTCTTACTCGAGTCCAAAAACATGTTCAGGGAAATTATCAAATTAACCCACATGTATCTATTCATCAACCAAGTATCTTTTGTGAAAACATATGTTCAATAACCTAGTACACCTCAAACACCCATCCCTGGAGTGTCTCAAGTTTCTTCTCCAATTACACCTCAAGTATCAGTGCAACCTATTACATAGGCTATCCCTTAGACTTCAGTTTATCAAGTTGGACATATAATCCAGTCTATGCCTTAAATTACTTTGGGGCAACCTAACATAGGGACTTTACAAATAGTTTTTAAAGGCCAATATTTTCAAGGCCCATTATTTCAAGGCGAAACTTTTCAGGGTCATCCTTATTAGAGTCAGTTATTTCAAGGAAAGCCTTTGTAAGGTCAACCCTTTTAGGGACAATCTCAATTGGGACAAATGGGACCAAATCCTCCTTTCTAGAGTCAATCATACCCTGGTCATACGTTTTAGATACCTTCTCAACCTATGTTTGGTATGGCTAACCCTAGTCACCTTGGAGGTATGCAAATATCAACCGCTGAGGATATTCCAGGATATCTAAGATATCCTCCTCTAGGTAATGGACTTATCCCACAGGGTTATCAGTTTTCACAAAAATATCCTAACTGTCAGTTACCATTTTTTCAATCTTGGATTTACCAGATTTGTCTCAACCGGAAAATTATCCGATTTACTATTTTCCTTTTTGGCTGACAATTCCCACCAAGTTTCCTAGTGATATTCCAAAATTTGAAGGTAAATCATGAGAGGACCCTTCAAACCATGTCATGATGTATCATCTTTGGTGCGCATCCAATTCATTAATCGATGATTCCATTCGATTACGATTTTTTCAACGAACCTTAACCAATTCATCTGCGAAATGGTACATTGAGTTAACACGAGCTTCTTTTCACAATTTCAATGCCTTAACAATTTCTTTCTTGACCAAATTTTAGTTACACATCTGTTATGACATTGGTACCGAACTTTTAACCTCATTAAAATAGAATTCGTCTACCTATATTTCCAATCATATCCACGAATGGAGACGTAGACATCATTTGGATAAAGTTTTCATTCTAGATCAGATTTTAGTTGAATGGTTTAAAAATTCTTTACTTCCAGTAATTATTGAATATGTTTCCAAAGGAGGTGTTGTAACATAAGAACAAGTTATCACTCGTGCCCAATATCTGGACCTATTTTACATGCAATCTGGCACTTTGTATGACAAAATTACGGATTTTCCTTACCCTGGTCAAATAACAACAACTCCTTCTAGCTCTCATGCCACAGACGGTATAGTCGGTTATGTTAGTACATCTAAGAGTAAAAAGAAGCATTCCAAATATAATACTATGATTAAAACTTTATCAGATTCAATTCCAAGATCAATTTTGTAGATTCATCTACTAGTAAAAATAAATCAACCAGAGGTAAAAAGAAGGGGAAGGGTAAAGCGAAACAGAAAAATCCCTCAAAAGAGAAAACTAATAAAAATGAACTATCTAACGAGAATAAGAAACTGCGTTATCGTTGTTTAATCTGTGATGAAGATCATTACAGAAAGGAGTGACGTCATCACGCTGAGGTAACTAAATTCATCAAAGGTTCACCCAGCCCTGTTGTCTTGAAGGATCCATCTCCTTCTCAATACAGTAATATGGTTGCTCATAACGCTTCTTCTTCCATCTCATCAACAGATATCATGATGATGTCTCCTCAAGTTATGGTTGCTATGATATCTCAAGGTTACATATCTAAGGGTCTTGCAAATGGAAACAACTCTAGTTCACATAGTCAAGCTTCCACGTCAATTCTTCTTCCTTATGAGCCATTACATATTGAGAAACCTAGTTTTGACATGGTGAATCGACCGCCTCCTAAAGGTTTTCTTCGAAATTCAGCTTTCAATCCACATGCACGAGCTGCTTAGAATTACAACATTGTTGAAGATCTGGCTATGTCACCTTCAACACTATTGGCTCTTGAAGTGCTGCAGAATTTTCCAGCAAAAAGGAAATTTCTTTTTTCAGCTATAGGAGCTATTAACCCTCAAGATTATAATATAATTTTCTTTGATCTAGAAAATTATGTACCTAGACTTCGGCATCAACTAGCTTTCAAAAAACCAGTTTTCGTTAAAACCAAATGAGTTTTTCCGCACGATAATTAATGGAGTGTCTACATGTATTATGTATATTTCTTGTTGGAAATCCCTTGGTTCTCCAACGAACAATCAATCCCCCACAACTTTGAGAGCCTTCGATGGAAGAGGTTTCTGCCCATATGGGATTCTTAATGATCTACCTATTGAGATAGAAGGTAAAACAATTGCAGTTGAATTTGAGGTTATTGATGCTCAACTTGACTATACCATTTTACTGGGACGAATTTGGTCTTATGATATGTCAGTTGTAGTCTCATGATATTTTTGAATGATAATGTTTCCCCATAAAGGGAGGATTTACAAAGTAGACCAACTATATTACTATACTGCGGACCCTATCTCTACAAGTAGCATACCTTCTATTGGAAAGTAAATTACTCCATATGAAAATGTTGGAGTAGGTTTTCTCAAGGATTAATCGTAGATGGGAACTTCTTCCATAGCTCCACCAAATGTTCCTCATAATGTTTCCCATGTCAACATTATTACATCAAGCAAAAAATTTTCACTTGATCCTTGGATTGTTCCTTCAGAGTCTGAGTTGCCTATGTATGGTAGTGAGATGCCTTTAAGCTCATTTGAATTGGCTTACCAGGTAGTTCAATCAATTTCCAACCCTTCTGTTATCACCATTTTTTTTTTTTCAAAACATGGTATGTCAACTCTGTTTGGATCATGGTCTAAATAGTTTTTAAAGTCATTTTAGCATGGTTAAGGGTATGTCATATTTTTAGAGGTTTAGTGCTCACCATTAGAATTCAAATAAGGTCTTTATAGGTCCATTCCATAGTAAAAAAGTTCACATTTTTCATTCAAGGGTCATCTAAGTAAGTTTTGGGCTAGTTTTCTGCAATTAGCCACAAATCCACAATTTCGTAGCGCCATTAGTTCAAAAAGTGAGTTTTTCCCTACGAAAGCGCTGCTACTTTCGTAGCGCAAAGTGCGAAAATTACATTGTGAGTGCTATGAAAGTGCGGTTTCTTAGCTTTTGTGACAAATAAGCTGAGATCTGTCAGTTTTAGTTTGGGAATGACATGATAGGGGTATGGTGAGTCAGTTAGTTACCAGATTTGATGTACTTACCGATCCTATAGTCATCATAGTCATGATAGGATATTAGTCAAACATCATTTGGTCATGAGGTGACATCTCTAATTCGAATTTTTTTCCTAATCGAGCCATCTATGTTTCATTTACCTTCACATATGTTGTCCAAGCTCTGAAGCAGCAAGGATAAGTTTGTGGTTTTTCTATTCAAAGACAACTCTCACCATTATCAAGCAAGGCTATTCAGAAAATCAAGCAAGGTTGTTCATCCAATCAAGAGAGGTTGTTTTACAAGTTTTAGAGGAGAAACATGGCAGAGGAGAAGAAGGTCCATAGAGGGGGACATTTTCTAAGACACGAGCCTGAGAATGCAAATGATGTTATGGAGGATCAAATGGTAATGGAGGCTTTTAGAAAAGTTGGCTGTCTCAAATTTTGTGAAAATTTGCAGGGTTGCCACACTCAGGTGTCCAAAGAATTTGCTTTACATTTCAGTGGAACCACTACCAAAGTTGGAATGATAAATATGGTAGTTACAGTTGAGATCATAGCTACTATGAAAAAGGTATCGAGGGGAAAAAAATCTTTTTTTAAAGGTTATAGGTTCGACATGGAGCCATGCAAGGAATTTATGAAACCTGAATATGTAGACATGGACCTGAACAATGCAATACCCAGAAGCTGTATCAAGGACAACTATGCAAATCTGATATTCAACATCCAAATATACTTCACATGTAAAGGCAGGTACCATAAATTCTACACTTATCATTTCAAACTTCTGTTGCATTTCAAAGGTATGATATCATTAGATTTACCATTTTACTTGCATAGAAGCCTTTCCAAAATGGCTGACAAAGTCGAAGCTAAATCTGATGGCTGTGAATCATCTATGTTTCATCACGGTTTGATAAAGTTACTGGTTTTAAATGAACTTTAGAAAATAAATAGGGATTGGTCTTCCTTTTTATTTATGAGTGGATTTGAAATGGAAGCCCTAACCCCAGATAGAAACCCTAAGATCAAGGGGAATCCTTCACCACCAGTTGCATAATCCAGTAAGCTAGTGGTTACTAAAGCAAAGAGGTTTTTAAAGTTGAAACCAAGGAAACAGGTTGAAGATAGAACTGAGAAAGAATCATTGCTTGTTGTAGAAACCCCATCACCTGCAAAACAAAAATTAGAAATGGTCAAAGAAACAAAACAAAAACAAGTGGCCAGTAAGTAGGAGATCCAGAGAAAGACAAGAAGTCAAGTATCAGCATCAAATGGAAAAGAAATTGTTTTAGTGACAGAGGCTAGCCTAATGATGAAATTCAACTTGGATGATATACTACATGCAATTTATATAGAAGAATCGCCCATTGTGTAGGTATATTTCACTGAAGTGAATGTTAGGTCCCTATATTAGTAGTATAGTCCCTTATTGTTGTTAGTGTAACCCCCTTATTGTTATTATTGTACCTCTGTAACCCCCATATTGTTATTTTTGTGCCCTTAAATTATTATTGTTAGGTCGGCTAGTATTACATTGTGGACCCACTAGGATTACATTGTGACCCCATGGACTCATATATATAGAAAGGAGGTTTTGTAGTCTGTATCATCCAATAATTTTTCATTAATGTAATGTATTGGAGGTTGCCCCCTTGAAGTGGCTTATTTCTAAGGTGTTTATATCTCTTTTCTTCTATTTTTGGAGCCGGTTTCACAACATTTGGTATCAGAGGTTTGGATTCTAGGGTTTCGCTGCTCCAAACAAGTCATTGTGGCATTTTCGCTATAAATTTTTTTCTAAGAAGTGTCAGAAGCTGAAATTCTGAGGAACATCATTGCAAAATTTCAGAGCTTGGTTCACAACTTTTTTGGAGATATGATATGTGGAAGTTAGGTCTTTTTGCAGGCTCCTCAATTTAATCTAAACAGGTCATCGTGGAATTTTCGCTATAACATTTTTTATACGAAGGTTCCGAATCTGAAATTTTTAGGGCGTGAAGCTGAAATCCTGAGGAAAATCATCCCAAAATTTCAGAGCTTGTTCGCAATATTTTCGGAGATATGATCTGTGGAAGTTAGTGCTTTTTAAGGCTCCTGAATTGCATCTCAAAGAGGTGATCGTGGGAAAATATTCATAACTTTCTCTCTGAGCATCGGATTGGAGTGCCGTAAAAAGTGGTCACAATTAAATGGACTTTAGTGTCTTTACTATCAATTTCAAAGCTAAAATATGAAACAATGACACGTGGCAAGTTGTACTAGTTCGCTCTACTGAACCAATCCATAATTAGGTCATTGTGGGAGAATGGACATAAATTTTCCTTGGAGAATCCAAATCAAGTCAGACTTGTGGAATTCAAAATATAATTTAGAAGGCTACCTCAGTGCCAAATTTCAGATATTGAAGAGCCACAATCGTAGAGATAATCCAATTTCAATATCGAGCGCCTCAAAAGAAAGAAAAAGGTGTGTATTTTTTTTTCCGAATTGCATAAGTCTTGTTTGAAGAATCAATTTGAATTGATTCCAAGGGCATATTGTAGAATAGATATCAGTATTGGGTTCTAAAAAATGCCCAGTAAAAATAATTCAACACCCATTAAGCCTTCAGAAGGCTCTACTATGACTCATGAATATGAATAATTGCAACATGATCTATCAAAATTACAAGAGAAAGTGCACCAAATTTCCCTCTCGCAAAGAGCAAAAAAAAATGAAATGGAAGTTTTGAAAAAAAGCGTGGAAGCAAAGATGGATGGTTTGAAGAAAGGCGTGGAATCTAAGATAGATGGTATGGAAGTTGGCATGGAATCTAAGATGGATGACATGGAAGCTAAGATCGATGAAAAAATGAAAGAAAACATGAAGAATGATCTAAAAGCAGACATGGAAGGTTTGAAAAAGTTAATACAAGAAATGCTTCCTAATGGCGAAAATATAGTAGAGGAAACTCATGATGAGAACAAAATAAATGTTAATCGTGACTTCATAAACTCTAATGTTGGCGGGAAGAACCACCATATTCCAAAAATGGATATGAGGAAGTTTGATGGAAGGGATCCTATAACATGGATACTACAGATGGAGCAATATTTTGATCTGCATAATGTGCAAAACACACAAAAGGTATGCATTGCAACTTTACATTTAGAACAAAATACATTTGTATGGTATCAATGGCTTTGCTCCCGTAAAAAAATTGTCACTTGGTCAAATTTTACGGAGGAAATGATAGCACATTATGAGGATACAAAGAGAAACACCTTCTTTAGCCAATTGATAAATCTCAAACAAAAGGGTTTAGTGGGGGAGCACATTGAGGACTTCCAAAAATTGAATATAAGGGTAACTTATATTCCAGAGGAACACAGGATTGATCTCTTCATAGGTACTTTAAAGGATAACATCCAACATGAAGTTCGCGTTTTGGAACCTGATTCATTGGAGAAGGCATTCAGGTTGGCAAGAAAAATTGAATGTAAAATTATGGCTACAAGGAAGCCTACCACTCACTTCTATAAAGATGGAAGTGTTGCTACTCCTAGATTTCCACAACCTACAAGGTTGACACCACAACAATTGGAAGAAAAAAGAGCAAAGGGCTTTGCTACAGTTGTGATAGCAAATACACTAAAGGTCATAAGTGTGCTGAGAAGAAATTATTTTACATAGATTGTGAAGAGGAAGAAGAAAATGAACAAGAAGAGGATATACACCAAGAACCAACTCTAGAAGAGGAATAAATGAATCCGACCATATCGTGTAATGCACTGGCAGGAATTACCACTCCTCAAACTCTCAAGATACAAGGACAAATCAAGAAGAAAAAGGTAATAGTGTTGATTGATTCAGGTAGCACCCATAATTTTATTCATTGTAAAGTAGCCAAGGAATTAAATTGTTTCCTATACCCAGCACCAGAATGTCAAGTGATGGTTGCAAATGGAGGAACTATAAATTGCTATGGAAAATGCCATAATATCAAGCTAACCATGGGGGAATATGTATTGACTAGTCCAATGCTTTCCATTCCTATGGGAGGTGCTGATGTTGTACTAGGAATACAATGGTTACAATCTTTGGGGACGGTAGCTTTTAATTTTCAAGAACTTTTCTTGAAATTTTTTTCAGAAGGAAAGGAAGTCGAATTACGGGGTATTGAAGGGAAGCCGGGAAGGATAATAAGCTCTAATGTCATGACAAAGCTTCTAAAGAAATAACAACGAGGCGTAATTGCACAATTATGATCACTAGAAGTTCCGACATCAAAATCATCTATTTCTGCAGATCTCCAGCAAGTCTTGGACAATCATTCCAAGGTGTTTGAAACTCCCAAGGACTCCCACCTATTAATGATCATGATCATGCTATTCATTTGATTCCAGGAAGTGTTCCTCCAAACATCAGGCCTTATAGATATCCTTACTTCCAAAAGAGCGAAATTGAACGTATGATTGCAGAAATGTTAGAGGCGGGTATAATTCAACCCAGTCAAAGTTATTTCTCTGCTCCCGTAGTATTGGTACACAAGAAGGATGGATCATGGCGAATGTGTCCGGATTATAGGGAGCTCAATAAGCTCACCATTAAAGATAAATTTCCCATTCCTGTGATTGATGAATTATTGGATGAATTACATGGAGCAATTTATTTTACCAAGTTAGATCTTCATTCAGGATATCATCAAATTAGAATGAAGACTGAAGATATTCCAAAAACAACATTTCAAACTCATGAGGGTCATTATGAATTTTTGGTCATGAATTTTGGCCTTACCAATGCACCTTCTACATTTCAAGGGTTGATGAATTCCATTTTCCAACCCTTCCTTTTAAAATTTGTGCTAGTATTTTTTGATGATATACTAATCTACAACAGGTATTGGAAGGATCATGTTGAACATGTTGACAGGGTGCTCAAACTATTGTAGGAGAAAAAATTATATGCAAAAACATCCAAATGTTTCTTTGGAGTACAAGAGGTGTAATATCTAGGTCATATTATATCTCATGAGGGTGTTAAGGTAGACCCTAACAAAATTAAAGCCATTAAGGAATGGAAAATCCCCACAACCATAAAGCAGTTGCAAGGATTTCTCGGGTTAACAGGGTATTATCGCAAGTTTTTTAAGAATTATGGGAGAATAGCAGCACCTCTAACAACATTATTGAAGAAAGATGCATATTCATGGACTCCTGAAGAAACTAAGGCCTTTGAACATCTTAAAGAGGAAATGTGCCTAGCACCGGTCTTAGATACACCAAACTTCACAAAAAACCTTTATTGTGGAAAGTGATGCCTCAGGAAATTGAATTGGTGTTGTTTTAATGTAGGAAGGAAGACCCATTGCTTTTGAAAGTTGTCCAATCAAAGGAAAGTATTCACAGAAACCTATTTATGAGAAGGAAATGTTAGAAATATTGCATGCACTAAATAAATGGTGAACTTACCTACTGGGAAGACACTTCAAGGTAAAAAATAATCATGATAGTCTTAAACACTTTTTGGAACAAAGACTATCTTTAGAAGAGTAGCAAAAATGGGTCACAAAGATGTTGGGTTATGACTTTGAAATAATCTAAAAAAAAGGAAAGCTTGATGTTGTTGCAGATGCACTCTCAAGAAAGAATGAAGAGGTGGAAGCATTGCTTTGTGCCATTTCTATTATCCAACCAGATTGGATAACTGAAGCAAGAGATGAATGGAAGAAGGATAAAGAAGTATGGACACTCATTCAAAAGTTGCAGCAAGATCCTAGTACATCTGATACATTTAGTTGGAAAAATGATTCTTTATGGTACAAATATCACTTATATCTTTGTAAGAATTCCCAACTAAAACAAAATATTCTCTTATAAGTGCACACTTCTCCTTTAGGAGGACACTCAGGATTTTTAAAAACATAGAAAGAATTTTTTTGGGATGGCCTTAAATCTGATATTCAAAAGTTTGTGGTGGAATTTTTGGTTTGCCAACAGAATAAAGTTGAGACAATTAAGACCCCGGGACTTCTACAACCTTTATCCATTCCATGTCAACATTGGGAGGAGCTTTCAATGGATTTTATCACAGGTTTACCTAAGTCCGAAGGAAAGAGTGTCATCATGGTGGTAGTTGATAGACTTACCAAGTATGCACACTTTTGTGCATTATCTCATCTATTTAAAGCAAGTACAGTTGCTACTACATTTATGGATAGAATTCAAAAGCTACATGGAAGCCCAAGGGTTATTGTGAGCGACAGAGATCCCATTTTTACTGGAAATTTTTCGACGGAGTTATTTTCTTGTTTGGGTACTCAATTAGCTCATAGCTCATCTTATCATCCTCAATCTGATGGTCAAACTGAGATAGTAAATAAATGTTTGGAAGGATATCTTCGTTGTTTTGTATCCGATAAACAAACACAATGGGTCAAGTGGTTACCTCTTGCTGAATGGTGGTATAACACTTCCTTCCATACTGCAGCAAAAATGACCCCATTTATGGCACTTTATGGATATCATCCACCATCCATCACATCATATTTAAAAGAAAATTCAAAGGTTCAAGCAGTGGAATATCACATCGAGCATCAGCAAGAAGTTCTCCAACTCTTAAAGGATAACCTGACTTTGGCACAAAATAGAATGAAACAACAGGCATATCAACATCGCAGCGAGAGAAGTTTTGATGTAGGAGATTGGGTATTTTTACGGCTACAACCATACAAACAAATGTCCCTCAAGCAAGCTAAGAAGGATAATAAATTATCACCAAAGTACTACGGTCCTTACAAGGTGTTGCAAAATATTGGTTCTATGGCATACAAATTGGAGCTTCCTGCTTCTTCGCGAGTACATCCAGTTTTCCATGTTTCATGCTTAAAGAAGGTTATAGGTGAAAATTTTCCAGTTCAAACAATATTTCCAGAACTTGATGAGGAAGGAAAAATCATATTGGAACCTGAAGCAGTCATGGAAACAAGAACTCGACAGCTACGGAATCGATCAATTTCAGAGTATCTCATCGAGTGGAAGAACTTACCCACTGAAGATTCTACATGGGAGGATGAGAATTTTATACAGAAGCACCCGGAGCTACTCAAGCGTTGAGGACAACACTTTTTTGAAGGAGAGGGGCATGTTAGGTCCCTATATCACTAGTATAGTCCCTTATTATTGTTAGTGTAACCCCTTATTGTTATTATTGTACCCTTGTAACCCCCATTTTGTTATTATTGTGCCCTTAAATTATTATTGTTAGGTCGGCTAGGATTACATTGTGGCCCACTAGGATTACATTATGGCCCCATGGAATCCTATATACAGAAAGGAGGTTTTGTAAATTGTATCATCCAAGAATTGTTCATTTATGTAATGTATTGGAGGTTGCCCCCTCGAAGTGGCTTATTTCTAAGGCGTTGATATCTCTTTCTTCTCTTTTTGGAGCTGGTTAACAATAGTGAATGAACCCAAACAGAGAAAAATGAAATCAGCAAAGAAATTGGAATTTGAAGGTGAGAATGCAGCTTTTGTTTTTCAAGCTAGGAAACCTTTCACCAGGCATGAAAATAAACTCCAAGAAGGAAATAAAGATATCCAAGTAAATATTGAAGCAGCCAAAGTCCCTGAAGAGGTGGTTGATCTCTCATCAGCTATAGTGGAGCATACAGCCAGCAATATAATGAAGGGAAAGGAACACATGTCAGAGTGTCAACTGCTGGAAGAAAGGTTGAAGCTAGAAAATAAAGAGATGGAAATGATGAGAAAGAGGGCCAGAAAGCACATCATTGAAACGACAAAATTCAAGAGGATGAAGGCTTTTTGGGAAGGTCAAACAGTTGCTAGGTCAGAGATCCCAAGCAGTGCACAACAATTCTTTACATGGACAGTTCCAACCATTAAAGAAGCAAAATTTGTTAGAGTGATCAACATCCATTTGAGAGCCAATAATAGAAAGCTAAGAGGCCAAGTGGAGGATTTGGAGCTACAATTAAAACAGTCTCAAGATGAACTAAAGAGCAGAGGTACAAAATGACAAATTCAAGCAAACTCAAAATGGAAAATGAGGATTAAATTTTGTGAAGGTTATGTTTTTAGTTCATATAGCTGATGGTTTTGATGAGGCCAGTGATTTTATAAATTTATAGCATCTTTTTGTTTCAAATTTTGAAGAAAAATTGGTTAAAACTGCTTACACAGCAGTTTCGTAGCGCCTGTAGTGCAAAAAGGGTGAAATGCACTACGAAACTATTGTAGCAGCTTTTTCACCCTTTCCTTATCAAATTTTGGAGGGAAGACCATGTATTTTGACTTGAAATTTATAAGGAAGCTATGTCAAGTGAATATAAAAGCAACCCTGAAGGAAAGGAAGCTAAATTTTGAAGGAAAATGGGTAAAAATATTGCGCTACGAAAATCGCTATGAAACTGTGCTGCTTTTGTAGTGCAGGTCCGATTTCACTATTTTGAGAAGTTCAAAGTGGTTTTACAAAGCTGGCATGAAGGGATGACTTGGGACATATGCTAATCATGTTCCTGAAATCAATTAGCCTCGAAGTTGTGGGTTAGAAATTGTCAGAGTATCTCAAGAAACTAAAAGAATCCTAAGCCTAAAAACATGGGAGAAGTTTCCTAAATTGTAGGAGATCAACATCATCAACATTATGGTCACAATAGGTTGGAACTCATCATCAGGATTTGACTTAATGGAAATATAGGTGGAAAATGATGTAATTAAGTTTAGATAAAGCTATTTTGAGTGGAATCAAAATAGTTCCAATTCTATTTTTAATAGGACTCTATATTAGTTTTACAACTGTGTTTGTAATAAATACCATGTTTTATGGTTAGAATAGGTGTAAAAGCATAGGAATTCGATGTATCTAGTTGTGGATAAGCTTATCTTATGATGTAAATGATCTATAAAAGATCAAGGAGTCGAAATAGAAAGGGTTGGACATTTGTTAGCAAAAATAATCTGTTTATTGTAAGTGACTTTTTAAAGCCTAATATAGAATTTATACTTAGACAACTCAAGATTCATAAGGAGTTCTTGTATGTTCTTGTTATGATGGCATCTTTTCAAATTCTATTGCAGTGGTGTTTTCTTATGTTACTTAGAATTCATCAATGATGCTTTGACTTCCTTCGTATACAAACTGACTGTGTGTTTCACTGTTCTACATGTTTATTCCTTGACTTGAAATCTGATATGCCTTGACTTCCATGCTAGGTAGATTATTTTGGTTTTTTTGAAGCTATTATGACTCCATAAGACCAATGTACACTTTCTAATGTGTTTTACAACCATTTTATATCATTTATCTGTTTTTATCCCATATAGAGTTAGGCATCTATATATTTATCAAAAATCATAAACCCTTGAGAGAGCCCTCTCAGGTTGAGGAGGCTAAGCCTCAGCCAAAATATTGGGCTGAAATAGTTACATGATATTAGCTTGATTGGCAGCCTATCAGGTCTGATTTTGTGATAACACCTTCATCAACTAAAATTGGTCAAGTGAATGTGATTACTAATGACTATTCTGATTTATCACGTATAACACCAATATCATTTCTTGCTGGAGGAGGAGGCTGATAAAGTGATTGAGGAGTTTCACAAAGGGGATTGCGGAGGTCACCATTATTGGAAGGCGACAATGAACAAAATTTTGAGAACAGGGTATTATTGACCTACAATTTTTAAGGATGTCTATAAGAGGGTTGCTGCCTTTCATGAATGCCATATTTTCGAGGGTAAGAAGAAACTTGTACCCTTACCTTTGATGCCTATTTATGTAGAAGCGCCATTCCAGCAGTGGAGACTAGATTTTATGGGGGATATTCATCCATCATCTTCAAGTCAGCATCGTTGGATTCTTACAGCAACTGATTACTTCACCAAATGGATTGAAGCAATCCTAACTAGGAAAGCAAATGATTTTGTGATTATTTCTTTCTTAGAAAATAATATATGGTCTAGGTTTGGTTGCCCCATGAGGATTATAACATATAATGCACAGAAATTCAATTCTAAGAAGCTGATCAATTTCTGTCATCAATATCATATTACTCTCAGGAATTCTACTGCATACTATCTGCAAGGAAATGGCCTTGCTGAATCTTCTAACAAGAGCATTGTAAGGATCATTAAAAATGTGTTGCAGGAGAATAAGAAGGCTTGGCATTTGAAGTTGAAGTATGCCTTATGGGCTAACAGGATATGCACAAATAGGTCAATCGGAACTTCACCATATGAATTGGTATATGGCATTGAGGCTATTTTTCCTACATCACTAGGGGTAGTTGTTATGAAGCTGATTCAATGGCTGGAAGAGGAACCAAATGCAATCCAGAGGAGAATTAATCAGCTGATAGCTCTATAAGAGAAAATGAATGAAGTTTATGAGAGCAATCAACAATCTCAAAACAGAATCAAGAGGAAATTTGATAAGAAGATCAAGGAAGAGGGTTTTCAAATTCAAGAGGTAGTGCTAAAATGGGAGGCCAAAATTGAAGAGAAAGGTAAACATGGTAAGTTTGAGAACTTATGGAAAGGTGCTTTCAAGATAGCTGCTTTTCATGGAAACAATACTTACATACTGCATGAGATAGATGGAAAACCATATGCTGTAGGATCTGTCACTGGCAGGTTTTTGAAGCATTATTCTTCCTAAAAACTGATGGATTGTTCATGTCATTGTATTTATTCCATTTTATTAGTTTTTCTGCTAATAATGACAAGCAAAATCATCAATCTTGAGCCTGAGGTGAAGGCCATTAGAGCTTGAGGAGGAAGCTTGAAAATTTTAAAGTTTTTACTATTTTGGTCAAGAAAATGGATAACAACACTGGAACTACTCGTTCTTAGTGTACCACAGGGGCACACTATCCCAAGTGGAGCCACTGTTATCACCAATTTTTTTTTCTTTTTCAAAACATGGTATGTCAACTTTGTTTTGATCATGGTCTAAATAGTTTTTAAAGTCATTTTAGCATGGTTAAGGGTATTTCATAATTTTAGAGGTTTAGTGTTCACCATTAGAATTAAAATAAGGTCTTTATAGGTCCATTCCATAGTCAAAAAGTTCACATTTTTCATTCAAGGGTCATCTAAGTAAGTTTTGGGCTAGTTTTATGCAATTAGCCACAAATCCACAGTTTCGTAGAGCCGTTAGTTCAAAAAGTGAGTTTTGCGCTATGAAGGCACTGCTACTTTCATAGCGTAAAGTACAAAAATTACACTGTAAGCACTACGAAAGTGCAGTTTCTTAGCTTTCGTGTCAAATAAGCCAAGATCTATTAGTGTTAGTTTGGGAATGACATGATAGGGGTATGGTGAGTCAGTTAGTTACCAGATTCAATGTACTTACCTATCCTACAGTCATCATAGTCATGATAGGATATCAATCAAACATCATTTGATCATGAGGTGACATCTCTAATTCGAATTTTTTTCCTAATTGAGTCATCTCTGTTTCATTTACCTTCACATATGTTGTCCAAGCTCTGAAGAAGTAAGGATAAGTTTGTGGCTGTTCTATTCAAAGAAAACTCTCACCATTATCAAGCGAGGTTGTTCATAAAATCAAGAGAGGCTGTTTTACAAGTTTTAGAGGAGAGACATGGCAGATGAGAAGAAGGTCCACAGAGGGGGAAATTTTCTAAGATACAAGCCTGAGAATGCAAATGATGCTATGGAGGATAAAATGGTAATGGAGGCTTTTAGCAAAGTTGGCTGTCTCAAATTTTGTGAAAAGCTGCAGGTTTGCCACACTCAAGTGTCCAAAGAATTTGCTTTACATTTCAGTCGAACCACTGCCAAAGTTGGAATGATAAATATGCTAGTTACACCTAAGATCATAGCTTCTGTGACAGAGATACCAAGGGGACAACAATCTTGGTTTAAATGTTTTAGGTTTGACATGGAGCCATGCAAGGAATTTATGAAACCTGAATATGTAGACATGGACCTGAACAATGAAATACCCAGAAGTTGTATCAAGGACAACTATGCAAAGCTGCTATTCAAAATCCAAATATATTTCACATGTGAAGGCAGGTACCATAAATTCTACACTTATCATTTCAAGCTACTGTTGCATTTCACAGGTATGATATCATTAGATTTACCATTTTACTTGCATAGAAGCCTTGCCAAAATGGTTGACAAATTCCAAGCTAAATTTGATGGCTATGAAACATCTCTATTTCATCACAGTTTGATAAAGTTACTATTTTTAAATGAGATTTAGAAAATAAATAGGGATTGGTCTTCCTTTTTATTTATGAGTGGATTTGAAATGGAAGCCCTAACCCCAACTAGAAACCTTAAGATTAAGGGGAATCCTTCACCACCAGTAGCAGAATCCAGTTAGCCAGTGGTTACTAAAGCAAAGAGGTTTTTAAAGTTGAAACCAAGGAAATAGGTTGAAGATACAACTGAGAAAGAATCAGTGCTTGTTGCAGAAACCCCATCACTTGCAAAACAAAAAGTAGAAATGGTCAAAGAAACAAAACAAAAACAAGTGGCCAGTAAGCAAGAGATCCAGAGAAAGACAAGAAGTCAAGTATCAGCATCAAAGGGAAAAGCATCTTTTTCAGTGACAGAGGACATCCCAAAGATGAAAGGAAACTTGGATGATATACTGCATGCAATTGATATAGAATAATCACCCATTGTGCAGGCATATTTCATTGAAGTGAATGAACCCAAACAGAGAAAAATGAAATCAACAAAGAAATTGGAATTTGAAGGTGAGAATGAAGCTTTTGTTTTACAAGCCAGGAAACCTTTAACCAGGCATGAAAAGAAACTACAAGAAGGTATTAAATATATCCAAGTAACTATTGAAGCAGCCAAATTCCCTGAAGAGGTGGTTGATCTCTCATCACCTATAGTGGAGCATACAACCAACAATATAATGAAGGGAAAGGAATACATGTCAGAGTGTCAACTGCTGGAAGAAAGGTTGAAGCTAGAAAATCAAGAGATGGAAATGATGAGAAAGAGGGCCAGAAAGCACAACATTGAAAGACAAAATTCAAGAGGATGAAGGCTGTTTGGGAAGGTCAAACAATTTCTAGGTTAGAGATCCCAAGTAGTGCACAACAGTTCTTTACATGGACGGTTCCAACCATTAAAGAAGAAAAATTTGTTAGAGTGATCAACACCCATTTGAGAGCTAGTAATAGAAAGCTAAGAGGCCAAGTGGAGGATTTAGAGATACAGTTAAAACAATCTCAAGATGAACAAAAGAGTAGAGGTACAAAATGACAAATTCAAAGCAAACTCAAACTGGAAAATGAGGATTAAATTTTGTGAAGGTTATGTTTTTAGTTCATATAGCTGATGGTTTTGATGAGGCCAGTCATTTTCTAAAGTTATAGCATTTTTTTTTTTTCAAATTTTGAAAAAAACTGGTTAAAACTGCTTACACAACAGTTTCGTAGCGCCTGTAGTGCAAAAAGGGTGAAATGCACTACGAAACTGTTGTAGCATCTTTTTCACCCTTTCCTTATCAAAGTTTGAAGGGGAGACCATGTATTTTGACTTGAAATTTATAAGGAAGCTATTTCAAGTGAATATAAAAGCAACCCTGAAGGAAAGGAAGCTAAATTTTGAAGGAAAATGGGTAAAAATACTGCGCTACGAAAAGCGCTACGAAATTGTGCTGCTTTTGCAGCACAGGTCTGTTTTCACTACTTTGAGAAGTTCAAAGTGGTTTTACATAGATAGCATGAAGGGATGACTTGGGACATATGCTAATCATGTTCCTAACATAAATTAGCCTCAAATTTATGGGTTAGAATTGGTCATAATATCTCAAGAAACTAAAATAATCCTAAGCCTAAAAACAGGGGAGCAGTTTCCTAAATTGCAGGAGCTCAACATCATCAGCATTATTGTCATAATAGGTTGGAACTCATCATCAGGATCCAACTTAATGGAAATATAGGTGGAAAATGATGTAATTAATTTTAAATAACATTGTTTTGAGTGGAATCAAAATGGCTCTAATTCTATTTGTAATAGGACTCTATATTAGTTTTACAGCTGTGTTTATAATAAATACCATGTTTTATGGTTAGAATAGGTGTAAAAGCATAGGAACTTGATGTATCTAGTTGTGGATAAGCTTATATTATGATATAAATGATCTATAAAATATCAAGGAGTCGAAATAGAAAGGGTTGGACATTTGTTAGCAAAAAGACTTTGTTTATTGTGAGTGATTGTTTTCAGCCTAATACATAATTTCTACTTAGACACCTCAAGATTAATAAGGTGTTCTTGTATGTTCTTGTTATGATGGCATCTTTTCAATATTCTATTGCAGTGGTGTTTTCTTATGTTACTCAGAATTCATCAATGATGCTCTGACTTCCTTCATACACAAGCTGACTGTGTGTTTCACTGTTCTACATGTTTATTCCTTGACTTGAACTTTGATATGCCTTGACTTGCATGCTAGGTAGATTATTTTGGTTTTGCTGAAGCTATTATGAATCCATAAGCCCAATGTACACTTTCTAATGTGATTTACAACCATTTTATTTCATTTATCTATTTTTATCCCATATAGAGCTACCCATCTACATATTTATCAAAAATCATAAACCCTTGAGAGAGCCCTCTCAGGTTGAGGAGGCTAAGCCTCAACCAAAAGATTGGTCTGAAACAATTACATGAGATTAGCTTGATTGGCAGCCTATCAGGTCTGATTTTTTGATAACACCTTCATCAACTAAAAATGGTCAAGTGAATGTGATTAGTGATGAATATTCTGATTTATCACGTATAACACCAATATTGTTTCTTGATCCTTTCGATAAAACATTTTCAACTTATGAGAGTTTTATGGAAGTCATGAATTTGGATGAATTTACATCAAACGATCATCATGATTGTTCATCCTTTCTACCTGAACTTGATAAAATTGACAATGATTTGTCATCCATATTTTTTACTGCGACTGTTGATAATCCTCAATATCCTATGTCAATCCTTCATTCAGATTCATAAATGAATTTAGGAAACATATCTTCAATGGTACCAACTGAAATTTTAGTTAAACCTAGAATTATTGTAAACATTCATATAGGTGCTTTGTGCTCCCTTGATGAAATCAACACGTATAAGGCCCTATTTTAGAAATTCTGCGACATTTTTGCCTAGTCCTATGAGGAAATGCCAGGAATCGATCCCAGTATTGTGATTCATGAAATTAAGACATACCTAGATGCTAATCCTATCAGACAAATATTATGTCTAGTTCATCCACAGAAAGTTGCTACTATCAAGGCTGAGATTGAAAAATTACTCAGAGTAGGCTTAATTTACCCTATTCCCTTAATTGATTGGGTATCCAATATTGTTCAAGTGAAAAAGAAACAAGTGACTATTTTTGTATGTGTTGATTATAGGGACATCGATAAAGCTTGTCCAAAGGACAATTACCCTACCCCTTACATTGACGAAATTGTCGACGATTGTGCCAAAAAAAATATATTTTCATTTATGGATTGATTTTCCGGATATAATGAGATAAACATACTCCTTGCCAATCAGCCCAAAAATGCGTTCATCTATCCATGGGGACCTTTTCCTACCACAAAATATCATTTGGCTTGAATAACGTTACTGCAAATTTTCAAAGGGCTATGTATTACACATTTCACGATATCAAGCATATTGTGAAACCCTATTTGGATGACTTACCAACTCATTCATTCAAATGGCAAGATCACCCTATGCATTTGAAAGTTACTTTCATTCGATGTAGGCATTACAATATTCATTTGAATCCACATAAGTGCTATTTTTGTGTACAATTAGGGTGATTATTGGGATTTGTCATTTCAAAGGAAGGCATTCGTGTCGATCCACTTAAGGTCGAGGTCATTATCAATATGTGTCCTTCTAATCTTCGCAAACTCCAAAGTTTGCAAGGGAAAGAAATTTTTTTATGTAGATTTACTTCTAAATACGTTGAGCTAGATAAAAATTTTACTTGACTCTTGAAAAAGGGAATTCCATTCATTTGGGACGTGCTTGCTGAAGAATTTTTTGATGCACTGAAAAATGCGTTGACCCATGAACCGTTACCACATTCCCCTGATTATCATCAGGATTAATTTTTGTATTTAGCTACATCTAATGCCACCATAGGCATGGTGTTAGTTTATGAATATGAATCTGATACTAAACATGTGATCTACTATTTGAGTAGGAATCTCATGACAACCGAAATCAAATATGCACGTGGATAAATTCGCCTTCATAGCAGTTCAAGTTGTCCAACATTTCTATCACTACATACTTCTACGCAAAACAACCATGATCTCTGATTGCAACCCTATTATATACATTTTGAATAAACAATTTCTAGGGGGAAATACTCTAAATGGATATTTTTCCTACAATAGTTTTATTTGGAGTTCGAAAGATCTAAATCTAAGAAGTCATTGGTATTTGTTGAATTATTATGTGACTTTCCCTATAATGAATCTGAAATTGTGGCAGAGGATCATCTTATCGATGAATCCTCATTTCTAATCAGTACTCTAGATCCTTGGTATGGATAAATCATTATATATCTTCAAACTCAAACTTTTCAGCCCGAGTTGTCATGAACTGATCGCTGTAGAATTTGATACCCATCCCAACGATATACTATTTTTGGAAATACTCTCTATCATTGTGGTGTTGATTCTATCTTTTAACATTGTTTAACACATGAGGAAGCCAAGAAGTCCTTAAATTACTACCATTCTGGAGCATGTGGTGGTCATATGTTAGGGTTTTCCGCTGCCCAAAAGATATTGCACGCTGGCTATTTATGGTCGTCACTCTTTAAATATTGTATAATTGTGGTTATAAAGTGCCATAATTGTCAAAATTTCAATCGTAAAATGTGTGCTCTTCCAAATCCTCTTCACCCAATCATGTTTTTCAGTCCACTTGCTAAATGGAGCATTTATTTTGTTACATGTAACCCTCACTCGACCGGGGGGTATGGGTATATTATTCTTGCAGTATATTATTTTATGAAATGGGCTGAGGTGATGCCTACATTCAAGAACGACGGTAAAACCACAAATATTTTCAAATTCAATCATGTGATTGCTAGGTTTGGTGTACCCAAAGCCATCGTTACGGACTATGGTAGCCACTTTTAAAAAAATTTGATAACCGAGCTTTCTGCTCAACTTGGCTTGCCTCATGACAACTCTACTCCTTATTATCCACAAGAAAATGGCCAAGTTGGAGCTATAAACAAATTTTTGAACAATATGATCAAACAGATCATCTCCATTCATAAACATAACTAGCATACCGTGTTTTTTTAGCCTTATGGGCATACCTTACCTCTACGAAAACATTGACTGGTTTTAGTCCTTTCTAAATAGTTTACGGTTTGGAGGCAGTTTTTCCGATTGAGTGTGAAATTTCGTCATTAAAACAAGCCATTGAGTTGTTACTAGCTAACACTATAGAGGAAGAGAATTTTTATACTTAGTAAAACTATATGAAAATCACTGTAACGTTGCACTAGCTAGCGAGGCTCATAAGAAATGTGTTAAGGCTCAGTACGCTTGAAACGTTAATCCTTGCATATTTTTGGAATGTGGGCCTAGTCGTGGTCTATGATCAAGCACATGCCAAAATAGGCGTTGCTATATACAAAACTATGTGGCATGGTCCTTACACTGTCAAATGTGTACTAGCTAAATCGGCCTATGAATTAGTTAATTATGATGGTGTCTCTTTAGGAGAGCCCATAAATGGTCTCTACCTGAAGAGATACTATGTGTGATTTATCTTGTGGATAATTTTTGTACATTACTTATAGTTTTATGAGTGTGTGTTGTAGATTTACATTTTTTGTGATTTCCTACTACTTTCCTACTTATCTTGAATTACTCTTGATTTCCATGTCGATTTTCCCTCAAACTTACATTGGCTTTACTGATGGCTCTAGTCACAGTACTCGAAATTTATCTTCCACAAATTGGGTCATCTATTCACTCACTGATGAGTTAGTTTCCATTCATGGGGAATGCCTCAGTTGAACAACGAACAACATAGCAGAATATAGTGCAATCATTGAATTATTATCTAATTGCATAGAATTTGGAATTTGATGTTTGATCATTAGGTTAGATTCACAATTCATTGTAGTACATTTAAATGGTATCTATATAGTTAGAAGTCCATCAATGCTAAGAATTTTTTTGTAGGTCCCTCTCTTAGAAAGGAAGTTTGATTATATTGAATATCAAAACATTTCAAGAAATTTAAACATATTGGCTCATGCATTGGCTAATCGTGTGTTAAATAGACATTTGAAACATTTGTAAATAAAAACAATATTCATCCATATTAAACAAGATAATATGAGAATAAAAGTAGTAGTTCTCATTAGGTAAAATAGTCTGTAGAGAGTGTGTTACAAAAAATTCATCCAAGGACATAAGGCTTTGTGGCCTTTATTATCTGAATATGTTGATACAAAAATCAAAATGTAGCCCTAAAATACTATCAACTACCATGATGATGATCATGGTAGGAAACTATAGTGTGATCCACTCGGTACAACAGTCACTTGATCAGTCCTGGAACCCCAACCACGTGCCTCTGGTACTAGAGAGCAAAGTCATCAGTCCTAGTCTCTGGGATGTATATAGTAAGCCTCTCCAAGCTGTGCTCCAACTCGGTCAAAGCCTCTACTGCATATGAATGTGCTACTGTAGCTGCTGCAGGCTGGTCTCCTCGCCTGTCAAATCACCATATGTTCGCTGGTAGAGTTGGGCCCACATTTGCATTAGAATTTTGATAAATAGCTTTGGATGTTAAAATAAAAATAAAAATTTAAAAACATTAAAACATCAAAATGAGAATTTTTTACCTAGACACCCCCACTGCATTCTAGCTCAGAGTGGTATATCTAGATTGCCCCTATAGTCCATCCTTGTATATGGTAAGTCTTCAATCATGAAAATCTGGCTTCTCAGCCACACAAAAACTGAGGAGTATATCTCAATATCGGGACACCATTTCCACCATGGCAAGCCATCAACGAAACCCACCGCAACATACGTGGATCTTTGGGTCCTGTATCATCAATAAGAATTTGTTGTGGGATGAGGAGTGTAATCATATCTAGGGAAAATAAAAAAATGATGGCTCCATAATCGAAGTTCTTCAGTTTTCCCTCCTTTTCTCTAGTAAGTTGTCCTTTCATATTGAAAACCAATCCTTCGCAAAAGTTTTAAATGGTGGACTCTGAACACTCAACTCTAATCTGCATCTAGGCCTTTATGGCCATGTGAGGTGCTGAACTACCACACAGTTTGGTGACTATGGAAGTAAAAGTCCTCAAATAAAATCATTGGATAGTTTTGATATCTATCCAGCCATCCTTAAGCACTGAATTAGGGACACAATATCGCCTCAGGTATGAAGCAGTAGTTTCCCCACCTGGTCTCTGGCCAAATAAAGTAATGTCACGTCCTCTATGGGATAGCCCAGTAAAAAATAACATGTCATCAACATCAATGGCAAGGCGATGATCCCCTATGATAAACATTGTTCCTGGCTATCCTAGGCCCTCACCAACCATGTCATGAGCTCTAACTGAGCGTTCATTCCTGGAATGAACAAAAATTTTTAGAGACCACTTTTCTTTAGAGCTTGCAGAGTTGTAGGGTTATCAATAGCTTCTGCATCATGAGTTTCATGTTCTCTCTCTCTCTCCACTCCAACATGGTTTCTCAAAAGTCCTTGAATTGAAAATTTAGGAATTTTATAACATTGATTGAGAAACATTTGTGACTTTTTGGGTGCGTTCTTATATATTTTTTAAATCCCTCGGCGTCTTGCGTGGTTATTCTATACAGACAGAGCACATTTTTTTGGTTTCTCAGTATAAAAAAATGTAAATCACGTGTTTTATTGTGTGAAAAATTACTATGGTGCACAATGGTGATGAGGGAAAACTTAGCACACCCGTGAGCATAATTTTGAAATTACAACACCCCCAAAAAACCAAACCAAAGCTTAAAAACAGATTTTACACAGATGAAAGCAATATATGGAATATATCTTTTACTTGGAGGAAATGGTTCGTTGATTGGTCCACTGGTTTTCCTGGAATAAACCTCTGAAATTTCTTGATAAAAACCCTCTCACTGCTCTAAAATTGGTTAAAAACTCAAATGGTAAAAAATGAATTACTTTTTCAGTTTTTATAAGTTTTTTGTTGAATAGAATATTATTTTTTATACCTTTAACATTTTAAAAGTCATTTTTTGATGTTTTTGACCATAATTTTGAGTAATTATGATTATTCATCGAGTTTTATGTTTAGAATATAGGTTACAATTTAAAAATGGATCATTTTGACTATGAGTAAAATTTTATCACTTTTCCAGGCTCTCGAAAAATAAGAAAAAGGGGAACCCTAGAGTTATCTTTTAAGCCCTTTGTAGACTCTATAAATATGAAAATATTGCAGAGTACTTGACTATATTCCAACTCGTAAAAATAAATGAAAAGTCATCATCTATTCAGTATAAGTTTACCCCTTTTACAGACTGAATTAGACTATTTACAAAAAATGTATACATTGACTTAGCATGGTCAATAGAGTTCTCTCCTCAATCATTTTATACTTTTTTGGGCTTGAGGGACTAAATTTATGAAAAATAACATTTGGAGTTACTTATGCTTTTATTTTGATTCCCTAAAAATGAAAAACATTGAATTTTATTTTCTCTGAACTCGTTAAAAATATACGCTAAAAGAACTGAATGAGTTTTTTTTCGTGCATTTTCAAACTATTTAAAAAATAAAATGACATCAAGTTAACCCTACGCTAGACTCGTAAAAATAAATAGTGCAGGAATCGTCAATCATTATGGGACTGAACGACTCCTTCCTAGGGTTCGTAAAAAATACTTCATTGGAATCATTCGAAGGATGAGCTTATAGGACAAGAAAATGTTATCCTCCTCAAGCTTGAAAAAAATAAAGAGGTATTTGCTAGTAATGGTGGGCGGAATTGGGAAAAGGTATTAATTTTTGCATTCATTTAAAGGTAGTTTTTCACTCTTGAACACGACACTCCGTCACACTTGTGTGTGGGTTGGGTAATCCATTTGTCTCACTATTAACCGAACCTCATTGAAAGTCTTTAGCTGGTTTTGGGTATTATCATTGATTCAAATGCTTCCAAGTCAATTGTCATGTCGCGATGTGTTCAAGAGAAGTTCAACATGAGTTCATGTTCCTTTGCAAATATTATCCCTCTTTTGCATCGCCCATCCCTAAGTTAGTCCTTGTAAAACAGTTCTTCAACTTTCATCTCGTGGGCCCTCCTATGATGGATCACTTCCTATCGACTTCAACTCACTATCTAGGAAGTTGGTCTAGAAATAATTTTCAGTACCTTTAGGCATGCATGCCTTAATGGCAGGTTTCTCACCTTTGATGACAGGTTCTCATCATTAACCTTTGATCGACCGATTCTATGAGTGGTTGACTAGAGATCACCTAATCACACTTTATAGATTTTATTGAAAGTACCTTAAGCGAAATTATTTTTATTGGTGGTTCATCTCGCACTTGTTAATGTTTCACATCATTGATTGGTAATCAAGTGGTATCTACCACGTTTTACTTCAACACATTTTTTCAGATGGTCTGATTTGTACAAAGGATTCAGAGCTGCAGATCAAGACCCTTGATCTAGTTTCATCCATCCAAGATACGAGGAGTTATGTATTCATGATTATGTATATATATTCATAACATATGGTTGTGCCCATACTGTGTCTACTATTTATATTTTTCTAGGCTATTTATGTACTTGTTCATTGAGTTAGATTTCCTCTAAGTATGGGAATGCCTACCTCAGTAATGATTATATATATTTGCATTGTAATCCTTGAATGTTCGTTGCAGGTTTCTAACCATTGTCTTTGATCCAATATGTTAGGGTCCTATAATAATAGGGATCATAATTTTGAATTGACTATGTTAAAAGTCTTGTAATATTGTACATACTTTTCTTTATGAAAATGTTTTCCCATATTAAAAAATGAAAAGAGTGTAAGTCCTAAAAGAAAAATCAAAGGACTAAAAGAAAAAGATCAAAAAAGAGGATAAATTATGAACCACACAAAAATACATAAAAATAGATCCTGAAAGTGTTGCACATTCAAATGCCACTACTCTTATTTTAGTTACTTATGTAAATAAAATTGTATGCAGCTTGTCCAAAATGCCACAATTCATGAGGATTAAATAGTGTAATATTGATTCATTCATGCTTTTAAATTTCATGTAATGATAGTTAGCGAATAAAGATTTGGCCAAACCATTTAATCTTGGTAGATCAGTAGTTGGGTAGAGAATAAAAATGAGCTCATCAGTTTAATCTGAGCTATTGGAAGTTATATGGTTAGAAGTAGGTTAGTTTTCTTATAAAAAGAAAAATAAAAGGGTCAGCAAGCTCAAATGCACCCAATAAATGAAGTAAAAAATGTTAGGGTAAATAAATGGCAGGTAGAAGCACTTTTTCAAGTCATGGAAAGCATCAATTGGTTCATCTCATATCACTAATATCCCCATAAATCCCCTTCCCTTTGCTTAAAACCCTATTGCCACTCTTAGAAGGCATTTTTCCTTGTAAAATACCTCTTTCCCCTTTTTCTAACCCTTACCCCTTATTTTACACCTTTTCCCTTCCTAAAACCCCTTTCCTTAGTTAAAAAAGACATTTTCCTTTGAAAAGTAACTTCCCCTTTTACTAATTCCATTTTTCCAATTAAAACATGCAAAAACCCACTTTGCATAGTTTTAAATGGTTAAAATATTATATCGGGCCCCACTGCAAAAAATCCATCCCCGATATTATTTTAATTCATCCCTAATGTATTGTTAACATCCCACTTTATATAGTTTACTATTAGTGTCAGTCTAGTCATACTGCCATCAGTGATCAAAACTGCTCTTTTGCATTTTCATATTAGGTGTCTCATACAAAATAAATTTCACCATTCCGCTAGGTCATGGATTCATTTGATGGTAGTATTGTTTTATCAGTTTTCCCTCATGAGGTAACTGCTGATCTTCCTTTCTATGGTCTTTAGTCATTAGTCACTTTTATTCTTTAAATCATATCAGTAGGTCATAGGATGGGTCTCATTAGTTTCTAGGGTCTCACCATGGTCAAATTAATGAGTCAAGTATCAATAATATCAACAAGGTCATGAGGATGTCAATAAGCTCAAAGTCACAGCACCAGAAAGATCAAAGAGACATTTTATTCATCTTGATGTAATTTTCACCTCAAAACCATGTTTTGAGGTGAAAACATGATAGTTTACCTTTATTATCATTCATTATGTAATTTTATATCATCATATGTAATAAGTCACAATTCATAAGATGTTATCTCCACAAAATGATGTCCCTGCCATTAGAGAAGTTTTTCGTAGCATATTCAACACCAGATCATCTTCAAAGTAGATCCATCAAAAAGAGTCCAGAAAGAGCTTTCCAACGGTATGCTACACTCTCAAAACTGACTTCTGAATTGAATTTTATGCTTAAGTGAAGTAAAAGCCCTCTATTCCCTAAGTCCCCCCTATTTCCCCATTTTTCCCTTTAAAATTTGTGTTATTAAAGTTCAATATTCCTTTAAAAATCGCTTCCCCCCCCCTTCCGATTATAAAATTGCATTATAAATTACTTCTTAAAAATATATATGCGATTTTATTATTAAAACCACTTCCCCTCCATGACCCATTGGACTTCATAATAAAAAAGTTCCATATTATAAAGCCCCCGCCCCTTTAACCACTTCCCCTTTTTTCCTTCCCCGCCAATCATATGATAAAAATTTATAATATAAAATTTCAAATCGCAATCGCAACTTTTATATGGTACGTTCCGATCGGTCCATCGCAAAACTTGGGATGCGATTGATTGCGTCAACCTCCAATCGCTCATCCCACCATTGATTACTCTCGCCGATCGGACGACCCACCGTAAATCACACCATCGCTCCGATCTCCTGATCGCATCACACATTCCCTCCCTTCTGATGTGATTACTCCTCTTCCCCCCATCTCCGATGTGACTGCGATTGACCGCACATCGCAAATCGCAAGTCGGCGGATACAATTATGTGATACACCCGCCCTCATTCCCGATTGCGATTTGCGATGGCGTTGTTATATTTGTCACTCTACCTACCCCCCTCTCTTGAGCCTAATTTGGGATTGCGATTATACCCCAGTCCCACCATTGAAATCCTCCGCCATTCATCATAAAACCCATTTCTCCTTTGTAAAGGTGAAAATTCCGCCGCTTTGTTTATTACAAAGGCTTTCTCCCCATCGCATCACAATATTGGTAATGTACTACCCCTCTCTACCCCTGATTCCGATTGTGATTTAATTGTGTTTTAAAATGATATCTCTCCGCTCTTTCTCTGACTCCAATTGCGATTTATATGTGGGTCCTGCCTCTCCCTTCCTTTTTCCCATTTAAAATTCATTTTTCCCTTCATAAAGCATATAATTTCATTTAGTTCTATTTCTACGGCATTTTATTAAAAGTCAGAGAATAAAGAAATAAAGGAAATCAAGGGAACATTCCAAGGGCTAAGAGCTTAAAATAAAATGAATATATCTACAAAAGAAAAAAATAGGAGATCTATTCACCAGATTACCTAATTTTCGTTTATGCAGCCTAAACAAGCAAATCTTCAAAGCAAACAATGTGATGCTGTCCCTTACTTTTAGGGGAAAATTGCTGTATTAATTTCTATGATTGTATTTTAGCTGTTAGAATAGCCCCCATTTCTGTGGATCTGTGTTCCCACATTTCAAATTATTTATTGTATTGTCAATCATTTGTAAAGGAGTTTTTTTTTTTTTTTTTCTTAGGAAAAAGTAGGGGAATAGTGTGGAAGAACATCTCTGCGCTACATTGTACAAATTGACAGGGATTAATAAGAGATGCAGCTTTGATTTGTGGGATCCATGCGGTATGAAATTTAGCATTTGTTCTCTTCTTTGTTTCATATGTGAATTGTTATGTGTTCCATTCACCCATAAACATTTCTTTTGAATGCTTTCAATATAGAAAGGTAGAATCCATTTTATATGCTCTGCCTTGGGAAATAATTCATGCTCTGTGTGTTTTCTTCTGTTTGAAAGGGATCCATTTATTGTGCCCTTTTCATCTCCTCACCAGTCTTTCCATCCCATCCTTATTAAATTTAAATCTTCTAAGTTTCTTGCCTATCTTGCCCCATGAAATACTCTGTGTCCTGATTTAATTCTCAGTTTCAACTATCCCTTCATATCCCACACATCCCTGAAATTCATTCATTCATTTATTTTATTAAACCTTTTCCATAATTTTATCTAGCCTAATATCAGTCCATTTATTGTGTTCCATTGAATATTATTTTACGGAGAGAGCCCTCTCCTGTCCTTGTAGGGCTAGCTACAAGGCTGAGCGTGGTTTAGTTTGTTACCCTATTTTTCCTTTGCAGCCTGGGGTCCAATTCAGGTGCTAACATTTACAACCCCCTTTAATCATTTTAGCATATAATTTATATATATATATCCCCCTTTTTTTAACATTAATATCCCGCATATATGATCCTCAGTCCCACTTTTTAATTAACCCCATATTATATATTATAACCCATCGCATATATAAAATCCCTCCCCACTTACATTTAAACCCCTCCACTATATTTAACCCGACCCACTTATATTAAAATCCCTCTGCATAATGTATTCCCCGGTCCCACCTATCAAAACACACCATCTCATCCATCTGCTCGATTCATCCGATTAGATCCAATGCCCAAATATGCTTCACACCCCCAAGAGTTCAAAGTTTAAAGGGGGGGGGGGTGTGTGTGTGTGAAATGGGTGGTTTTGCACCCTCGCCCATTTGCCATGTGGCAGTCCTACAGTCCATCACACTCCCCAACCCGAAACCATTTTAGTCTCTTTTCGGGTGCGATATACCACTAAACCATCACCACGCCTTTTAACGAAACCATTGTTGTTTGAATTCAAACTCGTGCCATGTGATTTATTGCCTCCAGTTAAAAATTATTAAAACCTGCCTTTTACCGTTAATTATCTATTCACGGTTGAAATTGCAAAAAATAGTCCAAGAAGCCTTTGCAGACCTATTTTGAAGCCTATTGCTACCAGAACCTGTGCCGACTCAGTTTAAAGCTTTGTAGACCAGAATTAAATCCTCTTCTATGGATAGAACCCCATCCAAAGTCCAAACTTCATTTCTAGGTAATCCTAAGACACCTAAGACCATTACTTAAGCTCAAGAAAATAATAATTGATAAATTAAAACAAGTTAAATGGCCTCCCAGAGCATAATATGTGTAAATCCTCTGCAACCACCTGTAGCAGATATTGAACACACTCCTATAGCAGACGAAGACTTCAAAATCAGTGATACGGTCACTGATTTTAACCTCTTATACCTCCACTGCTGGAGCCATGATAAATTCACACCACCTCTAGGATTCAAACCTACCCAGGTACATCTTCCCACATACCTTTCAATTCCTTGAAATCATTTGACTCTACCATATCACTTACTTTCCCAATGAAAGAGCCCTAGTAACCCCTAGCTAAGAGATTCTATTCACAATCACTGCAGAATCTATAAATTATATGTTATAGATCCAACCCAAGCCTGATGAAGCCCCATTATCAATTGAAATCCTCACTAAGCTATATTTGAAGCTGGACTTTCCCAATAGGTTCCAAATATTCCAAACCTTCCTACCTCCATCAGTAGAAACCCCAAAGAGTAATCCTCCATACTCAGCTTCCATTTTTTCAGAGAGAACCAGACATATTGTCACAATGTTGTCATGCATATTAGGGTACTTTACTGGTGAATATGTAGATGCTTCTATCCTAGGTTTTCTTTCCATTTTCTTCCCAGGATAGCCTCCAAATTCAACATTTAACTTTGCTTAATATCTATCAGATTCCATCCATGAGAAACTAGTCAAATTAGTAGAGGAAGGAGTGTTTAGATATTCATCAATTTTGTTTCATTTTTTTTTGTATTTCCAATAAGAAAGGTTTGTAGATAGCCTCCAAAAACTAGACACAAAGGGTAACCCCCAATATGTAGTCTTTTCGACATCCTTGACTAGAAAGGATTCCGTAGAATTCAACTACAAAGACTTCATTGATTCATTTGTTCATCGAATTGTCAACATGCTAAGCACCAGCATTCAACCTAGGGTCAGTGAAGAGATAAATAAGAAAGTACTGCAATTATCAGATCAAATTAGAACATGAGACTGGTATTTATACCAGAACCATACTAAAATTAGGGTGTATGGAAGCCAAATCACTCCATACAAGCTTCCCAAATACCTCCTAATGAGCTTATATGCATTAGAATACATCATGCAGATCCTAAACTCAGATGAATTAAATTTCCTGTTAGCAAAGAAGAAAACTCAGTTTAAGGTTAAGAACTAGCTTGGTCCTTTCATTTGCAATAATAGAAATGTTGGTCAACAAGAAGATAAGTGTTTACAATATTTCAAGTTCAATAATAGTTTCAAATGGCAGTATGATCCTTTGGGAGTCATCAGTAAACTAAGAGTCAAATTCAAATTGACTCCTTCTGTTAATGAGTCAAAACCAGATATTGAAAAGTATTCCAACCAGTGAGAGTGGTTGGAAAATACTATGCAAAGAGGTGGATAAACAGGTTAAGACTAGTTCCATCCTGCATAGTCCAGCCCCACAAGAAAGGAACTCAAAGAGGCAAGGAGAAGAAGGTTCTTATTCTGCTGAAACCACTTCTGACACCAAATTCAAGTTAATGTACAAGAAAAAGGCCAAACTGAATCCAATGATTGAACAAGAAGAGATAATTGACACAGTTGAAATTATTGATACAGATATAATTGTCAGGGATAATGCACCTCCCACAGTTTCAGAGGAAACACTTCAGCCATCAATATCCAGTGCACAAATTATTTAGAAACAACACAGTGCAAAGGTTTCTTCATCAAGCAAACCAATGGATAAGGAGAAATACATAATGGAGAAGTACAAAGAAATAAAATTGAAGAATGAGGCATTTAAAGTTGTGACTTATGCCCAACATTGGAAAAAAAGTCCTAGTGACCAGAATAGGTTACTTTTAGCCTTTGATTACAAAACCAAGAAGATGAAAATGACCTTTTTGTAGCCAAAAATGCAAGCTCCAAAATCATTAGCAGACTAAAATAAAACAACATTTGAAGTTATGGCTAAAGATTTACATCCAATAGATCAAATTGAGTTTCATAAACAAGCAGGGGAACTAATCTACTCCACTATGACCAACAAAGCTATGCGTGTCCAAAAACTACAAAATTCTCTAGAAAATATCAGAGCACAGTTAAAACTAGAGAAGGCTTCTTCATAAGACAAGGATAATAGAATAAAATCAATTGAATAATTGGTCATGGAGGTTGGATATGATCCAAAGAACATCAAAGTAGCTGAAGAGCTTGTCAAGAAAAGGAATGCAACCATAGCTACTTTGAAGAAACAACTAAAATTACCTACCACAAAAAATCCTCAAACTAAAGAAGTTTTAGAGAATGAAATTCAGAAAGATGAAATGATGAACCTCATTATTCAATTGATAGCTCGACTAAAAGAGATGGAGAATGAAATGGAAAAATTAGTACAGGAAAAGAAGGCCAACATGGAAGCAGTTACTGTTACTGCCATTCCCATAGCTTCAATGTCAACTTCAATAGTTACAATAGTCCCAACTACTACATCAGTTCGGGTGACAAAAAAAGTTTCAAAAACACCAGCTAGTACACCAGCAACAAATTCAACAGTGCCAACAACCCATCCCAATGATGAGGCAAGTAAATTGATTAAAGCCATGCATGATATGTCAATCCAAAAAATTGATATTAATAGAATTAAAGAACAAATAAAAAGTCTATAATATGAAAATAAGTTGGCTCAAATCATGTATAAATCAAAAACACGGAAATCAAACAGGTTGAAAAAAAGGATACAGAAATTAGGAAAAGAATTAGCACTGAAAGAGCCACTACCCCAAGAAAAGAAACAACTATGGGCCAATACCATTAATTATGTCAATGATATTTGGCCTTCTATCCAAGTTATATTTGAACAGAAAGATTTGATAAAAGATGCAAGTGAAGCTATTCAGAAAGTCAAAGAAGAACTTGGAAAGAAACCACAGGAGGCCACTGAGATAATTAAGTTTCTCAATTCTAAGAACGAGCATGAATTAGAAGAAATTGGGATAAGTGATAGAATAGAAACAATATTAGAGGTAAAAAAGGTAATTTCCAAGAGGAACTTGATGACACAACTTAAAGACAAACTTAAGTTCATGATCAAATTTGATGTTTTGAGGTAGAAAGGTCTACCAAATCCATTAGTAATCAATGACAGACTAATGGGGAATGAAGATTATGACAAAAATTTCAGAGACGTGGCTAAAGAACATTCCAAAAATTCCTCTATGAAAGGAATTCCTACAAGCAAAGTACTCTATTAGACTTTTGAAAATATCTTTTACCTCCAGCATGAGGTAAATCATCTCTTTGTAAAAAAGGCTACATTTACCAAGTACACTGAAGCATATGAGATTTACAGAAGGATGGTAAATATCAAACTTCTAGATGAATATGCTTGGGAAAAATTATATGATATAATTTTGAAAACTGTTTCTGCTGGTTTCTCGTCATGGGCAACAGTTTTTTTTTAACCTCTAAGGAGTGATCTCCCCAGTAAGGGCAGTCCAGCTCTTGATAGAATTCTCTGGACTCTTCCCTATGGATTGAACCTATTCATTCCTCAGGATGCGACTTGTAACCTTTTGTTTTATATGATCTAATAGAATTAGCCTAACTTAGAAAAAAAAAGTAAAGTAGGTAAAAGAGAGATAGGTTTAAAGATGAAGACCGTGAAATAAAAGCAATGTTAAATACAAGCAACGTGAAAGCCAACCAGCGTAAAGGACAACAAATATCAAAGAAACAAACAACAAATCCAATAAACATGGACAACTTGCATTTAGTTATATAAGTGTCTCTATCTTCTTGAACGAAGATATTTTATTTCCCTTGAATAAATCATAAATCAGTTTTAGGATATTTTGTATTACGTTTTGTATAAATACTTCAGTAATTCAAAGTATTGAAGGTATAATCCTGAAAATTTCTATAGTTGTATTTGTCTAAATACCTAAGGGTTGATTGTACCATTTTCAAGTCAACAGACAGGACAAGTAATAAAGGCATTGCATTACAGGATTCATGTGTTGAGCTACTTCAGTGAAGTATATTTCAATTTTTCATTGTAATTTTATTAAGTATTCCATAAACTTGCATGTTTTTCCAAATTTACATGTTATAACAGGAATATTATTGCAGAATTTATTTAAGTACACTATGTTCTAAACAGTTATTCATTTTAATGTTTTGTTCTGATATCTAGATATGAGAATCCTTAATTTCTCTCCCATCCTGATTGACCTCGTTCACCTTCCTCCATCATTCGGTTTAAGGAATCCTTAACTGCTCCTTGATCCTGATTGAAAACTGCTTCACCATTCAACCTTTAAAGATTTGATTTTGCTCAGCTACCCTGTCCTGTGAACACTTCCTTTAGAACTTGATTCTATCATATTTTCTTGATACATTGAATCCATATCCCAATGGAAAATAGACATACATCTATCCATATAAATCAGTAATTCCACCAAAAAATCAAAATCAAACCAAATCAATCTTATATGACTAGCCTAAAATCAATTACAACAACAAAATTAAATCATTAAGAGAGAGCCCTCTCTGAGCATTAGGAAGGCTAGATCCTAATCTCCAAAGTGGTTGATAGTTACCTCTAATATTTCTTTAACACATATAACAACCTTGGGAAATTTCGTAGTAATAACATACTAGCGACCATACTAGGGAAATCAATCCTCAGTTCAAATAAACCTTAAAGGAAATACTTTTCCTCATCTTTTCACCTTACGATTGTTTTATGGTTGTTAAATTTTTTTATTGAAAATTAAAGTTTTGGCTTCTAAAAGAACATACTGTACCAAGGCTCATCCTGATCCATAGCCTACCATAATAGTTGATGATCTTGATAGGATTTTAAGAAAAACCAAAAAAGTAGAAAGTCTAGGAAGTAGTAGTCAATTAATCAAAGAAAATTCACCGCCTAAAGAATTATCAAGCATACATGATATTAAATTTGATTTATCATTTGCACATTATTTATTTAGAAACAAATATGAAAACTTAATCTATGATATTGTAATAGAACCTGATTTTATTCAATTCATTAAAGAAAAGAAGAAAACTATACAATTTGACTTAGATCAATAGGTTCTAAAGAATTTTGATGAACTTGATGTTTTGACTACAACTTTGATTAAGGATATAGATGGAGCATATTTTCAACAGTCAGTTGAATTAGTTGCCCTAACTTCTACCACGCCTAAGCATTCTACCATTCCTTCTGAAACTATAAATCCAGCTATATTTAGTACCACCTCATCTATAATATCCACACAGTTCATTCCACATAACCATTCATCCCCAAGCTTCCTCTTCAAACTAAAGTTTTATTTCCATTTTCAAGTGTTCCAAGTACATCTGCAAGTGTTTCAAGCTCATATTATAGCACTTTAACCTCATCTCCAAGCACTTCAACCTCATCTCTTAGTACATCTTCTAGTATTCCAAGCTCATCTGCAAGCACTTCAAGTTCATCACCAAGCACCACTAATTTACCTCCTAGCCAAGCTAGAATCTTAGCCATGGTAGCCAAATATGCCCCTTTGGTCTTAGCAACTCAATTACATGCCATGCCATAGGATTACCAGAGTAAAATATTTCAGTTTTATGGTATAGGTCAATACATTTCCCAACAACATCTAAATAAAATGACTGATTTATTTGAATTACATGAAATATATGAGGCTGATGTACAAATGAGATTGTTTGCCCAAACATTAGCAGGAGATGTTAAGAAATGGTTTAAAGCTTTACTTTCCAATCATATAGCTGATTTAGCTGCTTTTCATCAATTATTTATCAATAGATGGGAAAGAAATAAAAACCCTTTACAAATATTATCTGAATATGAAAACATTAGAAGAGCTCCTATTGAATCATTTCAGGATTATTGTACTAGGTTTAATAGCATTTATAATGCAATTCTTGCAAACATCAAACCTCCACCAAACTTAGCTCTAATCAAGTTTCCAGATGGTTTTGATACTAATATGTCATATCAATTGAGAGAAAGAAACCCTGAAACATTAGAACATATGCAAATTAATGCAATTAGTGTAGAAGCTAACTTGTTAGCTAAAAGAGCTAGGGTGAGAAATGAAAGAAGAGTAACCATTAAGGATGAACCATCCACATCAGACATTAAGATATATAGTTTAGCTAAAAGTATGGAAATAATAATGGATATACTAGAAAACATGGAAGGAAAACCTCAGTGGGATAATCAACAAGAAGGTCCTAAAATAAGAAACCCAAATTTTAGGAAGAATCGCAATACTGGTAAATCAAGAGAAGTAGCTCCTGATCAATTGATTAGACCACCTTTCCAAGAAAACTATGTAGAAATTTTTGAACAAAATGATGAAGACCAGGACACTCAGATAAACTTAATGGGAATAAATGATGAAAATACCATTTTTCTTACCCAAGAAGAACAAGAATTATACATATTACAACAATTACAGTTAGAATATGGAGAATCGTTTGATTATAAACAAGGCTATGAGTTTGCAATATATGAAGTTCACAAACAATATAGCCTTATAATTAAGAAGAACACAGAAGCCCCTACTAAGAAAACAATCCAAACTCAGATGAAGAAAACAATAGAAGCTCCCATGTCCAAAGTGCTACAAATTCTCCCTAGAGAAACTCAGAAAACTTCCACTCCAAATATTGTAGACAATACCTCAACTGATACTCAAACATCAAGTGCTGCTAAAACTTCAAATATTGCTAAAACTACAATTGCCACTCAAATTGTTCTAGACAAGAAAATTGAAAACAAAACAGTGGAAACACAGACTAAATAACCAACTGTTGATAAAAAAGATAAGAACACTCAAACTAAAATTGGTAAAGAGGAAATCATTCAGTTCGGCAAAACTCAAATACCATTTAACATCCAAATGGAGATAGAAAAATTGAAAATACCAGTTCCTTTAATAGAGCTAGTTAGAAATGATTTATACAAATCACAGGCCATTGAAACACTGAACATAGGAGAAGGAGAAGATGTTGTTAACCTCAATGCTGACCAACTAGAGTTAATATTTGGTCCTGAGGTAAATGGTAAACATCAACAATGAGGTGTCCCTCCATTCTACATTAGCTTGAACATTCATGATAAAATTTTACACAATGTTATGTTAGATTATGAAGCATCTCATAACCTAATGCCAAAAGTTGTCATGGAGAAACTGAACTTAGACATTGCTAGACCATACAAAGACCTGTTCTCATTTGATTCTAGTCAGGTTAAATGCCTTGGTCTGATAAAAGACCTCTTTGTAACTCTAGTCCAATACCCAACTAAGATTATTGTCATGGATATTGTAGTTGCTGATATCCCTCCAAAGTATGGAATGGTATTATCTTGCACATGGGGAGAAAAATTATAGGGATCACTATAGTTAGACATGTCATATGCAACAATTTCTGTATTTGGTCAGCCCAAAAATATTTATAGAGAAACTTTGATGAAATGCATGGTCAGTAGTGTAGAAAAACCACAGAATTATCCTATATATTATCTGCATTATGATATGGATTCTTTCATCCTATGTAATTCAGACACTGGAAAAGATAAATACACAGCAGTAGAACAGAAACATAAAGAAATTGACAGTGACAATATAACTCATGAGTCTATGTGGAACTTAGATTTCGATGGTTCTGTGAATAGATTAGGAGCAGGAGCAGAAGTATGGATTTATAACTTAGAGAATGATCATTCAGAAGGTCGTGCTTTCAGGTTAAACTTTAAATGCACTAATAACATGGTAGAGTATGAAGCATTAATCTTAGGATTACAAATTGTAAGAAAACTTGGAGCCAAGATAATTTCTATCATGGGAGACTCATATGTTTCATTCTATTATTACTGCACATGTCTACTGATATATAAACATCTGATGAATGAATAAATGCAAGGATCTAAGTGAAGAATTGATTGTTTATTAATATCTCTGTGCATATGCGAGTTCTGTAAAGGGTATCCGCGTATATACGCGAGTCTGTTTCATTAAATTAGCGTATGGGTTATTAAGGAATGAAAAAGTAAAAATATCTGAGTAAATCCTAAATACTAATTCACCCCCCCCCCCCTTCTCAGTATTTTTCCAACAATTGGTATCAAAGCAGGTCCTTCTGAAAAAGCTTAGCCACTAGAAGGAAGATCAAGCAAGATGAGCAATCATGAGGGAACAGCATCTATCAAGCCCCCGCTCTTCAACGGAAGCAATTTAATCTTCTGGAAAGTAAGAATGAGATCCTATCTTCAGTCTATGGGAGCTGATGTATGGGCCATCGTTGAACAAGGATATCAATATCCAGCCGCTACACCAACATATCCAACTGAAAGGAAGAATTATGAATCAAACGCAAAAGCGTTCAATGCTATAACCGGAAGTCTAACTGAATCAAAATTTTTCAAAGTCATGCAGCTGAATACAACAAAGGAAATATGGGACAAAATCATTCTAAGTTATGAAGGCGATGCAAAGGTAAAAAGTGCAAAACTCCAAACTCTTAGAATTGAATATGAAAATTTAAAGATGCATAGTGATGAGAGTATTGCCAGTTTCTTTTTACGTATTGATGATGTTGTAAATCGTATGAGAAATCTGGGTGAAACAATATCCGACACTACTTTGGTTGAGAAAATTTTACGATCGCTAACGGCAAAATTTGAATCAAAAGTTTCTGCCCTTGAAGAAAAACGGGATATTCAAAATCTTTCCGTGGTGCAACTTCATGGCATATTGACTGCATATGAAATGAGGAGAGGAGGACCATCTGAAGTCAAAGAAGTTGTTTTTAAAGCTTCTACAAAAAGGAAAGAAGTTCAAAAACCGGAAGGATCAGGATATATCTTAGAAGAAGATGAGGCAAACTTTGTGAGAAGACTCCAACTAGGAACCGGAAGATTCAAGGGTAAGCTTCCTTTCAAATGTTTCAATTGTGGAAGAGTTGGTCATTATGTTGCAAAATGTCCTTATAAAGAAACATCTGCTAAAGAGAAAGAAATAGCAAGAAGGAATAAGAACCGATCTAGCTCTAAGAAAAGCTACTATACAAATGAAGACAGTGATGGGTTATCTGATAGTGAGGAAGAATGTGAACAAGATCTTAGACTTCTCATGGCATTTGAAAATAATTCTAGAGACGATAAGGATGCTTTTATGGATGCTCTAGATGACAATGATTTTCTTGATCAAAACAATCAACTCAAAATATGCTTGGAAGAAAGTAAAATAACCATAGAGACTCTGAAAAGGCAGAATGAAGAAGCAAAGAAACATAATGAAAAATTAGAATGTGAAGTAGTAAGTCTAAGAAAAGAACTTGAGAAAGTAAAGACTCTGAATCTTAGATTTGCTAAAGGATCTGAAACCTTAGATGAGATTGTCAAGGTTCAACGATCTCCTCTGATTAAGACAGGTCTTGGATATACCGGAGAATCCTCTAAGGCTTCAGCACCAAATTATCTAAAGGCAGCTACAACCGGTTTACTACATTCAGCCACTCAACGAGGGAATAAAGAATCTTCACAGGTAAAGCATGATCTTCACAATAAAAGGAACACTAACAGGGATATCTCTCAAAGAAGCAACAATCAACAGGTAAATTCAAATAGAAGATTTCATGATCGCAGAAATTTCTACTTCAATGGACAATGTTTCTCATGTCACAATTTTGGTCATAAAGCTGTTCAATGTGTTGCATATAAAACCATCATGACAAGAGAAGCAAGAAAGAAAAGGATGGATTTTGAACCAAAGAAGAACACCTATAACAACTTTTCTCCTCTTCAAAATGAAGTTGAATGTGCTTATTGCAGTAACTTTGGCCATGAAGAATCTGAATGCAGGAGCAAAGTCCAGCCAAAACAACATATTCCTTCAAGTTCCAAAGTATGGAAAAAGAAGGAATTACAGGTTGAAAATTTTGGGATAGCGTTATTTGCAGAAGGTGAAGAAAATCAATGGTATATTGATAGTGGGTGCTCAAGACACATGACAGGTGACAAACGCAAACTTCTTGCATATAATGCTCCAGAAAAGGAAAAGAAAGTTACATTTGGAAATGATAATCCTGATGTAATTAAAGGAAAAGGGTCCATGTTTCTAAAAGAAAAGGTGAAGGCTAATGATGTCATGTATGTGGATGGATTAAGGCATAACCTGTTAAGTGTAAGTCAAATGTGTGATCAAGGTACAGAAGTTGTCTTTAGTTCAAAAGAATGTGTGGTTCGTGATCTGGATACAGGTAGAACTATTATAAAAGGGAAAAGAACTCCAAGCAACCTATATGTATTGAAGAACTGCAAAGATCAATGTTACTTGAGCAAATCTTTAGAAAATTGGCTATGGCATAGAAGGCTGGGGCATCTAAGCTTCTCTCAAATCAACAAAGCAAGCAGACTTCAAGCTGTTCGTGGTCTTCCCAATATTACTCTACCAGAAAGTATCATATGCAAATCCTGCCAATTTGGTAAGCAGACCAGAGTACAATTTAATGCCAAAGAAGGATCATCAAGTAGGCCTCTTGAACTTATTCATACTGACATTTGTGGACCTATGAGGAAAAATTCACCACGTGGAGAAGAATACTATATATTATTTATTGATGATTTCTCTAGAATGTGTTGGAGTGGGTTGCTTAAACACAAAGATGAAGCATTTGAGAAATTTCAGATCTTCAAAGCACTGGTTGAAAATGAATTGGATCTAAAAATCAAATGTCTTAGATCTGATCGAGGAGGAGAATATACATCAAATGAATTCTTTGAATTTTGTGAAAAACATGGCATAAAGAGACAATTCTATGTAGCAGGCACTCCACAACAAAATGGCGTAGCAGAAAGAATGAATAGAACAATTCAACAAATGGCTAGAGCTATGCTTGATGATTCTGGAACTCCTGACATGTTCTGGGGAGAAGCAGCACATACAGCAGCAAATATTCTCAACAAGGCACATGTTCGAGTAAATAGTGACAAAACTCCATATGAACTCTGGTATGGTAATTCTCCCTCTGTAAAGCATTTTAGAATTTTTGGAAGTAAATGCTTTATCAAAAATAATGATGAAAAGCTTGGCAAGTTTGAACCTAGATCAGATGAAGGGATACTTCTTGGTTACTCATCTACAAGCAAAGCTTACAAATGTTACAATAAAAGGCTTCGAAAGATTGTTGAATGTATTGATGTTGTCATTGATGAGTCTCCTGCAGCTCCTAAAGAAGAAAAACAAGCAACAGAAGAATATGATGGTGATTTTTGTCCTTCTACATCAAATGGAAATGATATAGACAGTGGATCCAATGAAGAACCTGAAGATGATTTATCAGAGAAAGCTCCATCCAGATATGTTCAAAAGAATCATCCTGAATCTCAAATTTTGGGAAACAAGGAATCGGGTGTACAAACAAGGAGGACTCTTGTGGGATCTTCTAGCTATCTGGCATTCCTATCCACAATTGAACCCCAAAATGTAAATCAAGCTAGCAAAGATGAATGTTGGATTCAAGCCATGAATGAAGAGCTTGATCAAATTGAAAAGAATCACACTTGGGAATTGGTACCAAGACCACATCATAAAAATGTCATTGGAACCAAATGGATATTCAAGAACAAGTTAAATGAAAATGGGGATGTTATAAGAAACAAAGCCGGATTGGTTTGCAAAGGGTACACTCAACAAGAAGGTATAGACTTTGAAGAAACTTTTGCTCCTGTAGCTAGACTTGAAGCCATAAGAATGTTTCTTGCTTTTTCAAGTTCTCAACAAATCAAAGTCTATCAAATGGATGTCAAATCTGCTTTCCTCAATAGTGATCTTGAAGAAGAAGTTTATATAGAACAACCAGAGGGATTCATTTTGGGAAATGATAAGAATCTTGTTTGTAAACTTAAAAAGGCTCTATATGGTCTCAAACAAGCTCCAAGGGCATGGTACTCTCGTCTTGACAAATATCTCCATCAACAAGGTTTTTCAAAAGGGTCTGCTGATAGCAACTTATACACAAAAATTGAACATGACAAACTTTTGATTGTGATTGTATATGTTGATGATATCATTTTTGGGAGTAATGAAGAATCCTTGAGTCAAAAATTTGCTTCTGTTATGCAGCAAGAATTTGAGATGTCTTTACTTGGGGAACTAACATTCTTTCTTGGCTTGCAAGTGCATCAAACTACAGACTGTATATTCCTATCACAAGAAAAATATCTTAAGCAAATTTTGAAAAAGTATGGCATGGAAGAATGCAAGCCTGTAAGTACACCAATGATAACCGGATGCAATCTCAGCTCTCATGATGATTCTCCCATGGTGAATCAACCAGAATACAGATCAATGATAGGAAGTCTACTTTATCTCACTGGGACTAGACCAGACATTATGCATGTTGTTGGAATTGTTGGACGATTCCAAGCTAATCCAAAAGAGTCTCATCTTCAGGCTGTCAAAAGAATATTCAAATATCTGCAAGGAACTCAAGACTTTGGACTATGGTATCCAAAGAATGTTGATCTTACTCTTCATGCTTACTCTGATGCAGATTGGGCTAGAAATGTTGATGATCGAAAAAGCACAAGTGGTGGTGCATTCTATATGGGGCCTCGGTTGGTATCTTGGTTCAGTAAGAAGCAAAGTTCTATTGCCTTATCTACTGCTGAAGCAGAATATGTGGTTGCCGCATCTTGTTGCACTCAACTCCTTTGGATGAAGCAAACCTTGGGAGATTTTCAAATCAAATGTACTTCTCCTATCTCCATTATGTGTGATAATACAAGTGCCATCAGTATATCAAAGAATCATGTTATGCATTCAAAGACCAAGCACATTCCCATCAAGTATCACTTCTTACGTGAACAAGTGCTTGAACAAAAGGTGAAGTTGGAGTATGTTCCCTCCAAAGAACAAGTCGTTGATATCTTTACCAAACCTCTGCCCAGGGAAGCGTTCGAGTATCTAAGACAGAAGCTGGGAGTATTCTCTGCCAGTCAAAAGAACAAATCTACATAAATTCAGAAGATTAAATAGGATACGCGGGTTTCCTAAAACACAGTCGCATATATATGCGAGTATATGAACAGAAAGTCGCGTATGGATAGTTGCTGACTATTTTTGGTTGGGGTCAGCATTTTGCAGTACTGTTTGGGTTTTCTGGTTATGTTTATTTCTGACAGAGAATTTGATGAAAAGAAGACAGGTACAGGAAGGACAAAATTCAGGGGGAGATGAAGGAATGTGAAGTTTTTCATGTTTAACTTTCCATACGTGGGTTATGTGAATAAAATCTGCGTATACACGCGATTTCCAGCAGACACAGTCGCGTATGCATTGATGCTGAGGAAATTTTTACAGCAGCTGAAGTTCAGGAGTACCAGTTCAGGGGGAGCATCAGTCTGACTACTGATGATTGTATTATTGGCACTATATCTGCTTGTTTCTTAGTTCTAAATAATTATGGCATGATACATGGTTTCTTATGTTGAAGATTGTGGATGGTTGGATGCACATTTTTAGGGGGAGCATTAGTCTTGCTGAGTATAATGAATTGTTGGCATTATGATGATTCTGAAATATGATCTCTCTTTTGAGGTCTTTCTAGTATTGGTCATGAAAAGTCATATTTGTAACTTGATGAACAAGTCTTGTTGAGACCCATGATGTAAAATTGTAATATTCAGTCATGTAAGGACTTGTTATTTGTAAACCCACTTGGTTGGGTAGTTGAGTCAGATTTGTAAACCCTCTTGGTTGGGTAGTTGAATTGAAATATGTAAACCCACTTGGTTGGGTATCTGAGTCTCTTATGTAAATTCACTTGGTTGGATCTTTGATGTAAGTATGAGTCCTTGGTGATAGGAAGGTCATAGAGTCAAGTACTTCATTGTAAAATATGTTTGAAGACGCAACATGAACTTAGGGGGAGCATGATACCTTCAGTACACATCAGATCTGCAAAGCACTTCCTTCTTTTGATCTGCCCTTTGCTCTTGATGTCAAAGGGGGAGAATGACATGGTGTTTGAATAAGGGGAGAGTATCATGGTGTTATTCAATGTATCTATCTGCTGTAGTGATCAAACACCATCGTGGTTGTGCATTTGAATAAGGGAGAGTATCTTGGTGTTATTCAATGTATCTATATGCTGTAGTGATCAAACACCATCGTGGTTGCCATCAAGTCCAAAGGTGGAGATTGTTGGCAATATGATGCTGAGTGTTGTCCTTGATGGCAATCCACTTGATGAAGATGATGGCAACCCACTTGATGAAGTTGTCCCTGATGGAATATATCTTGATGAACTTGTTAAATGATGTAAATATGATGTATATACAATGATTACAGAAGGCAATGATGGAAGGAATGTCAGTATGTGCTAGAACATGATGAAAAGAGTATGTCTCAAGGAATACGTGGTTTTGTCTAGGAGAAGTCGCGTATGCACGCGGGAAATAACTTGCCAAGTCGCGTATGGAAAAAAAGCGCTCATAAAGTGAAAAACCAGGGGTAACCACCATGGTATTGACCCATTGTATTGAGTAATGATTCGTCTATGTGACCCCGTCCAGGAATACCATTGGTAGTAATGTATTTTTGGCTCATGGTATTGAAAAAGGGTAAACCTATATAAAGAGAAGAAATTCATTGAGCAGATCATGGGTGTGGGTGCATGCATCTGGGCTTGAATGAATACTTCACTCTGAAGTATATCTGCATGGTTAAACTCTACTCTTAATTGATAGACCTGAATCTATGATGCATCTATGAACATAATGAAGGTTCAATATCTCTAGATATTGAAATGGTGAATCTCTTGGATAATCTGAAAAAAAAAGGTGATGAAGACCTGGTGCAAATCAGTTGAAGAAGTTGAAGAAATCTGGGTAAGTTAATAGATCTTATCTGTTGTGCAAAGTTATCTTTTATAGATCCATACGCAGGTTCGTTTCATGAAAAGTGCGTGTATACGCAGCTCTGTTCATGGAAAAGCGCGTATGGGCAGTTAGGGTTTATTTGAATAATTTATTGAAGTATACGCGGGTTCGTCTTATGAAACACGCGTACATACGCGGGTCTTATATACTAAAAGCGCGTATGGAATCTGAATTAATAAGGTCTCAAAGTTGAATGTGTTTCTGAATGTCTGTTCTGAAGTCTGGGTTAACTCTGATATTCTGGTTACAGTGGGTTCACTGTTCTGTTTGTAGCATTGGGCAAAGTATGTTTGTCAAGAGTGAAGGGTGTGTTTGAGCTGAAGAACTGGAGCTTGAAAATTGATGAAACGTATCCCCAAAGTGGATCTCGAGGGCTGAAGCCTTCGCCCGAAGCAGAAGCCGCTGCCAGAGGTCAAAAGCAGATCGTGGTAGTAGATCCCTTCCAGGTGAGGCCGGTAAACAAGAGAAGGCTGTAGCCTCATGTGGGTGCCTCAAGGCGGTCAGGTATAAGTCCGCACCGCATATGATCGTAAGATGCTTATAATAAAATATTAATGCCCAGAGACAACCCGCACGTGGTTTTCCGACTTTGCCCCACCTAAAAATCATGGTGTTCATGTGTGATGCTTTTGTGTAATGTTTCATTCTGTTATTATTGCACATGTCTACTGCTATATAAACATCTGATGATAGAATAAATGCAAGAATCTAAGTGAAGAATTGATTGTTTATTAATATCTCAGTGCATACGCGAGTTCTGTAAAGGGTATCCGCGTATATATGCGAGTCTGTTTCATTAAAGTAGCATATGGGTTATTAAAGAATGAAAAAGGAAAAATATCTGAGTAAATCGTAAATACTGAGTCACCCCTCCCGCATTTTCAAAAAGACATATGTTACAACA